>CM024757.1:38285160-38655391 GCA_014218235.1 Colocasia esculenta | reverse complement strand
ATAAGAACACATATCGCGTATTCAAGCATTCAAATTCTTCTGAAGATAGTCCAGAGCTAAGAACCTTCATTCCACTTAGCTTTTGCTCTTTTGCTCTCCACTAGTTTGTGAAAATCTTGAGAGAGCCTGTATAGTTCTGAGAGTGTGCCTTGTTTAAAATCTCTTTGCTCTCAGTTCTAGTTGCTTCAGATCCTTGCTTATCAAAAGCTTGATCTAGGGGCTTGAATTTCATTCACTCTCTTTGTGTTGTTCCCTTCGGTTGTGAAGGAAGACCTGGTGGTATCTAGGGTGTTGTTCCCTTCGGTTGTGAAGGAAGACCTGGTGGTATCCAGGGTGTTATTCCCTTCGGCTGTGAAGGAAGACCTGGTGTGGTATCTAGGGTGTTGTTCCCTTCGGGTGTGAAGGAAGACCAGCTGAGCTGGGTGTTGTAGCATCCTTAGGGGGACTGTACCCTAGTTAGTGAAATCCTGAGTTGTTGCTCAGGGACTGGACGTAGGACTCCTAAGGAAAGGAGGTCCAAACCAGGATAAACCTTGTGTTGTGTGATTGTCTTCTTGTGTGTTTGTTATTTCAACTAACTGTCACTACCTACTTCGAAGAACGTTTGTGTGAATGTTTTTAGTTACAGGTATCTTCTAGATTAATTTTTAAAGACCCATTCACCCCCCCTCTCGGCTCGTCAACTGGGCAACAACTTGTCCGATGATCAGGTCTGACCATGACTTTGAGGTCGCGACACGATGGCCGTCATGCTCATTAGTGAACGCGACCACCATGTTGTCACGTTCTCAGTTCTGTGCCCTATATAGGTTGGGCCATCAGATCTCCTCCCTTCTTCCCCTTTTCTTCTTCCTCTCCTTTTCCCTTCCTCCCATCTGGCCGAGGGTAGCTGTGGAGGTCTTCTTCTCCGACTTGGTGGAGATTGACGAGAGGTGGATCTTCCTCAGTGTAGGAGGCCGAACTCTGTTCGTGGGCGGCGTGAGCGTGGAGCTTGAAGCGAGGAGGAGGTGGCCATGCACACGATGTTAGGTGTGTGAAATTAACTATAACAGTAATCTAGAAGGGGGGTTGAATAGATTACTCCCAATTAATAGCAAATAGACCTTCTTTTCGAGATTAAGACAGGCTGTAGAAAAGCTTGTAAGGATGTGGATCAAGTTTAGACTTAAATGTGTGTGTAGAATGTGTTTAGAGAATTAACAATATAGAGGATGTGTGAACAAGTAATCTTGCCTAGCATACATCTAACGTTAGATCAATGCAAACCACAGGACACGAAGATTTAAGGTGGTTCGGACTACACAACTTGTGTATCCTACGTCCACCGTCCACACACATACACGCCGAACTGCTTTTAAAGCAAGTTCAACACAAATCACCACACACACAAGGTCTGAGATAAGTAAGATCTCAGATCAACACACACACATATGGAATGAGCACAAGGGCTGCACAAACCAATAGCACACACGTGAAATGAAAGGATAAAGTGCAGGAAGAGTTCAAAGTGGAGAAAACAAATCGAATGAGTGAACTCTTCAAATACTTCATCTTGATGATTGAAAGACTGCAAGTCATAGATGATCCAACATTGTTGCTTGAAGCCTTGAGGACGAAACTGCTTCAACCTCGTCTTCTTAGAAAGATCTTCTGGTTGTTGAGGCTTGAAGCTTGAAGCAGAGGTCTGGAAATCTTCTTCTGGTTCTCTTAGGTTTTCGATTTGATATGGAGGTTGCTTACTGCGAAAATGAGTCCAAAAGATCTATATATAGGAGTGTCCAAGTCTCACACAACTCTTGGGATTCGTGAGAGAAGAGGACGCCCTAATAGAGATAACATGTTTGTCACATGTTGTGACTTAACAAGCACCTGTCGACAGATGCACATCGGCTGTCGACATATACTGCAACACTTATGTCTTCCAGAACCAAATTTCTGAACAATGGACTGGGCTGTCGACAGATGAAACCTGGTTGTCGACAGCTACTAGTTATCTTGGTTTTCCAGAAGCTTTCAGATTGACGTCTTCAGTGGTTGTCGACAGATGGGTCCAGGCATGTCGACAGCTGCTGGTTTCTTGTGTTTTCCAAAACCTATATGTTGGAAGGACTTCAGTGGCTGTCGATAGGTGCAATGGTGCTATCGATAGCTCCTGCTTGATTTCTTCTATCCATAACCTTTTTTGCTTAATGTTTCTTCATGATGTATACTTCCATTTTCACTTGATTTCCTACAAGAAAGAAGCTTTAAATAAGATATAATGAAAGTATTATGTCTTATGCATTTTGTCATAGTGTCATGTCATTTTATCACATTTTCTCAGCATCAATTATGTTATTATCAAAAATATTAAGTATCATGAATGTCATGCAATCATAACTCAACACACGAGAAGACCCCAACATGTTGGCTCTTCTATTGAGGTAGGGACTCTCAACTTTTCCCCTAGTTCTATCATGTTAGGGCCTCCATCCCCTTCTGCAAGCCTTGTAAAATCACTACTAGAAGTGTGTGGATGCATGATTGGCTTTCTTGTGCTTGAATTGGGGGTTGGGATTTGAGTGTTTCATGATGTGCATGTGAGGTTCTTGAAGTGTAGGCTCTTCTCTTTCACATGCATGGGTGTAGATGAGGGTGGTTTGTGTTGCTAGCATGTGTTTAAATGGTTCTCCATGCTCCCTTCCCTCGTTGTGCACCGTATTTGCCATTTAGGGACATTTTTTGAGGTCTCGAGTTGGCACCAAGGCGTTGTCATTATTGTTGCGACTCAGAACACGACGAGTCACCCCGTCGCCTTCTGGTCAGATAGTGACACACACCTTGTCATGTTCTGGTTGTGACAGGGTAGTCGTCACCTTCTAACTGGTTTCACTGTGGGCTATGTGAGGTCTCAGGTAGACACTCAGACTTCTGTCTGTGGTCACGACTCGGAAAGCGATGCTTCCCCCGTCGCCTTCTGACCCAGGTCACGACCAGCTGGGTGTCGCATTCAGGTTGTGACAGTCCTAGTGTTCCTCCTCTGAGAAAGAGACAATGACCATGTCGCCTTCTCAGACAGAGAGTGATTGGCGACCTGCTCAGAGTTTCTGTCACATCCTACTCATCGATTATTTTCGGAGGTGACAGAGGATTCGAGA
This sequence comes from Colocasia esculenta, assembly GCA_014218235.1. Classification (NCBI taxonomy): domain Eukaryota; kingdom Viridiplantae; phylum Streptophyta; class Magnoliopsida; order Alismatales; family Araceae; genus Colocasia; species Colocasia esculenta. The sequence goes on along the minus strand of CM024757.1, from coordinate 38,652,254 downwards.
TAAAGTAAATAGGAATTGCCATCATAATTACAAGGCAGTGCAGCGGAATAATTACAATACATGGACTGATAGTTTTAGGTTTAATATATACAATAAGTTTAGGTGGCAGGGATTAAAGGGAGCAGGGTTCTCTAAGTTAGGATTCACTCAGCGCATAGTCCCCTGGGGTGTCCGTCCATCTGAGATGCCTGAAAGGAAAGTAGGATTCATGAGCAATTGTACTCAATAGGAAATCTCTTCAATAATAAAGTAAGATAGAACGGTAGAATGGAAAGGACAACAAGTATACCAATCAATGAGAGAATACAAATGCGATACCCAATAATACTAGAGTACAGTTCAATGAAGATACTCTGACAGAGTTTGCTCGGAACCAAACAGTAATAAAATTCAAGTCATAATACAATCTATAGAAATGTAGACTAAATTTAGCAGTAGGTGGTGTCATGCCAAACACCCAGTGGATCCATTTCGATTGGTACATATTTGAATAGTACGATTCAGTAATCGATTCGGGTGCTTCTCTCGGGATGGATCGGCCCCATTTGCACAGGCATTGGTCCAGTAAAATCCGAAGACCCAAAGTGTCATCATTCCATTTGATCAGTCTTTTAGTATGGTTCGGCCAGACCTCAAAATAACATTAATATTACAGCAAGTCTAATGCAAGAGTATCAGGATAGCAAGACAAGATAAGACTAGTAAGTTGGGTTGGCCCAAGTTTAAGTACTATAGAAAAATACAATACAACTAAGAAAAGGACAAGCTAGAATGAATAAGGGAATCGGTCGACTGTTCAGGAGATCTCAGTTGGTTCGTCATGCTTGTTTTTGTCTTAATCAGTCGAAGTCTCACTTCATCATATTCGAAGTTAACTTCACCATATTCGAAGTTACGCGTCGTCATATCCGAAACTAACTTCATCATATCCGAAGCTGGTACTTCGTCATGCTGCTTTTATCTTGATCAGTCGAAGTCTCACTTCGTCATATCCGAAGTTAACTTCGTCATATCTGAAGTTACACTTCGTCATATCCGAAGCTAACTTCGTCAAATCCGAAGCTTCACTTCGACTAACTACTTTATATCTTGGCCAGTCGAATTTGTCATATTGATTATTGAACTTCGATTGTTTCTAAACATCAATTGTCTTTAAATATCAATTGTCTTTATATATCGGTTGCCTTTATAAAACATCGATTGTCTTTATAAAACATCGATTGTCTTTGTACAACGATTACAGTTGTTTTACATGATTATCTTATTATTTCTCTGTCTGGCTACAAATCTTTTTGTCTGTCTCATAAGATCTCTTCCTTCCAGGGGTAGAATCAGTCGACCGGAATGGTAAGATAGGTTTCCTATGGTGTTACAGATTTTCTTCGCAGTGGTAAGTGAGAGTTTAGAGGAGAGCTCAAGGCTGTGACCTGATACAAAAAGGGTCTCTTGTAACAAGAACAAGTATTCAGAAGACACTTGAAGAGTAGCACAAGCGAGAAGGGAAAGTAGGGTAGCACAAGCGAGAAGGGAAAATAGGGTAGCACAAATGAGAAGGGAAAATAGAAGACAAGGTTCCTACTTTATCTAGAAGAAAATGAGAATAATCTCAAAGAGGCAGAGCTTCCAGAGGTCCTTCCAAACAACACCCAGCGCCTCCTCCCTCCTCCTTCTTCTTCAAACCTCAGCAGAAATAGTAGCATTAGTGTGAGGTTTGGATAAGGATCACTAGGGGGGTGTATATATAGAGATTACATTTGTACGTGTGCGTGAAATCTGGACAGTGGGATGAGCGCCGCTGGGGATTTAACTCGAAGTTAACACGTAAGGTACTCATACGTAATGTGGATTATGTAGGTGAACAGTAAGAGAAGAGTGAAATGACTACATAATCACTGTGTCACAAGTATATATAATATATATATGTGGGGTACGGCGGCGCGGCCCCCGCCGTACCCCAGCTGCTGCCGCTGGATGTCACATCCAGCGGCAGCGTGCAGGCGGGGTTTTTTTTTTTTTTTTTAGGGCAGCCGCTGGATGTGCCCCAGCGGCTGCAGCTGGGTGAGGCGGGGCCGCACCGCCGCACCCCAGCATTTTCCTATATATATATATATATATTATTTTCTTTTAATCCTTTTCTATTTCTTATATATATATATATATAATTTACATGACCATTATTTTTATAAATAACTTGAGGTGTAAATTATTTTTTTATACATGCTAGGAACAACTAGTGTAGGACCATGCTAGGAACAACTAGTGTAGGACCTCGCACCTATGTTGTTCCTAGCATTGTCCTACACTAGTCGTTCATCCAGTGCCGGCACTTGAAGGCTTGTCCCATTAGAGATTGTTACCGTTACTTGGGACCCCCCGTCCCCGTGCACAGGTTGAGGGAGTTCTCTTGGTGGTGGGAGTGCTCACGTACAGACTCTGGAGATAAGGGGAAAACGGTAGGGACAGCGGCGTAAAGTCGTTTCCAGAGCTCTCCTAGCTGAGTCTGTTATGCCGAGGTGGTTTGGGTGTTAGTTCGACGCAGATCAACTAGTCCTTCTCACTGCCTCACTCTACGTAGTTCCCTTACCTGTGGACGCCCGTTTCCACGCCGTCTCCGGCCGACCTCTGGATCTCCCGGATGCTCGCGGACGCCGCCGAACTCTCGTTGACGATGAAGGGGTCGCTGGTTGACCTCGTTGACCCTCCGGTTGACTTGGTTGACTTGGGAGGAAACAAGGAAAACTAGCAAAATGAAAGGGAGTACGTGATCGCCAGGGCCTTACCTGTACCCAAGGAAAGTTGGTATCGCGTCGGTGTGGTCGCCTCGCGCAGCGGATTGAGACAAGGCTTCAACTTCTCCTCCTTCAGCCGGCCAAAGGAGAAGAGCTCCACGGTCTTCTGCGAAATGTTCCTGCCACGAAAAGATACTCTATAAGTCTAAGGAAAGAGTAGTAAAATGCTCAAACGTGAAGAGACAGCCCAAAAGGTGAGTCTCGTACCGGTTGTGGACTAGAGAAAGGGGTGGCCAAGTGCTATGACACCCTTTTCCCTCCGTTTTTGGTTGGGAAACCCCTTTCTAGGTGTGTAGGGAAAGGACCTACGTGCCTAGAGTGAGTGGGAAGGGAATATGACATGTAAATAACTAAAGAGTATAGAAAGAAAGAGATGGGAGGGAGGTGTAGATCTTGTTTGATGGCGTTGCAGCTCCTTGCAGGCTCCTCCAGCTCGGGAAGAAGCCTCCTAGACGTCCCAAGTGTTGGAGAAAGAAGAGTTGGAGTTGTGGAAACTTGGGTGCAATTTCTCTCTCCTCTCTCAAAGCATCAGCATATGGACGTCCAGCCTCTCTCCCCTGGCTCAGAGGGCTCAAGGGAAGGTTATACAGACAGTGGAGCTCGGGGTTAGAATGCCTAGGATGCTAAGTGTGAAGAAACACACTTGCACACATGGCAATCCATGTATTAAAGGCTCCAACCAATGGGGAGAGGCCAAGTAGGCTTTTTACTGAGTCAAGGGGGTGCCAAGGTGGCCCATATGCCCGTTGGGAACGGCCCCATGTGGTGCATGGGCGAGAGAATGGCGCAAGTGGGCTATATTCTCGGGGTAGTTGCACAGACCAGGTAAACCAGGTTAACGGTCAGTGATCCTGCCGCCAACCGCATGCAGACGTCCAGGGATGTGGACGTCTGTATGGGTCAACGTCAAGGGGGCTTGCCGCCAACCAGTAATCGACGGCCATCGATGCTGTCGTCTACATGAGGCTAAATGGGCCAAAGAACCACGCGGGAGATGGGCCAAATCTTGCGTCTATAAATGCCCCCGAGACGTCCGATCTTGCAAGGGAGCAGAGCAGACTGAAAGGTTGGTGTCTCGGTAACAAAGACGCAGAGATTTGATGAAAGGCCATCTCCGAGGATAAGAATTCTAGCGAGCCAAACAAATGAGTTAGGCTAGAAACCGATGACGTATCGTCTGAGAGAACAAATGTGGGTAAGAAGAGGAGTGATCTACCTGTGTAACTACAACTGCAACCCAACGTAGGGTCCCTGGCGTGGCCGTGTCGGACTTTGACTAGTTTCCAGCGTGTCTAAGTCAAAGAGTTGTAATATGACGGTTGAATCAAGTGGTCTCATAATCAGAGCTCGTGGGCTCGCTGGCCTAATCAGGACGTCGGTCCCGAATTTAGGAGGTCATGGAGACAAGGACTTCTCTCAAAGGATTATCAAAAGATTCTAACTGGAATCAATGTTCGGAAAGCCTGGATTCCGGAATTAAGCTCACGACTGGCGAAGGCTCAAATGAACTCAATAAGGCCACTTGACTATTTGTGATATGCACAGTGGGACAAGCAGAGAAGGGGGGCAACAAAACCCGATATTCAAGAAGGCGGACCCGGTAGGCTACCTAAGCTGGGGGAACCATGGAGCAATCAGATGATCGAGGAAAATCACCATTTTTTTTTTAGTGTTAGTAAGAGAAAGTTAGCAGTGAAGATGCATGCTGGTGTGGGTTGCCTATCTAAAAATGCAAGTTAGCACCAGAGGAAATTCTAAAAGGCCATACGAATAACTGGGAGATCGCAAACCCATCATGGTTTTTTGGTAAAGGGGACTCAGGGTTCACGGTCGCCATTATTCGCCTCTGGTGGGGTCCTATGTTAGACATACCTATTACGCTCAAGGTCGCATGAGCGTTTCGAACTTTTGAAGCGCAGCTTGTGCTTAAAATATCTGCAAAATGTCTCGAAACACAAGGTAAAGGATAATGCCATTATGAAACATAAGACATTGAAATTTCCAGGGGTTAAATGTCCACATCGATGGTCGTCGGCTCCCAATTAACGGCAACAGATATTGCCGTTAACCAAACACGGACGTCAACCGATCTGGATGCCTACCTGACAGCAGATCAGGCTGAAAATATAGGTGATGGGAGTCCATGGGGACTCTATCATCTCCTACCTCTGTCTCTCCCTGCTCCTGCTGCGAACCAGAGAGCTGAGAGACGAATAAACATAGCAAGATGGCCTCCTCTTCAACCGGACGATCCACAGGCATGAACCCGGGAATTCTGAGCGAAGTTCCGGGCCATCTGAGCACTCGACTGGCCAACGAGGAGGTAAGCAATGATCACTTCTGCTCCTACCTGGGCTAAAAATGCCCCAAACAATGTTCTCACAATACCCCTCCCTCATGCAGGAAGTGCCAGCATTTCCGAGCCAAGGCCAGGTACGGGCCTTTCTTGGCTCGTGAATCTGGTAAATGCCATTACGCTCGACATGCGGGCTACATCGGCATGTGGAATCTGAATTTCATGGTGGTTCTAGTAAAAACAGAAAGTGGGATTTGATGCACTTGGAGCGCTGGTGGAGAGATGGCACCCCACACACACACCTTTGTGTTCCAGGCATTTGAGGCTAGCGTGCTGCTAGAGGAGGTGGAGGTTTTCTTGGGATGGAGGCGTGCATGGAGTATGACGCGGAGACTCCTCTCCTTCCATGGGAGGAGATTCTCGCAGACATCGTACGAGACAAGAAGGAAGTATTGAGGATGACGAACAAGCACGGAATCTTCCTAGACCGACTGGCCTGGTGGCTGATCCAGCATGTGAAGGAAATTGGCGGAGAGAGGGCGACACGAGGACTGACACTTTGCTTAGCTGGAGTTTTTCTGTTCCCCACTAGCGGCGACTTCCTCCTTTATGAGCACGTGGGAGTTCTTTCTCTGTTGTGGCACGGGCAGTCACTTGCCCCTGCAATGCTGGCCCACCTGTACAGTTCGCTCACCATAATGAGCCTAGGCGGACTCACATGCGGGAGCTTATTCCTGCTTCAGGTATGGATGGAGGCTCACTTGAAGTTTGATTTTACTGACAAGCAACCTACCCCCTCTAGAATCTTCCTTCGGAGTTCAGTGTACTACAGCAGGGCGTGGTACGAGCCAGAGAATGAGATCAAGTGCGTGGCAGCGCACTTGAAGGGTAGAGATGCTTGGCGCGATCATTTGGCCTACCTGGTGATGGAGGACTTCATTGTGAGGCCGCTTTATGAGGAGTATTGAATTCAAAGTTCGAACCAGGGAAGACAAAGATTTGTGGTTGATCGGGGCTGATAGGATGGTGGTTTACCAGCCACATCGTGCCATTGTCAGCTTGGAATCCCACGGGGAATTCCCGCCTCATCCAACTGCTGGACATGATTGTCACTGAGAGGAACAGAAGCTGATGAAGAAGGTCATGAAGACTTGGGCAAGACCACAATGAGCAAGAAGGTGGGATGGCAGTTCAGGAGAAACGGGAAGACATCTGGAAATATGAGAATTCAACGATACCATTCGTCCCATTTCTTGTGATTTTTATATGGCCCGCTGGGCAAAATGATGTGTTTCCAATTCAATAAGTGTAACACACAATTAGGTGAATAAAAAGTTGTTTGCATTTGTGTTTGATGGCTTGAATTGTGTGGAATTGAGCAATGGAGTATCAATGGGCTTCAAAGGATGTTCAAAGCAGTGTGCTGTGAGGACTGAGTGCGGAAGTATTGGCGTCCACATCGATGGACGCCAATCAGGTAGACGTCCAGGTAAGTGGCTGTCTATTTCAAACTGACGTCCCGACATGGTCGTTCTTACTTCGAGGTCTGACACTGAAGAGACATTGGCGTCTACATACTGGTCGTTAAGGGTACGTCAGCTGCCACGGCCTGACGTCAGGAAAAGCCAAACGGCCATAGCTTGACGTCAAACCAGAAAACTGCTTTTTTTTCAAACCGACGCCTCTCCGGCGCCAATTCACCTTCTCCAAGCGCCGGAGCCCCTTGATCTCCTTTCTCTCATCTTTCCCTACCCTCTCAATTCTCACTCTTATTCGATCTTCTACTTCTTTGTTTTTAAGCCCCCAAACTCCCTTGACACTGCTTTCCGATGAGGACAAGGGGAAACGTACTGTCCTCCGGTCTCGCCGTCAACCGGAGGAGGAGGAGGAGGAGGAGATGATGCGGAGGAGGAAGAGACCGGACCGGCGGTGGCCGGCGCCGACGGAGAAGTGAACGGAGGGGGACAATGCCGGGGATGACGAAGGAGGAGACGAGATGGAGGCGAGGCACCCGACGGCTTAAGGTAGGTCCCTAGAACCCTCAAAACTCTCGGGGGTGTGTGTTTGTAATTTGTGAAAAAGAGGGAAAACCGGGAGGTTCGGTCGGGTTTCACAGGAACTTGACGTCCACATCGGTGGACGTCGTTTCCTGTCAACGTCCATCCCCTTTCCGTTCAACTGAACTTGCCGGCAATGGGTTGGACGCCGACATAGGAACTAGATGTCCACACACTTGACGCTACTATGTTTAGATGGCAGACCCCTTGCCGCCAACTTGAGATTAATGGCAATTGATGCTGACGTCAAGTTTTCTGTGTTTTCTGTAGGGTAAAGGCCGAATGAGGAGCAGGGTCACTTGGGACCTATGTTGGGCATGGTACAGGGCGTTGCCGGAAGCCCAGCAGATCAGGATAGCTAGGATGGGGTTCGGGTATCTACTGTCGGTGCGTCCATTCCATGTGGACGTACCATACCTCGAGGTGCTGAGGGAGCGATGGGAGGAGGACTGCAAGGCATTCATCATGCTTTGGGGTCACATGATACCTACGTTGGAGGACGTAGCGTATCTGACTGGACTACCCGTTCAGGGAGAGCCAATAGTGGGACAGGAGTGGAGTGATTATTATGATGACATTGTTGAGTTGCTGGGGCTGGAGTTTGTAGCAGGGAGGAGGAGGCCGATCCGGAGCATCTTGCTCAGATCACTTTCAGAGGCCGTAGGCCTGAGGGGCAGGAGGAGAGGGCCCTGAGATGCTAGAGTTTTACACAGGGGTGCGGGGAGCCTTAGAGTTGGGGGACCGGAGCGAGGAGCACTCAGTCAGGATCTTCGTCGCCTACCTCTTCGGGCGACTCCTGTTCGCGACGCAGTCATCCCAGATGAACTGCAAGTTCGTGCTCCTACTGAGGGATTTGGCGCAGGCGGGACAATATGCATGGGGCGCCGCGATGCTGGGGCATCTGTTCTCTCTTCTTCCCAGCAGCTCGCGGCGTTCTCAGAGCACTGGGGGCTTCACCCCCTTTCTTCAGGTACGCAAATTTTATTTAATGCTCATCATTGATTCTTAATTGATTAAATTGCCTGACTGACATTCTTTTGGTTGCCTTGCAGATCTTTGGGGTACACCCGCTTCCCCATGGGGCGCGGGACATTGAGAGAGGGGAGCCAGGCCTTGGTGCCCCTCATGGCGAGGTGGGATGTGGCCCCTGACCCCAGGGTCACAGACCGGCGTGCGGAGGACGTGCGCGTCGCCCTGGACCATTACCCGCATGATCAGGTATGAAACTCTCAATCAGCTCTTCCATTCATTTAATTACTGCATTTGATGTTATTAACCAGTGTTCTTTTCTTTCCTCACGTGGTATGGACCCCATACGCGAGAGAGGCAGACAGCTCGCACCCAGCAGTGGCGGTGGGTCGACCCTTGTTCGACCGCCACCTACTTCTCCTCTGCCTGGGGACTTGCGAGGTCCTCTACTTAGAGCTCGTGGTGCGGACTCTAGGCTGGCACCAGTCGGCCATGGAGGTGTCGTCCCTGGGCAGAGAGGGGCACTCCCGCCGCCGGTTTTTCACCGAGGACCGTGACTGGGGCGAGGAGCACGGGAGCACGGTCACCTACTGGTGGGCCGGAGGAGACCAGGTGGTCCAGCAGGCGGGCCTCCTCGACAGCTCGGCCTACATGGAGGATTACCGGGCACGCTATGCCGAACGACTCTGGCTTGACCGGTGAGTGGTAAGTAAACATCTATCTCTAAGCCTCTGTCACTTGATTTTGAATTTTATTTGATTCTAACCTTGAAGTGTGAGTGACAGTTGCCGAGTCGCAGGCGATCCGTCTCCTGGAGGGGCGGTAGCAGAGCAGGAGGTGGAGTCAGAGAGACTCCACGCGGCAGTGCAGACACTGGTAAGTAACATTTCTCATTTTGAATTTGATCTGAATTGGATTGACTTGATTTGATTACTGACCATAATATGTGAATGCAGAGGGCAGAGCAATCGAGGGTGTGGGCGAGCCGCGATGCGGGGGCGAGCTCGTCCGCCCAGCCAACCAGAGGGGACCTGGCGGTCTGCCTGCAGGAGGCCCTGGATAGGGCGAATGAGCGGATCCAGGAACTCGAGGCCGAGGTAAGACACTGAACCGAACCTGAACACTTGTGATTTGATTTGATTTGATTTGACGTGTTTGCTTTTTTTTTGTGCAGCGACAGGCAGGAGGAGTAGCGACCCTCCAGGCGTAGGTGGAGGCCCTGTGGCTGGATCTATCGAGGATGGAGGGTCGCATGACCATGTTTCGGGACAGCGCGAGGGATGCGGAGGCAGAGAAGATACGGGCCATCGAGGCCCGGGTGCAGGCTGTTGCGGATCTGGAATTCTTGAAGAACCGGGTGCTGAAGAAGCGCCGGGAGCAGCAGCGACAGACTCAGCAGGAGGCGACCGGGAGGATGGGGTCCGTGTTCGGGTCTCTTGATGACATCGTGTCATTGGGAGACCCGTCCGTCAGACGAGGAGCGGGAGCACGACAGAGGCCTCCACTGCGACAAGACCTCCCGTCCCAATAGGCGTCGGGAGGGGAGGAGGAGGAGGTCAGCAGCTCACGTAGGCCGAGGCCTAGCGAGGGTGAGAGGAGAGAGTGAGTGACTTTTTGTACCACCAGGGGTAGCCCCTGTTATGATATGTAAAGACTTGATCATTATAGTGGAATTTGTGGGCTTTTGTGAGGTTTTGTGCACTTGAATGGTTGCTTCTGTTCTTTGGTTCCTGCATCATGTATCCACAACACTTAAAGGAAAAGGTTAGTGTAGATCTATCTTTAGCCCTTGCCTAAGTGATGTACCTTCTTGAGATCTGGTCAAGCGGCTAATTTCTAATCAAAGATAAAACATAAGGAAAAATAACCAAAGGGAATATGTACATGCATTTTTTGTTTTTTTTTTTATTTTAGATAAGAAAATAAGGAGAATGTTAGTATATATACATGTTACTACTACTAATTTTTTTGGATTTTGAATTTTCTGATTTTTTTGACTTTTGAAAATAAGTAAAATAAGAGTAAAATATGTACATGTGAAAATATATACATCGAGAGACTCTCTTTTTCTTTTTCTTTTCCCCCCCCCCCCCTTTTTTTTGAACCGAAAAACATACTCATCACATGTCAAAGCATAGGGTTGTGTGATCTGCTTAACCACAGAGGTCATGAATAAGGAGGATTGTGCATGAATTCTTTGATGTTGGAAATTACCCCTAGCCTTCTTGATATTTTCCACCACGGAAGGTCTTATACAATCGAATTTGCCCCTAGAGGGAGGAATACGTAGGAAGCCATGCAAGGATTTGGTTCAGACTACTTTCTGTTCCCAAACCAACACCTCATACTAAAGACTTGGTCAACAATTATTTGCAGGGGAATTTTTCTTACTTATTTGATTTCAGGGGTGGAGGCACGTACTTTTTGCTACCTTCTTAATTTGGTCAGCCTTTTTCTGGGTACGTACTTTTTGCTACCTTTTTTTGACCTTTTTGGCTTTTCTTTTCCCCTTTTAGGCTGGATTTACTTCTGCCCCTTTTGCTTTTCTTGATTGCCCCTGTTTACGGTAACCTTGTCTTTTAGATGGGAGTGGATGGTCCCCTACTCATAGTTTGCTCCGCTTCCAGACACGACCGAGTGGAGGATAATAGGGAAAATATACTGACTGGATTAGACTATCCAAGTGTACTTATGATTTTCCAACTAGAGGGCAATATCTTAACATCGTGTGGTGTGTGAATAAACCCTTCCTCACTAATGACCGATTGGAAAAGTAGAGATTTTAGACCCACACCTTACAAGTGATGAATGACCGACATGACGACTGACTGACTAAGGATAGAATTTCTTGAGGTACACTGCATTCCACGGATACGACAACTCCACTCCCTCGGCATCTACCAACCTATAAGCGTTCCTGAATATACTTCTTTGACAACGAACGGACCTTCCCAATTTCTTGCAATTTGCTCCTGGGACCTGGCGCCTTTATGATCTTGCGCTTTAGGACCATCTCGCCCACTTCAAATTTTCTCTCAAGAACTCTTTTAGCGTAAAAATGTGCAATTCTCTGACGGTAGACTTGAGCATGGTCAGCTGCTATCATTCGCCTTTCATCTAAGAGTTCAAGTTGTGCCAACAAGGCCTCCCGACGTTGATCGGGGTCAAGTTCGGCGTCCAATTGAACTCTTAGTGAAGGGACGAAGATCTCATATGGGAGTATCGCATCCGATCCGTATGTCAAAGCATAGGGGGTTTGCCCCGTAGGAGTTCGGACCGAGGTGCGATAAGCCCAAAGAGCTTCAACTAAGCGGTCTGGCCAGTCAGCATTGGCGTGAGATTTGCATGTTTTCTTTATGATTTTGATGAGAGTTTTATTAGTAGATTTTGCTTGTCCATTACCTTGTGGATAATATGGGGATGAATGATGCAAGTTAATGCCATATTTACCACACATGTCGCGAAGCTCCTGTAAAGTGAATTGAGGTCCATTTTCGGTGACGATGTCCCGAGGCACGCCGAATCTTGCAAGGATGTTGCGCTTGATGAATTTGACCACTGTTGAAGCTTTGACCTCAATGAATGCTTCTGCTTCAGCCCACTTTGTGAAGTATTCCGTGGCGGTCAGGATGAAGGACTTCTTATGGATTTCTCTGGTTCTGTCCGCGAGAGGACCGACCACGTCGAATGCCCACATGGCGAAAGGCCATGGAGCGATGAGAGGGTGAGAGAAGAAGAAGAGCATGAATTTTGTCACCGTGCAATTGGCATTTAACACAGTGACGAACAAAATGGCGACAGTCTTCTTCCATGGTAGGCCAATAATAGTGTCTTAGCAACTTTTGGGCAATTGCTCTACCATTAACATGGCCACCACATCACTAGAGTGAGCGGCTTCAACAACATTTTGAGACTCGAATTCATCGAGGCAACAAGATAGACCCCACTGAGAGATTTCTTATATAAATGCCACCTGATCTTGTAACGCTCCGAGACGCGGCGAATGGCCCGTCTATCGGCAGAGGTGGCATAATCGGAAGGATCCTCTTTGAGAAAGTTCTCGATGTCAAAATACCAAGGATGGCCATCTTCGAGGTCGATTTCTGGCTCTTTTGAGAGCGCATGATGGACCTGAAGGGATGGAGAAGGAGGCGTGAGTTGAGAAAACCAAGGATCTGCATGGGAAGGGATTCTACCTTTGGACAGAGATGGTTTCAGCAGATTTTCCCAAAGGAATAGGAATGGAAGAAGCTAGGGAAGCAAGCGAATCTGCTAGAATGTTCTGAGCCCTAGGTGTGTGCACTAGTGTGATCTTCCTAAACTACCGGACTACTTTTCCTACCAACTCTTGCTATGGTTTCAACTTGGGGTCCCGGGTCTGGTACTTGCTGAGGGATTGCCGAGTATTAACTGTGAATCACCAATTATCCTTAACTCCTTGACTCCGAGCAATAATGCCATTTTCAGCCCAACTAAGAGTGCCTCGTACTCAACCACATTGTTCGTGGCTCGGAAGGTTAATTGGTAGGCGTGCAGAATGACTACCCCTTCCGGTGAGAGGAGGACTGCCCCTATTCCACACCCTTTGGAATTGAGGGCCCCATCGAAGTAAAGCACCCACGAAGGTTCACCATCAATAATGGCTCCTAACTCTTCATCGGGAAAGCTTTCAACAACAGGAGAGTATGAAGGTAAGGGGTGGTGGGCCAAATGCTCAGCTATAGCATGCCCTTGATCGACTTCTGGTTGACGTAGGTAATATCAATTGATTGAGGAAACTTTGCCACCTCATCACCGATCAGTCAGGACAGGCTTCTCAAGCAAGTATCGAATAGGGTCCATACGCGCTAGAAGTTTTACTTCATGAGCCAAGAAATAGTGCTTTAACTTCTGGGCAACCCAGACGACGGCCGCACACGTTCTTTCCATGGCGGTGTACTTCTTTTCAGCTTCATTGAATAACTTGGATAAATAGTACACCGCTCTCTCTCTCTTCTTCTCGTCGTTGTATTGGGCCAAAACTGCTCTAGTAGAATCCCCAGTGGTTGACACATAGAGCAGTAAGGGCCGACCCGGGACCGGAGGAGCGAGAACAGGGGGTTGAACAGATAACTCTTCAACTCATCAAAGGCCTTTTGACATTTATCGTTCCAATCAAACTTAGCCTCTCCTTTAAGCATCTCATAGAAGGGCTTACAACAGATTGAATGCTGGGAGATAAATCTCCTAATGAACTGAAGTCTACCAATTAGCCCTCTGACTTCTCTGATATTCCTAGGAGGAGGCATATCGATTATTGCTTTGGCCTTGTTAGGATCGATCTCAATTCCCCGTTTGCTAACTATGACCCCAGCAATTTCCTGAAGAACACCGAAGACACACTTCTTGGGGTTCATTTTGAGCTTATGTTCTCTAGACCGCTGGAGAACTGCCGGAGGACCTCGGCATGGCCATGTCGAGTCTTTGATTTAACCAAGACATCGTCCACATAGACCTCCATGTGCACATGCATCATGTCATGAAAATTTGTCATCATAGCCCTTTGATAAGTTGCTCCCGCATTTTAATCCAAAGGGCATAACAACATAACAGTAAGTCCCCCAGGGCGTTGTGAAAGAAGTTTTCTCCTGGTCTTCCTCCGCCAGACGGATCTGGTTATACACAGAGAAACCATCCATAAACGACAACAACTCAAAACCGGCAGTGTTATCCACTAGGACATCTATGTGTGGGAGAGGGAAATCGTCCTTTGGGCAAGCACGATTAAGGTCGCGAAAATCTATACAGATCCTAACCTTACCGTCCTTCTTCATCACAGGGACGATATTAGCTACCCATTGTGGATATAGCACAACCCTAATGAATTTGGCTTTGTGCAACTTGTCAATCTCCTCTTTGATCTTGAGTGCAAGCTTAGGAGCAGCCTTCTCAGCTTTTGTTTGACGGCCTTCGCGTCGGCTTTTAGGACCAAACGGCTCTACCAAGAGGTGTCGAGTCCCGGCATGTCCTCATAAGACCAAGCAAATCCGTCGGAGAATTCTTTGAGAATAGCTACCAGAGCTTCTTCTTCTTCAACACTCAAGTTGGCACTAATTAACACTATCTTCGGGGATTCTTCAGTGCCAAGATTGACCTCTTTGGTGGGCTCATCGGCAGCCATGGTTGGCTCATCGAACCTCTTTGTGCCATCCACATAGGAGGTCACTGGGTCCTCTTCTTCCAACTCAGGATCTCCCAACTCACCCTTCTCATCAAAATCTAGCAGATAAACTCCTAAACCATCGTCTAAAGAGTCGCCTTCTTCAAAATCTGATTCAATAAGGGCAGGATCCTCAAGAAACTCTAGGACTAGACTTAACTTGGCACACCTTTCAGCCAAGGCCATGACATAACGGGCAGAACTTGCCTACCCTTCTCTTTATGCACACATGGCTGAGAGGGACTGAACTCTTCTAATCCTAAACCTGACTCTAGACTAGACTCTAGACCCGACTCTAATCCAAAATCTAGAACACTATTTACAAGACTACTATGTACAAAACTATATACAGGGAGGTGCCCCTAGAAGGGCGAGAAAATGAGTTTAGGCCGAAAAGCGTCGGCCCCTGGCCGAGCGGAAGAGGTTCCACAGAGGAAGGGTGCTCAATGGAGACCTCGCATTTTCAATTTTCAAAATTGGCGTTTTTTTTTTTGGAATCAAGGCCAAGAACCATGAGTTGCTGACTCAAGGTAGCCTCAACCGGCCAGGTGAGGGATGGAGGAAGGACAGGGGGAGAAAGAAGAGAAGGAGGTAGTCAAGGCAGATTGTGAGGGGGATAGAGATGATGAAGAATGTGGAGATGGTGGAGATGGAAAGTCAGAACCGAAGAGCGAGAGAAGGCCAAAATTGTCAGAAATGTTTCTATTTGGGCATCCTCTTCTCGGTCGCTCTCCGAGTCGGACAGTTCTTCAACCACTGGCTCCCGGGTTCCTGGTGAAGGGGTCCCTGAGTGAAATGCTCACACAAGGTCCAAGTGAGAGGCTGATAGGGAATCAATGGATTTGGATGGACAGGGTCTGGGCGGAAACCTAGACCGGCCTTGTCTAACAACCTCTTAATTGCCTGGACACTATGGATCTCTCCTTGCTTGTCCTTACCTAACCCAAGGCCATGAACATAGCCGATATTAGCCATCACTTCCAACCCTTTCATGGGGGACATGGGACATGGGGTTCTTCAACTGACTGGGGAGGTTGGCTCAGGTCACAGGGTAAGGGGAAGTCAAAGAGAGACATGACTAGTTTCTTCCCCTTATCTGGAATGAAGAGGTGTGGCATCTACTCCGTGGCGATAGCATTAGGGTCTCCAAGGTGGGAATGCTCTTGATTTTGATGACCCGCCCATTGAAAGGGAATTTGAAGCATTGGTGGGCGGTGGAAGGGACCCCTAGAGTCTGCTCTAGCCAGGGACGCCAAGGATGGCCTTGTAGGCCGGATCGATGTCAAGAACTAGAAACTCGGTGGACATGGTGACGGGTCCGATTCCCAGCTTGAGAGAATTTTTGCCTTTGAAACCCTCTTGGAGTTGTCAAAGGCTGCGGTGGTGGAGCAGTTCTTTTCCAGATCCCCCTCCCCTAAACCAACTGCTTAAGGGTCTTCATCGGACAGACATTAATAGATGCTCCGGTGTCGATGAGGGTGGAGTCAACCGAAACTCGTTGAGATTAACGGTGAGATAGAGAGGAAGCGAACGACACTCGGGGGTGGCAAGATCTTTGTCCGAGAAAGAGATTGAGGGTCCTTGGGTGAGGGAGAGAATGGCGTTGGTGACCCCGCTAGGAGGGAGGTCATCATTGACCATGATCTTTTGGAGAAACTGGAGGAGGGTGGATTGATGAGACGGCGACCTCCGAATCAATTCTAAAATAGACACCCTCGCGGGTGTCTTATCCAGATGCTGCAGAATATCATATTCGGTGACGGCCGATGGTGGAGGTCCATTATCCTCCTCATCTTGGGATGGCCGCGGAGGTGGAGGAACAATTCGGTTCCTGAGCGTGACATGAGCGGTTTCCTAGGACTTAAGGAGGATGAGCTGGAGGGGTTTGGCAGATGACTCACAAGCAGAGGGGGTGAGGATAGTGGGGTAGGCATCCTGAGGAGGTCGGATGAGCACTAACGGTTTCTCCTCTAGAATGGTATCTACTGACGTGGAGGGCTCCTGAGACTCTGCAACGGGGCATGGGTACCATTCCTCAAAGCCTTCTACCCCCCACTGTTGCTCTCTCCTCACAACCCGGAGCCCTAAATGTATCATGGTATGCACATTCTCTCGGGTTTTGAGGAGGAGGGATTGCTGCTTGGTGGTTGGGGAGAGGATTAGTGAAAATGCCAAGGTCCTTTTTGTGTACCTAGACTTGGCTATGGCCACCTTAACATCATCCCAGTTGACCCTACCTTGGTCGTTCATGTCATAGACCCAGTCACGAAGGTAAAGCAATTGGTGATGTCGTGACCATGGTTCCGATGATAAGGACAATATATGGAGGTATCGACCCTTGGATTGGTGTTTTCCCTTTGTGGGGGAAGTTGGATGGCATCACATGACATGAAGGCAAAGAAGATGTCCTCAAGGGTCTCAGGAGAGGAGGATAATGGGACCTCTTAGGACCAGGCCGGGTGTAGCCAGCAGGAGGGGGAACTGCAGAGTAGGTTTTGGAACGGTGTGACGGGAACTGATGGGGGTTGGAAGGAGTGGACGGAGGATTGGAGGGCTTGTTCGGAGGCCTCAACGGTTGACTGCAAGCATTGACAGACTCATTGATGGTCACCCCCTGGTGGTAGGTGCCGGGGAGCCTTGCGTCCCTTGGGCTTCCCTTCAAAAAAGTGTGGCAGAGAGGAGTCCTTAATTTGGTTCTGGACCACCCTAGCTCGGTTGTAGAGGTGTATGAATGAGGGGAACTCACTCAGCATCAGGACGGAGCGAAGCACGGGGGTGGTGTTGGTGACCAACATGGTTATGGCCTGGGACTCCGGGATAGGTATGTCTGCCCTAGATGCCATGGATCTCCACCGATTGGCAAATGTGACAAAGTCTTCATTCGGCTTCATCTTTTCTGCCACCAAGTCAGGAAGTGTAGGGACTTGGGTGGCCATATATGAGAAGTGGGAGATGAATCGCTCGGAGACGATGTCGAAATTAATGAGGTCCGACGCGGGTAAAGAGGTGAACCACCTCAAAGCTTCCCCTTCTAACGATTGTTGGAAGAGGTGAACTAAAAGAACCCAATCATACATCCATCGGTGGGAATCCATGGTGAATCCGGCAAGATGGAACTGAGGATCAGAGGTCTCGTCATACTTGCGGTACTTCGGGGCCTTGAATCCCAGAGGGAAATAAGCATTGGGAAGCTTGTAGTAATTCTGGAGGGAATGAGGCTTTGAAAGGGACAAGGATTCAGCCAAGAGCTTCCTCACAAGTCCCTCCACTTCTGAACGGGGGACGGATTCAGATTGAGCGGGGGGTGCGGGCTGAGCATGAGGTGGATAAAAGAAAGAAGGAGTTGGGACCGTAGTAGGTAGAGGAGTAGGGGAATTGGAGTGGAGAAGGGACAGGAGAGACGGGAACCTGTGAAGGGGTTGCAGGCCTAGGAATGGGCCTGGATGAGGAAGCTTGAAAGGGGGAAGGGAAGGAGAGGAGGGGAGGCTGCTGCCCACAGTATGCTTGGAGAGCATCGAGATGATGTCCTCGGGCGAATATCGGGAGAGGAGTCTTGAGAATTCAGGATCCTCTTGGGTGTCCTGAGCATAAGTGGGATTAACCCTCAAACTCACACTCCCTTCAAAGTCAGCTTGAGAGGAAGAAGAAGAATGGATGGACCCTTCGGGTGGTTGTTGGTGTCAACCATCCCGACAAACTCATGAACGTTGTCTTCATATTCAAATGCAGGATTATCAGCCATGTTCAATGAGTCCAACCAGTGTCCATTAGCACACAACCTACTGATTTTAGAATAGTTGAGTTGAAGTGATTACACTGTTTAAGTGAGAAATGTAGATTTCTACCAAACAACGTTTTCAAACAACGTCCCCAAAGTTTTAAAGATCAGAATTGTGTGTTAACTTGACTTGAAAAGTCGTTCACTTTCAAATCTAACTCAAACCTAGGTAGATAGGCAAGCTAACAGGGAGGGTAAAAGGTCCTCCTGCCCTGTACCGTGAGGGAATCCACGGAATTTAGGGACTTACAGAGTTTTCTTCGGAACCAACCCGATTTACCCGAGAGGGAATCCCCGAGTAAAAGGTTGTAAACCGAAGAAGGGTGATCCTAGAATGTGAGGGGAGGTTAGAAGAGGTGAGAAGAGTGACCCCCCAATGACTGAGGACCGTCAGTGACAATCAGTAAGCGAACAGAAAAGAAAATCAAAGCAAAACAATCAAAAAACAGTGAAAAAGCATGCTTCTGTGAAACTAAACGGCACAGGGGTTGACGCCAAGTTCATCAGAAACACGTCAACGACATGATCGACTGACGCTAACAATAAGTAGACACAACAACACTGGACGCTAATAGAAACTAAACGGGGAAAGGTGGACGTTTACCTGAGTAAACGGCAAGATCGCTTGCCGTCTACCTGGCCACAGTGAGACCACAGTGGCAGAAGCTGTTCCACCATCCAGTGATCGCCAGAAGAGAGCTGTGGACGCCCGTTTCCGCGCCATCTCCGGCCGACCTCTGGATCTCTCGGGTGCTCGCGGACGCCGCCGAACTCTCGTTGGCGATGAAGAGGTCGCTGGTTGACCTCGTTGACCCTCCGGTTGACTTGGTTGACTTGGGAGGAAACAAGGAAAACTAGCAAAATGAAAGGGAGTACGTGATCGCCAGGGCCTTACCTGTACCCAAGGAAAGTTGGTATCGCGTCGGTGTGGTCGCCTCGCGCAGCGGATGGAGACGGGGCTTCAACTTCTCCTCCTTCAGCCGGCCAAAGGAGAAGAGCTCCACGGTCTTCTGCGAAATGTTCCTGCCACGAAAATACACTCTATAAGTCTAAGGAAAGAGTAGTAAATGCTTAAAACGTGAAGAGACAGCCCAAAAGGTGAGTCTCGTACCGGTTGCGGACTTGAGAAGAGGGGTGGCCAAGTGCTATGACCACCCTTCTTCCCTCCGTTTTTGGTTGGGAAACCCCTTTCTAGGTGTGTAGGGAAAGGACCTACGTGCCTAGAGTGAGTGGGAAAGGGAATATGACATGCAAATAACTAAAGAGTAAAGAAAGAAAGAGAGAGGGAGGGAGGTGTAGATCCTCATTTGATGGCGTTGCAGCTCCTTGCAGGGCTCCTCCAGCTCGGGAAGAAGCCTCCTAGACGTCCCAAGTGTTGAGAGAAAGAAGAGTTGGAGTTGTGGAAACTTGGGTGCAATTTCTCTCTCCTCTCTCAAAGCATCAGCATGTGGACGTCCAGCCTCTCTCCCCTGGCTCAGAGGGCTCAAGGGAAGGTTATATAGACAGTGGAGCTCGGGGTTAGAATGCCTAGGATGCTAAGTGTGAAGAAACACACTTGCACACATGGCAATCCATGTATTAAAGGCTCCAACTAATGGGAGAGGCCAAGTAGCTTTCTACTGAGTCAAGGGGGTGCCAAGGTGGCCCATATGCCTGTTGGGAACGGCCCCATGTGGTGCATGGGCGAGAGAATGGCGCAAATGGTCTATATTCTCGGGGTAGTTGCGCAGACCAGGTAAACCAGGTTAACGGCCAGCGATCCTGCCGCCAACCGCATGCAAATGTCCAGGGATGTGGACGTCTGTATGGGTCAACATCAAGGGGGCTTGACGCCAACCAGTAGTCGGTGGCCATCGATGCTGCCGTCTACATGGCATCCGAGGCAGGTCAACAAACGGTCAAACGAGGCTAAATGGGCCAAAGAACCACGCGAGAGATGGGCCAATCTTGCGTCTACAGTACCATCTTGAGGGGCAAGGCGTGGGACCGTAGTTGGGCCAGACTACGGCAGTTGTGTGGTTACTTTTAGTTCCACATCTCACTCTGACGGGAGGTGGTAGACATGGACTGGTGGTCGAGGGTAAGGCACGCGACACTCCTGACCTATTCACTAATGGTAGTTATTCTGTGACTAATGTTCTTGTCCAAATAGTTTCATGTGTCTATGTTTACAGCCTTAGGGTTCATCCACATGCCATGTTTACACGTGTTTTCGGTCCCGCCGAGTTTAGACCGATAGCAGTGTAGTTTACTTTCTGCTTCCACACTTACCCTATTAGTAGAATAGATTATCTTATTTACATTCAGTTAAAACATGTATCTATTCTACTTGTTAGAACCAGTGGGAGATTGGTAGTCCCTACTGGGCTTCTTCGTGAAGCTCATTCCCTCCTTTTCAAGTGGGGCTTCACAGCAGTGCCTTTCACGGTGGGCAGAGGAGACAGGGCCATAGTAGACGGCGTTCCCTTGAGCAGTGTTCCCCTCTACTTCTCAGTTCTTCACCCTCGGGGTATGCCTCTAAGGGATCTATTATTGCCTTTTCATTTAGCACTTGTACTTGTTACTTGGGACTGTACTAGATTTGTACTTGTGGTGCACATTCTCTTTCACTTGTTAGTATATTTTAGTGCTTGTTATTATCATTTAATTCCGTTACATATCTTGTTAGACTGGTCTGTTAGCCTTCCAGGTCTTCGGGCTCGTAGGCGGTGACGGACGGATTCTCGGTGGGAGCTGGGGGTCCGAGTGTCAGGACTGTTACAGTGGTATCAGAGCAAGGGGTCTATCAAGACTTGTAATGGAACTAAGTGATTACAAGTAACACTTTTAGCCACTGGGTTAAGCTGCTAACTTGATTATTAGTGTGTTGAGGACATGGCTTCACGTCGACGTAGGTAGGTCAGAGAGCTGATGGAGCAACAGGACGATGCGCTAGACGGGTCAATTGCAGCCGAGCACACACCGGCGAATGCTCAGCCTCAGCACGATGACCAACAGAGTTTTCTGTTGCCGCAGGGAGCACAACAGCAGCAGTGGTACCTACCTCCGCCTCCTCCAGAGGTGATGGAGCAGTGGTGGAGAGCTATGTTCCAGGCTCCTTGCCAGTATCAGCAGATGTTGGTAGGATGTAACGACTCGACCTCCTGGAGCCCTCGCCAGGGACCCCGAAGGTCATGCCGCCACCCACGGATCCGAAGACCCAGAAGGTTAGAATTTAGTCTAGTGAGATAAGCAATGAATTCAAATAACTATAACAAGAAAGTTCATACATTAATAAGGAAAATTATGTACAACATGTCCCAAATAAAAGTACAGGTACAGAAAGAAAGGTGCAGTCCTAAGGGAAAACCCCGAGGACTTGCAAAAAGGCCACTCTCAACTCACAGTACAAGCGCTCATGCTCACAACTCACACTGCTAGCAACGCACGGTGAACAAGCCGCCACCACGACCGTCCGGCAATGAACTCCTGCAACAGCAAGTCCCTACCTGAAGAGAGTAGGGGGTGAGCTTCGCGAACAAGGCTTAGAAGGGATAACCAGTCCCTTATCAGCCAGAGCAGCAGGAACTCCAACAAAGCGAAAGCAAAACTACTCTACAAAGCAGTAAAGTGGAAACACCTACTGCAGAGATCTACAAAGCAGCAGAACAGAGAAATGCCACGACCCACAACCAGAGTCGGGCCCAACACGACTCC
This sequence comes from Colocasia esculenta, assembly GCA_014218235.1. Lineage (NCBI taxonomy): Eukaryota > Viridiplantae > Streptophyta > Magnoliopsida > Alismatales > Araceae > Colocasia > Colocasia esculenta. Next base: position 38,630,470 of record CM024757.1, on the reverse strand, counting down.
CGCAGAACTAGCGAAGTCAAACACAATGTGGAAGCAACCCTCGGCACACACCCGCCGAGACAAAGAAGCTCACGGAACATCGGAGTAACCACGTGAGACCAGAGTCTCACGACACAAGCACCAACATCCCGGACCTCTGATGATCAGTCTGTCCCCATGTAATTTTAATAATTGTATATATATATACATATTTTGATGATTAACAAAACCAAAAAATTTATCAATTATATCTGCTGAATATTTCATAAGTCTTAAGTACAAGAAAAATACCGAAGTCAAACAAGCCAATAAAGGTATGCATTACTACTCTGAAGCTTTAATCTTTTCAACATGAGATTTCTCTAAGTCCATATCGATTTCTGTTGAAGTTCATAACAATTTTCTTATAAGACTGAAAAGTCATGTTGTTTCAAACAAGTCGATGTCATAACGACTTCATAAGTTATCATAACGATTTCTTTAGAACTCGCAACGACTTGCTTGTTGTAACGACTTCATAAGTTATCATAACGATTTCTTTAGAACTCGCAACGACTTGCTTGTTGTAACGACTTCATAAGTTATCATAACGATTTCTTTAGAACTCACAACGACTTGCTTGTTGTAACGACTTCATAAGTTATCATAACGATTTCTTTAGAACTCGCAACGACTTACTTGTCGTAACAACTTCATAAGTTATCACAACGATTTCTTTGAAATTCGTAACGACTTGGTAGCCGCAACGATTTCTTTAGTTCTCGTAACGATTCCTTTGAAACTCGTAACGACTTGCTAGCCATAACGATTTCTTTAGTTCTCGTAACGATTCCTTCGAAACTCGTAACGACTTGCTAGCCATAACGATTTCTTTAGGATTCATAACGACTTGCTTTGCGCAACGATTTCTTCAGAGCTTATAACGACTCGATAAGTGTTCATAACGACTTGCTTTGCGCAACGATTTCTTCAGAGCTTATAACGACTCGATAAGTGTTCATAACGACTTGCTTTGTGCAACGATTTGTTAAGAGTTTCATAACGATTTCTGTATTGTCATAACGACTTGCATTTCATAACGATTTGTTAAGTGTTTCACATCGATTTCTTCAGAATCAAAATGACTTGCCATGATTCATAACGATATCTTATATCCTCTGTTATAGAACGATTTGCTATAACTCATAACGATTTCATAAGTCATATAGTCTTCAATTTCATATCTTGATATCTTATTCATTGACCAGTCAAAATCCACGTAGACATCTCTCTGACGCTTTTGCATTTATGAGATCTGAACGTATCTCTGCATGCATGCAGACTATATCATCCTTTCGTGCTTACTCTGATACGTCCTTTAGACTTAAGCCAGTTGGAATTACTATTTTCTTGACTATTGCTACTGACGTTGACTGATATCAGAGACAGCCTATCTGTCTGCTGTTTGTTTGACATCTGTGCAGACCTTTGATGTAGCTTCATGGTACAACGTTAGACAAATAGAAGCCATGAATATCTGTGAAGATCTCATCTCTTTGCGTGCTCAAGTGATCAAAAGACTGTGACAGGAAGCTTCCAAGACTCCAGATGTCATTCAGTCTAACGACTACTCAAAAGAGAGACAACGGTCTCTTCAACGACTAGATTTCAAATTGAAGATATATATACAAGTCAGAAGAATAGAAGAATCATCGATCCAGAGACTATTTTTCAATTCTACTGAAGAAAATCGAGAGCCAAGAGCCTTCACTCCGTTTAGCTTTTTGCTCTCTTACTCTCCACTAGTTTTGTGAAAATCTTGAGAGAGCCTGTACAAGTTCTGAGAGTGTGAATTGTTCATAATCTCTTCGCTCTCAGCTCTAGTTGCTTCAGATCCTCACTTATCAAAAGCTGGATCTATGGGCGTGAAAGTCATTTATTCTTCTCTGTGCTGTTCCCTTCGGGTGTGAAGGAAGACCTGGTGGTATCCAGGGTGTTGCTCCCTTCGGTTGTAAAGAAGACCTAGTGGCATCCAGGGTGTTGTTCCCTTCAAGTGTGAAGAAGACCAGCTGAGCTGGGTGTTGTAGCGTCCTTAGGGGGACTGTTCCCTAGTTAGTGAAATCCTGAGTTGTTGCTCAGGGACTGGACGTAGGACTCCTAAGGAAAGGAAGTCCGAACCAGGATAATCCTTGTGTTGTGTGATTGTCTTCATTGCGTGATTGTTATTTAAACTAACTGTAACTAATGTAGTTCGAAGATCGTTTGTGTGATTGTTTTTGGTTACAGGTATCTCCTAGATTAAATTTAAAAAGACCCATTCACCCCCCTCTGGGCTCGTCAACAGGGCAACAAGTGGTATCAGAGCGAGTCTCTTCGACAAAGAAAGGATCCAACGATCTGAAGAGTAAAGATCCATGGCAGCCAAGGTAATTTTGAAGGTCAGTCCGTCAACCGACCCCCTCTTCGATGGTGAAGATTACCCTTACTGGAAGACCAGAATGGAATACTTTTACAATGACACGACTATCAAATTTGGTCCATAGTAGAAGAAGGTGATCTGTTAGTCACAAATGAGAAAGCACAATGGACAGATGATGACAGGAAGAAGATTTCCCTGAATTGCAAAGCAAAGAGTATCCTATGCTGTGCTCTAAGTAAGAAGGAATTCAACAGAGTTTCAGCCTGCAAATCATCAATGGAAATGTGGAAAAGCTCAGGATTACTTATGAAGGCACAGACAAAGTGAAGGAAACAAGAATTGATATTCTTGTCACTCAATATGAAAGATTTCAGATGCAATCAGTGAGTCCATAACCCAAATGTTTAGCCGGTTCACTGACATCACAAATGGACTGGCTAGCCTAGGGAAAGTCTATGAATGGGAGATATGGTAAGAAAGATACTTAGATCCTTACCGTCCTCATGGACTCCAAAAGTCACAGCAATAGAAGAAGCTAATGATCTGAAGAGAATGTCTGTAGAAAAGCTCATTGGGTCCCTCATGGCCCATGAAATCAATATGGAAAGGCTAGGAGAGTCCTCTAGCAGAAAGAAGCACTCCAACGCCTTAAAAGCTGAAGAAGATTCACCAGATGCAAGCTCAGCTGAAAGCGAAAGTAATGCAGACAGCGAAAATGAGGAAGCTATGTTATCCAGAAGGTTACAGAAAATTTGGCTAAAAAGAAGAAATCTCAATCTGGTAGAAAGTATTTCAAAAAGAATAAGGATTTCAAGAAACCAGATGGAAAAGAAGTGAAGAAAGGAGAATCCATCTGCTACGAATGTAAGAAGCCAGGACACATTAAAACTGAGTGTCCTAAGTTAAAGAAGTCAGAATTCAGGAAAAAGGACAGTTCCAAGAAGTTTAGAAAGATCAAAAAGAAAGCAATGGCAGCAGCATGGGAAAACAGCAGCGACTCAGATAGTGAGTCGAGCTCCTGCAGTGATGAAGAAAAAGCCACCTGGCTTTCATGGCAAACACTGAAGAAAAGTAACTTCTGACTCATCTTTTGATTCATGCAATGGTTCAGACTCCGATAGTTTAGAAGAGGCTTTCAATGAACTTTATGAAAAATATAAAGAAGTAACTAAACTATTAAAAGTAAGTAAGAAAAACATAGTCTGTATAGAAAATACAAACTCAGATCTAAAATCAGAAAATGAACAATTAGAAAGTCAAATAATTGAACTTAAACGAAGAAATGAACTGTTATGTGAAGACCTAATTAAAAATGAACAAATAACTAAACTAGAAAAATAGGAAAGTACAGATGAATTAAGGAAAGAAATTAAAAACTTAAATGAAGAAAATGATAAACTATCAAGCACACTAGAAAAATTTACTAATGGTAAAAACTCTCTAATATTAAAAGTGCTAGGAGATCAGGTAAGAAGAAAAATGGGTTAGGATATACACCCCCAGATAATGAAGAAACCAGGTCTATCCTAAAACATATCCAACACCAAAATTTGTACCCGAACAAGATATAGCATACAAAGTTGATTTTAAATACATAGAAAAAGTGACCAAGTTATCCTGTTGTAGTCACTGCAATAAATTAGGACATATTATAACTACATGCCCAACAAGACATAAAAAATGGATATTAAAAGATAAAGTTAATATACTAACCAATCAGGACCCAAAAGAATTTGGGTACCTAAAGCTTGATGTCTTTATTTCAGGATAACCTCGAGCATCCAAATGGTATTTGGATAGTGGGTGCTCAAGACACATGTCAGGAAACCAGAAGTGTTCTCTCATCTCCAAGCTGAAGATGGAACAGTTACCTATGGAGATAATGGGAAGGAATCGTAATAGGCAGTGGCTCTGTGGAAAACAAAGGAAAAACAGTCATAGAAGATGTGCTACTAGTCAAGGGATTGAAGCACAATCTCATCAGCATTAGCCAGCTGTGCGACAGAGGACATCAGATCAAGTTTCAAGAGTCAAAGTGCAGTATACTGAAGGATGGAACAGTCATCTTTGAAGCTAATAGAGAAAAGAATTTGTATGTGCTCTATCTTGAAGAACTCAATGTTCAAAATGTTTGCCTGGCAGCAAATAAAAATAAATCCACATAATTATGGCACAGACGACTTGGACACTGCAGCATAGATGGCATGAGAAAATTGCTAAAGAAGAATCTTGTGCAAGGTCTACCTAAGGTCAGTACAAAGTTGGAAAGTGTATGTAAACCTTGTGCTAAGGAAGCACACCAAGGTCTCCTTCAAGTCAAAGACGGTGGTGACCACCTCAAACCCTTGGAGCTCCTTCATATGGATCTATTTGGGCCAATGAGGACTACCAGTCTTGGAGGAAAGAATTTTGGATTTGTCATAGTTGATGACTACTCAAGATTTACATGGGTATCATTCCTAGAGCATAAAGATGATACTTTTGAAAGTTTCGTCAGCTTCAGTAAGAAGTTCAGAAGATCAGAAGTTCAGCATTGTGTCTATCAGATCAGATCATGGTGGTGAATTTCAAAATGAGAATTTTCTAGATTTTGTGATGATCAGGGATTGAGCACAATTTCTCAGCACCAAGACACCTCAACATAATGGCATTGTAGCAACCTGAATTTTTACGAAAAATAAAAATTTAAATAAAGAATTTAAAACCTAGCTAAATGGATATTTAAACAGAGCATTAAATAGAACCCATTAGATGGAAAAGAGTAATGGGCTTTGCTTAATGGATCTTCTAGAATTATTGGGTCAAAAATAAGAATTTATAAAAGAGAATAATAGGAAAATACCCTAAATTCGTAACTAAATTATTACCTAAATAGAAAAGAGGTATTAATGCATTAAATAGGAGTTTGAGTAGGAGTTGGATTCCTAAACCTACCCCATATGGATTAGCACGAATTTGGATCTCTTCCAAGTCTAATAGGGATTGGAAAGCTTGGAAGGAGGTTAGAAAAGAGAAATTCGGAATTTATAGGAGTTAGAGTCCTATTAGGAAATAGAAAGAGGAGAAGCTTAAATACTCTCCTAAAACCCTCATGGCCGACCCAAGCTCGTGCCAAAGGATTCCTGGACCAGGAGGAGAGGCCAAGGAGGAGGAGATTTCGTGGAAGAAGAAGCTTTCAAGCTCTCAACCCCGTTCTTCAAGTTCTAGCCCTAGAAGATAAATTGAGTCAAAGGTAGGCATTCTCACAAGCATAAACCATGAAACTTTTTCTGTAGGATGTATCACCTATCAGGAACGAAACCCTCAAGTTTCATAATTTTCCATCGAGTATATCTTTAGTTTTTGATTTTTCATGTTCTGCAACTCTTATGACCCCGAACCTTCATGCTTAATTCATATCTCCTTGAATACTCTATCTCATGCCTCCATATTTTTATGGGAGATACTGATGCATGATAGGCATCTTTTGCCCCTAAAAGCCCTAAATTTCGTTGAGCATGTTACTCGAATTAAATCGATCTTACTCCCTGTAGCATGTTCTATGTTACTTGTTCTTGTTCGTCCTCAACCATGTTCAAACCATGCTCTCTCTCGAATTCCTATTTACTGGAAGTACTCTCGCATGTCTAGTTTCATTTGCCCCTGATTTCATGATTTTTCATCATGTATACAATTAGTTATGATTTTCTGAACTACCCTATGTCAAAAAGGTAAGTTTCTAGACCGCAATCCAAGACAGAGCAGAACTCTGTCAGACCCAGGCCACGGACCTGAGAACGCGACTGCCCGACACGTCGCCTTCTCAAGCCCGTCGCGACGCCCTCTTGTCGCTTTCTCAACGCGACAGGACACCCGTCGCGTTCTGGCCGCCTGAGCAAGACAGCTCTGTCGCCTTCTGTGTACCCCCTGTCGCGATCTGCTCTGCTCTTGTCGCCTCCTATACAGGCCTATGTCGCCTTCTCAGAGTTTTGCCTGAAAACCCATGAAAAATATTTTTGTCACTTTCTAAATAATCCTTACGCCTTCTTACCGTTATACCCCCCGTAAAACCCTACTTAAAAAGGATGCTATATTGAATGATTTAAAACACATGTTCACGACTTATTTCTATCTATGATTTCTCTTGCACTTGCACACACTTGAACCATCTATTTATGGCTGAAATCTTGCAGAAAATATCTCATAATGTATCTGGTAAATTACCGAAATAAAGTATAGTAATTGCCCTATTTTAAAGGACTTGTATTCGTTTCTTGCGTTGTTTATATACCGATATCGACGCTCCACTGTTCTAGAATTCCTCTAGAACGTCGAGCACATGTTTTATATACACACTTTACTTGGCTTGTGGTGAACTCTCCGTCGGATATTCCTTTCGCCGGACTAGTGAACTCTGCACAAGGCCTCCATAAGTCTCCTCTGATCATGGATTCCCACATGGTCGACGAGCCGGTTGTACCCTAATACCTACGATACCCTTTAGGGATCTATATGATCCAAACGACTATTAGAGATTCACTCTCATCTTAAATCACGTCGGACCTCTGGACCTGTGCATAACAAGGCCAGTGGTAGGTCGTGAGTTCCACCTGACTGCCACACTAAGTGCGCGTGTTGTGCAACTGTTACTATCGCCTGATTACTCGACGTATTACGTGCAATGTCCATTAGCTCTCATCTATACTCTACTCGCTCACCTATTCACGTTCACTCCACTATCTCGTCTATTCATCTAGTGCTCTTATCTATTTCTTGGTACTCTATACTGGCCATTGACTGATTGTCTAAAGATAACAATATACCCAATGCCTGGCAAATATAAAGGGCCCGATCTGGTCCTGGGATGTGCGCCCGAAAGTGCTAGTGCCCATGGGAGTTAAATGATCAGAGTGTTTGGCATTACACTCAAGTGCTATCTATCTCGACTATCTATATGACAATCAAAAACACAAACGTGCTATACTCTCTCGATGTCTAGAATGACAAACAAGTGCTATACTCGTCATGCTATTACTATACTTGTGCTAGTTGTGCTATGGCCATTCTGCTATTCGTGCTATACTCGATACTTGTGCTCTTTTTGGAAACTATACTCGCTCTCGTGCTATTGTGCTATCTTGTTACCTGTTGTGCTATCTCTTACTATATTTGACTCTCTTGTACCTGCTATCTCTAGACACTCTGCCATTAAATGCGTTAATTACTTAAAGCCTGCTTGAGCCTGAGATTTAAGTCCTACTGGGCGTTATCGCTCACCCTACGTTATTTGATGTTGTGTTCTCAGGTGAGACCGAGGATGACACATACACTCACGAGGAGGGAATGACCAAGAGTGAAGCCAGGAGTACCCTTGAGTCATTATGTTATCTTAGAGTTCTAGTTAGTTATTTTCTTTTATTGCAATGTAATTGGGCCCTGTAGAATGGCTCTGATATTAGTGGTTGTAACTAGACACAGAAAATATTAATGAGAAAGATTTACTTTAGCATTATTCAATGTGCAATGGTTGATGTCTAGTACTTGCTCTATACCTTTTCTTGCAACTGCCTTCGCGCTCCGATATTCCGCGTTGGGGCGTGACAGGCATCGCTGAGAGGAAGAACAGAACCCTATTGGACATGGCAAGAACTATGCTCTCAGAATATGATCTGCCTAGATACTTTTGGGCTGAAGCAGTCAATACAGCAAGCTATATTATCACCGTGTAATGATCAGGCCAATCCTGAAGAAGACTGCATATGAACTATTCAAAGGGACGAAGCCTCAGATCAGCCACTTCAGAACCTTTGGGTGCCCTGCTTCATTCACAACAATGGAAAAATGGACATCGGTAAGTTGGATGCCAAATCAGATGAAGGCATCTTCATGGGGTATACGTCTAAACCTAAAGGCTATAGAGTATTTAATAAACGTACCTTATTGATTGAACAATCTGTGCACATTATTTTGATGAAACTAACCCTTCCTTGAGAAAGGAAGTAGATAGTGACGATGATGATGCAGAAGAACTATCCAAGAAACTAAAAGATACATCAATTGAGGACAAGGATGATCCACCTCTGGAAGAATTACAACAAGAAGAAGTTACTCATGAAAACCTTCCAAAGGAGTGGAGATACAAGAAAGATCACCCACTTGAAAATATCATTGGTGATCCATCCATTGGGGTAAGAACAAGAGGTAATGTTATTCCTTGTGATTATTTAGCCTTTGTTTCTCAGATAGAGCCTAGGACAGTCAATGAAGCTCTCTCTGATGAATCTTGGATAGTAGCCATGCAAGATGAATTAAATCAATTCAAGAGAAACCAAGTATGGTCCCTTGTTCCTAGACCATCAGACCATCCAGTCATTGGCACCAAATGGGTGTTCAGAAATAAACTGGATGAAACTGGTGCAATCTTAAGAAACAAGGCCAGGTTGGTAGCTCAAGGCTATTCTCAAGAGGAAGGCATAGATTTCGATGAAACCTATGCACTGTAGCTAGACTTGAGGCCATTAGAATATTACTTGCATATGCATCTGCTTTGAACTTGACACTATTTCAAATGGATGTTAAATCCGCTTTCTTAATGGTTTCATAAAAGAGGAAGTTTATGTGGAACAACCTCGGGCTTTGATGACACAGAATTTCCTAATCATGTTTTCAAACTTCACAAGGCATTATATGGTTTAAAGCAAGCACCTAGAGCTCGTATGAAAGGCTTAGCTCTTTCCTTCTAAATCATGGTTTCAGCAGAGGTCAGGTAGATAGTACACTTTTATAAAGTCAAAAGTCAAACACATCCTATTGGTTCAAATCTATGTAGATGATATCATTTTTGGTTCTACTGATGAGTCTCTTTGCAAATATTTTGAAAAGTTAATGCAGGGAGAATTTGAAATGAGTATGATGGGAGAACTCAACTATTTCCTTGGACTTCAAATCAAACAAGGAAAGGAGGAACTCACATCAGTCAAGCTAAGTACACAAAAGAACTATTGAAGAAATTCAAATTCGAAAATACCAAGCCACTATCGACACCAATGAGTACATCAACAAGAATGGACAGTGACAAAGATGGTAAGAAAGTAGATCAAAAGATCTACAGAGGTATGATAGGTTCACTCCTTTATTTAACAGCTAGTAGACCTGATATTCTATTTAGTGTATGCATGTGTGCTCGATATCAGGCAGATCCTAAAGAATCACATTTAATTTCTGTGAAAAGAATATTTAGATATCTAGCAGGATCTCATAACTTAGGTCTATGGTATCCAAAACAATGTGAAATTAGCCTAGTAGGTTACTCTGATGCTGACTATGCTGGATGTAAATTAGATAGAAAGAGCACCAGTGGTTGTTGCCAGTTCCTTGCAGGGTGTTGATATCTTGGTCCTCAAAGAAATAAAATCAGTAGCACTCTCTACAGCTGAAGCTGAGTACGTGGCTGCTGGAAGTTGCTGCACACAACTCTTATGGATAAAGCAACAGCTTGAGGACTTTGGATTAAATATTAAATCGATCCCGTTGCTATGTGACAACACCAGTGCCATTACTCTCACCAAGAATCCAGTCAGCACTCAAGGACCAAACATATTGAGGTTAGATATCTTTTATTCGTGATCATGTTGCAATGGAAATATTGAAATATCTTTTCTTGATACAAATGGCCAATTAGCAGACATTTTCACAAAAGCCTTACCTGAAGAGAGATTACATCTCTTAGAAGGGAATTAGGCATGTGCAATTGTGATAAAAGTTTGCTTACAAGTGGCACATTAAATTCTTAGAATTAAAGTAATTTTTCCCTCCTTGGCGATAAGAAAGAGAAATTCAAATTGTATTGTAGTAAACTCTCTCTCATTGAAGTCCAGTTGAATAGTCAAAACCTCTTGTCGTTTTCTCCGCCGCTTGGCGCCTCACTTTCCACGTAGCATTAATTTATTCATAAAATCGATGACAGAACGATTCGTGCCTCATCGTCTACCTTTTTCCCCACTTTTATCCTGCGCTCGAGCCGATGCCCTAACAACTCCATCTCAATCCTCTGCAAATTTGAATCTTCCTCCTACTTCCCGCAAAATTTCTTGAGGATCTTTCTCCTCACCTTCCGTCTCCACCCTCCGTTGTCTTTCCCACCTGAATCTATGGCCGCTCCTATCATCGCCGGCAGTTTGGGTGGCTACAGCGCCGAGTTCCTCACTCCTGAGGAGCAGGAGAGGTTTACCTTTGTGAAGACGAAGCTCTGTGGCAACAAAGAAGTAGATGTAGCTAATCTGCGGAAAAGTGGAATGAGCAGCATAGTAGATTTGATCAATCAGATGCAGTGAACAGAAATTTCCACCTTTTCAGAGGTCAGTTATCCGGACTTAGTAAAAGCCTTTTTGTGTGTATGAGAACAGAGGAAGATGGGTCTCTAGTTTATTCAGTAAAGGGAACATTGATTAGAATAGACCCTGAGTTGCTGAAAGTTTTGTTCAATGTAAAAACTTCCGGATTTAGTGGGTTCACTCTGAGGATGCCCAAGTGAAAGGTCTGGGAATTATCGGGCCAGGATTCAAGCTGAGAGACGGCAAGATCGACATAAATCAACTATCCGCCTTCAATCGTCTTCTCCATTTTATTGTCTGTCAAATCCTAGTTCCCAGAAGTGCAACGTTTTCATCTTGCACAAAGGTCGATTCGGACATGATGTACTTGGCCATTCAGAATAAGGAGATAAATATGGCCGCAGTGATAATGGAAAGAATGAAGTTTGCAAGAGATCAGATTTGGGACACCAAGAGTAAGTTAAATGTGTCCCTGCCTTATGCCCACCTACTCACCAAGATCTTCAAACACTTCGGTGTTGATCTCTCTGGGGCAGTTGTAGAGAAATGGGCCAAGCAATCAGGTCCAGGAACCTGAAGAAGAGTGGCTTCTCTGTGGAAAATGGTGTATGGTTCAAGGCTTCAGTGGCCGAAGGCGAGGTCATCATTATTGACACCTCAGTTGTTCATCCGGAGATGGGATCAGCAATATGGCTCCAGAATTGGCAGTGGAGTCAATTTTAGCTCCAGCAGTTGAAGCAGTAGAATCTTCAGGACCCTCCATTGCAGAAGTTCAGTCTGAAAGTGCAGTAGAAGAAGAAAGGGCGTCTGTAGAAGCTTCAGGATTCCAGAAGAACCAGTTCAAACCTTTGCAGAAAGGCGAATTGAGGATCTCCTCTTAGAGGACATTATTCCTGTTGAGGACCCACATCCCTCAATTGTAGTTGCATCGATTCTGGCAGACATCATAGATTCCATTCCTCTTATTTCTAATGCTCCAGAAACAAGTAGCAGTGTTGCCAAAGAGACTGTGGCATCAGGCCACATTGATGAACAAATGGAAGATGTTCCAGTCGAGGTAGAGCACCAAGCTGCCCAAGGTGACTCTGTGCTGGAATCTGCTCCCAGTCAGGGGGAGCAAGTATCAGATGAAGAAAATGCTCCTATGAGGGGGAGCTATCAAAAGAAGGTCCTAAAGACGCAACTCCAGATGTTGATAAGGTTGAAGAGCATAGAGATTTTTCAAATTTGGATGACAGAGAAGGGGCGACTGCAAGCTCTTCGAGCTCAGATGATGATCCCTCCTCCAGAAAATAAAAGTAAGAAGAAAGGAAAAGAGGTTGCCTCTGGAGTTCCTCTCCTGGCTGATTCTCCATTTCAGAGGCAGGCTAAGAAGAAAATTGTCATACAATTGAAGCCAGTAATTGAAAGGCTGAATGTTCAAGGTGAACTACTATGTTCTCTCCAGTCAGATGTCAACTCTATATTTCTGAGTCAAGCTTCGGCTAACAAAGAGTTGGCCCAAATCAGGAATGCTATGAAATGGTTCAACCAGGAAATGAGCAGCATGAAAGGCATGCTCTTAGATATTATCAAGGCAGTTGGAGCTCACACTCCTCCTCCTCAAGAAGCAGCAGCTTCACCAGAAGCAGCACCAGGAGCAGCAGCAGCATCAAAGAGGTAGGGCCAACAGGGCCAGCTGATCAGGATGTAGGGCCAACAGGGCCAGCTGTTCAGGATGCAGGGCCATCTGAGCAAGAATCCAGACCATTGGAGAGTGAGTCTGTGCAGATAGAGGCAGAAGAGATCTTGGCACCCAAGCCCCCAGCTCCCTCTTCCCCCTCTCACACACCTATTCCTCCAACTCCACCATCAGCTCCTACAGCACCTCCTGCTCCTCAAACATTCAAGAAGCCTCAATCTAGACCAATTTCATCTCCTACCCCATTTAAGTCCACCATTCCTTCTCCTTCTCCTACATTTGAGGCCCCTCCTGGATCCTCAGCTGGAGCATCATCATCCTCCTCCTCCGGTCCCTCCCTTGGACCCACTGATGATCTTCACACTACTTCACATTCTTTTCTTCATCCTACTCCTCCACCATCTTTCATCACTATCATACCTGAACATGCTCAACTCAGTTCTCCCTTTATTGAAAAGATAAGGATGAATTTGAGGAAGGGATCCTCAGGTCTGTGTTGAAAGTGGAGACCATGTTCACAGGGCAAATCCTTCTATTCCTGCCTCCAAGAGAGGAAACTTACTTCTACCTCTTCCTCTTCCTCTAAACCCAAATACCCTCCTTTGTGGTTTTCTCTCACAGGGGACAACCAACATAACCACTGTATAGGGAATACCTTTCTAAAGTTGCTTATGCCACCATCATCAACCTTCCTTTTCAAAACCTTACAGATCATCTGCACACCATTTTCCCTTATGCTTCTCTTTCAAAAATCGAAAAATCCAAAATTTTCTCTCTTGCTCACTCCAAATCTGAAGAGCAGTGGGGCAAAGGTCACAAGGATCTTCTCAAGAAGTTCACTCTTGCCAAATCTGCCAGATTTCCTCCAAGGGACCACTCCTTGACTCTCTCTGAATGGTTCAGGATGTACCACAAAGAACTCTGGGCACCCTTCATTCAATCGGAAATAAAGATGATCAGGCATTTCATGCTCTTCACAACTACAGATATATTCATAAACTTCCAGAAGTTCAGCTCTGTCAGTTCAGGAAGGCCATTTCAGCTTTGTCTCCAGTTCTAGCTCACTCTTCAGATATTCAGGTAGATTTTGCTACACTTCAAATACCTGAGGAGATAGCCCTGCCTCGAATTCACTTTCTAGTTATGGAATCCTCTGTAGGATCCATCATCTTTGAGCGTTATGCCAGGGTTTTGGGCAGAATTAAAGTGCAGAAAGGATACCTGGTTTCCTTTTCGATTCCTATTCAGGGAATATCACCAGGGCCATGTCAAGGCTGAAGTTCTCTCCCTATCTTGTCTGAATGTGAAAGGCTCACATCCTCTGATTGGTCAAAGTTCTACCCCTTGTCAGCTCAGCAGTTGTCAGCACTCAATGAAGCTCAAGCCAGGGAAGGCAAACCAGCTATTTCTCCCGCCACTTTCCTAGATATGAACTCCATCAATCTTGTTGATGACCCCTTCAAGGTCTGGGAAGAAAGATACAAAGTGTATGTGGCTTTGCACCAAGCTCTCAGAGCTAACCACAATCACTACCCTGTCACCATGGACCAGTTCCTCTCTTGTGCCAGCTTTGGCACTTCTCGGTTTCTCAAGATGAACATGGACAAAGATGCATATGCTGATCTTCTCTATAGGCATTTAGATCTTCATCTCAAACGGATGGCTCCCACCATGGGACCATCTTACTCTGTGCCTTTGGAGCTTTTAAAAATCTTTTTGAAGAGCAGGAAGTTCAGGCATGGGAAACCCTCCCATTTTGCCTCTCTGTTGTCTCCTGCCTTCTATTTACCTGTACCTCCGCAATAAATGCAATGACCCTCTGTGTATTCTCTCTTTCTCTCTTCTTTCATTGTCAAAGTTTTTTTTTTTTTTGCTTAATGACAAAAAGGGGGAGAAAAGTACTAAAAATTCAGATATTTTTTCCATGCTTATTGTTCAGTTTTGTCATCACCAAAAAGGGGGAGATTGATGATCAGTCTGTCCCCATGCAATTTTAATTAATTGTATATATATACATATTTTGATGATTAACAAAACAAAACAAGAATTTATCAATTATATCTGCTGAATATTTCATAAGTCTTAAGTACAGGAAAAATACCGAAGTCAAACAAGCCAATAAAGGTATGCATTACTACTCTGAAGCTTTAATCTTTTCAACATGAGATTTCTCTAAGTCCATATCGATTTCTATTGAAGTTCATAACGATTTTCTTATAAGACTGAAAAGTCATGTTGTTTCAAACAAGTCGATGTCATAACGACTCATAAGTTATCAAACGATTTCTTTAGAACTCGCAACGACTTGCTTGTTGTAACGACTTCATAAGTTATCATAACGATTTCTTTAGAACTCGCAACGACTTGCTTGTTGTAACGACTTCATAAGTTATCATAACGATTTCTTTAGAACTCGCAACGACTTGCTTGTTGTAACGACTTCATAAGTTATCATAATGATTTCTTTAGAACTCGCAACGACTTGCTTGTTGTAACGACTTCATAAGTTATCATAACGATTTCTTTAGAACTCGCAACGACTTACTTGTCGTAACGACTTCATAAGTTATCACAACGATTTCTTTGAAATTCGTAACGACTTGGTAGCCGCAACGATTTCTTTAGTTCTCGTAACGATTCTTTGAAACTCGTAACGACTTGCTAGCCATAACGATTTCTTTAGTTCTCGTAACGATTCCTTCGAAACTCGTAACGACTTGCTAGCCATAACGATTTCTTTAGGATTCATAACGACTTGCTTTGCGCAACGATTTCTTCAGAGCTTATAACAACTCGATAAGTGTTCATAACGACTTGCTTTGCGCAACGATTTCTTCAGAGCTTATAACGACTCGATAAGTGTTCATAACGACTTGCTTTGTGCAACGATTTGTTAAGAGTTTCATAACGATTTCTGTATTGTCATAACGACTTGCATTTCATAACGATTTGTTAAGTGTTTCACATCGATTTCTTCAGAATCAAAATGACCTGCCATGATTCATAACGATATCTTATATCCTCTGTTATAGAACGATTTGCTATAACTCATAATGATTTCATAAGTCATATAGTCTTCAATTTCATATCTTGATATCTTATTCATTGACCAGTCAAAATCCACGTAGACATCTCTATGACGCTTTTGCATTTATGAGATCTGAACGTATCTCTGCATGCATGCAGACTATATCATCCTTTATCGTGCTTACTCTGATAACGTTCTTTAGACTTAAGCCAGTTGGCATTACTATTTTCTTGACTATTGCTACTGACGTTGACTGATATCAGAGACAGCCTATCTGTCTGCTGTTTGAGTTTGACATCTGTGCAGACCTTTGATGTAGCTTCATGGTACAACGTTAGACAAATAGAAGTCAACGAATATCTTTGAAGATCTCATCTCTTTGCGTGCTCAAGTGATCAAAAGACTGTGACAGGAAGCTTCCAAGACTCCAGATGTCATTCAGTCTAACGACTACTCAAAAGAGAGACAACGGTCTCTTCAACGACTAGATTTCAAATTGAAGATATATATACAAGTCAGAAGAATAGAAGAATCATCGATCCAGAGACTATTTTCAAATTCTTCTGAAGAAAATCGAGAGCCAAGATCCTTCACTCCGTTTAGCTTTTTGCTCTCTTGCTCTCCACTAGTTTGTGAAAATCTTGAGAGAGCCTGTACAAGTTCTGAGAGTGTGAATTGTTCATAATCTCTTCGCTCTCAGCTCTAGTTGCTTCAGATCCTCACTTATCAAAAGCTGGATCTAGGGGCGTGAAAGTCATTTATTCTTCTCTGTGCTGTTCCCTTCGGGTGTGACAGAAGACCTGGTGGTATCCAGGGTGTTGCTCCCTTCGGTGTAAAGGAAGACCTGGTGGCATCCAGGGTGTTGTTCCCTTCAAGTGTGAAGGAAGACCAGCTGAGTGGGTGTTGTAGCGTCCTTAGGGGGACTGTTCCCTAGTTAGTGAAATCCTGAGTTGTTGCTCAGGGACTGGACGTAGGACTCCTAAGGAAAGGAAGTCCGAACCAGGATAATCCTTGTGTTGTGTGATTGTCTTCATTGCGTGATTGTTATTTAAACTAACTGTAACTAACGTAGTTCGAAGATCATTTGTGTGATTGTTTTTGGTTACAGGTATCTCCTAGATTAAATTTAAAAAGACCCATTCACCCCCCTCTGGGCTCGTCAACAGGGCAACAACCTCTACGAGGTCGGGAAGGAACAACCAGATGTCACCACGAGAGACACCGAGCAACCACGTGAGAAGCACCGTCTCACCACAGGCACGGCCACTTGAGACCTCCACAAGGTCGAGGGCCCACAAGCAGAACCATCCTGCACCTCGGACACTCCACGAGGTCAAGGAACTATACACTCCGGTGCCACCACGGACGGCACCAAGGAACGGGTTACTGAAACAGCAGTCGGGTGTCTGCACAAGGCACCCCGAGAGAACTCGCAGAGCGAAAACCACTAAACACAGCCCACAAAGCCAAACCCACGGCACTAGACACAGCTAGGCTACAACCACCGTGCAGGCTTGGGAGATGAGAGTCACTTAGAAACAACGTGTGAAACTCCGTCACAGCAAGAACAACCAACCACCGCCACAGGCAGCTAAGAGAAGGACACACAGTCCACCCCTCTTGCTCGCCAGCCGCTGACTCCTGCCTACGACCTCCCTAGGTAGAGTGAGGCTAGCGAGTCACAGTAAAGAACAACAACAAACTACCGCAGCCCGGCCGAGCTGCGGCCCCACGCCTACACTCCCAACGTGGCTCCGGAACCACCGTAGAGCGAGGCAGTGAGAAGGACTAGCTGGTCCGCACCGAAAGAGAGCCAAAACAACCTCGGCGACCCAGACCAGCTAAGGGAGCTCCACAAGCGACTCTACGCCACTATCCCCACCATTTTCCCCTCTACTACAAGTTTGCCACACTAGTTGTCAACTCGAGCACGCCCATAGTCTAGATAACTCCCTCAACAGGCTCCCGAGGATGGGGGTCCCAGGTAACGGTAACAACCTATCTAGTGGACAAGCCCTCAAGTGCCGAGCACCGAGCGAACTGGCGGAGCAACCACCACAGAAACTGGCATAGCTGTCTTGTAACCAAGACAAGCCCAGTAGGCACAGGCACGCACGGCACCCCTTCCAGAAACCCCCAGAAGGGCGTCGGCCAACGTCGGCGACGGCCACACGGCACGGCCCGAGAAACTGGAACACCACCAAACAAAACAAAAACCATCGCTCTTCTAATAATCGATTGACAGCAGAATCGATTATTAGACAGACGCGAGCTCCTAGCACCACTTCTAGGACATGACCACGAAGGTGTCACCTTCGATCACTGAACGCAGGGAGGCAATCTGCCACGTTCCCTACCAGAAGGTCCTAAGGGCACACCTGCCTTGAGGCACACGTCGACACGCCAACCGAGGCCACGGAAACACCCAAGGCAAGCCTGGTGCTGTCGCGCCCTCCTTGCCAATCTCGATATCATCGCGACAGGAAGGGCAACCATGACTAGCACCCTGTCGGGACGGGGAAGCACGTCGCGACAAGGATAGGAAATCGCGTCACGACACGATCCTTATCGCGATGGCCAACTGCGCTGCGATAAGGTCGCGCCCGACCTGGGCGACGCCTCCTCTGATGTCGTGACGCGCACTGCCATCACGACATCAACCGGGAGGCAGACCGCTGGGATGCTACATCCCGGGGTCGCCCACACTTTACAAACAAGCACACAACGGGGAGGGGAGCATGGGGAAAGCATGTAAAACATGCAAAGAACCGAGGGCTCCAATCCACATGAACAAGTATGGGCACAAGAGATCCCTACAGATTTAGAAGAACCGAACCCACAAAGGGCCTTCACGACACCCCTCGGCCGCCTCCTCCTCGCTCCTTGCCGCTCCACCACTCCGCATAAGCCGCCGCCGCTCCGCCAAGCTCCAACCGCCGGAGGAAGAGAGGGGAGAAACCTTCCCCTCCTCAGAGAGGAGGAGGGAAGGGAGAAAGAGCCAAAGAAGGGAAAGGGAGAGCTGGCCAAGGCTTTCAGCCTCCGGCCCCCAAGGACGCGACGGGGCGGGGCGTCGCGTTATCAACCTTAACGTGACGGCCCTGCACACTGCGACTAGAACACGTCCCATAGGGATGCCGCGACAACCAGACAGGTCATTCTGTCACGCCTGCCACTCTAACAGGCGTCAGACGACCAAAAAAGGAAAAGCAGTCGCGATCCGTTGACCGGGCGCGACAAGAACGTGACGCAGAAAGCGGTCGCAACAGGGATGACTGTCGTGACAGGCACCTCCGTCGTGACACTAACGCGTCGCCCAGCCCGGACGCGTTAGTGGCCAGTCATCCAACATGCGGATGGAAAAAAATTGAAAAGCCCGAGATGTTACAATACATCTAACAAAAAAATAATTTCATCCTCAAAATTTAAGGGCGAAACCCGGTTGGAGAAAACAACAGCTTCCAAGGGACCACTAAGTTGCACCGTGACTTCCCGGTGGTCGCCACCACGACCCTGCCACAAAGGGAGTGCCTAACCAGACATCTGACGGCTCACAGGGTGCACAACAACGGTGCAGAGCACACAAGCAGATGTCGACAACTCCAAGGGCGTGGCGCGCACCAAGCCAACCAGAAACACTGAAACCGCCAGACGGAAACCACGCGACTGAACCCTCAACAGACCATGCTGTTGAGAACAACTAGTCAATAACTCCCTTTGTCATCAGTGACTAGACAGAGGTCCCCGCTACTGACGGTAAACCGAGGAAAATGCCAAGAGGTCAACCGTAAGACTCCGCTGAATGGCTCCGCACAACTAGCAACAGCTAGCACCTACGGCAAGGCCAAACGAGAGTTTCTTAATGGTGACCCAAAACCAAGCTGAAAACACACTCAAGGTGCAGTACCCAACTGCACCAATGGCCTGAAACGACCCAAGGACAACCGAAAGGGACTCCCCACCAGAGACCCACACAAGCAAAACACACGGAGAACCAGCAGCTTCAAGAGCGCAACAACACATCGGCTCTTAGAAGCACACAAATACAAGACACCGCTCCCACCATGCAGGCGGAGATGGCCACACACCAGACAGCGACAAGTACCTCCAAGCATAGCTGAGGCACAAGCAAAAAACAACACCGGACGATGCTTGCACAAGCAAGCCAAACAAGAGAAAATTGGTGCTGTCTCACACTGAACACAGGGTACGCTTCCCTACATCATCCAGTCAGGCAATAAGAAACCAGCACAGCAAGAGACGACACAATAGGTCGCCACAACCTATTGCACCACAAGAAAACAATGCGCACGAGGGAAGCAACCAGCTCAACCTCAAAACAGCTCAAGGGGAGGGACCTTCGCCACGAAGGTTGCCACGGTGCGCAACACAGCACCAAATGCCATGGCAGAGCACAACCACACCGAGCAACCCACGAAAAGCAGAGGAAGAAGACACACAACAGGCCTCCTCCTCACACAAAAGAGGAAACCACGACGTAAGGCTAGCACTCCCACAGGAGGCACAGCCAGCCGAACACCCACGATGCTCGCCAAACAACTGTCGGCAAGAGTGTGTCGGCACGGAAACGTAAGCAACAACAAACTAAACCACAAGGACCCACAAGTGGTCCCGCCGGCACAACCAACTTCGAAAGCTAACAACATGGCTAACCGGTCAAAACACAGGGCTGCACACTGGGTCATGGTCCACCACCTTGACCAGAGGCAGACAAGCAGACTGCACGCAACAGTCCAACCCAAAAGTTGCACAACACCACAAAGTGCTAGTGCAACACAACCAACCAGGGAAAAACCGAAATAAGAGGAGCAACCAGCTCAACCCAAAAGCAACTCAAGGGAAGATGACTCCACCCGAAGGTCGCAACAATGCGCACCCTGGTGACACAACACCATAGTGGAGCAACATCACCCCGAGCAACCAACGGAAAGCAAGGAAAGGAGACCCTCACAATGAGTCTCTTCCACAGAAGCACAATCAGCCAGACACCCACGGCACTCCCCAGACTACCATCTGACAGAGCACGCAGGGCACAAGAAACGAAACAAGCCACCAGACCACGGGGACACATGAAGTCTCACCAGCGCAGTCGAGAAACTTGAAAATGAACAAGAAGACAACTTGGCCAGCACCACGGCCAGATGCACAGCGAAGGGCACGACACCTCGACCGACAACGCCCAGGCAGACTGTAACACGGACAGTCCAACCGGCAACAGCAACAGTTCATCTCCACAGAGAGAGAGAGTAGTGATAGCCAAAACAACACAAGGCAGCATTGGGGAGAACTTCCACCCAAAGCACTAAGAGCCGTTCTGGAAAAACATCACCAGAACGCAGACCAAACAAACGGCCAAAACACACGGCCAACAGAGAGAACACAACAGCTAGCGGAAGAAACCCAACTGGTTCTAGGAGAACATCCACCAGAACCACTAAGGCGTCGTTCTGGAAAACCCACCAGAATGCACCAGCCAACACAACAACAGCATACCTCAACCCTGAGGTAACACAACAACCGGAAAAACAAGCCCGGAACAGTCTTGAGAGGAACCCTCACTAGGACAACAGCCAACGGTTCTGAGAAACAGCACCAGAACATAGGGCAACCAAGCGATGCACCTCAACCTCTAGGGCAACGCAACGGCAACCAACCACACAACAGAGACCTCAAACCAAGAGGCAACACAGCAGAAGACTTCAACAAGCACAGAAACAGTTCCAGAGGGAGAGGAACCCTCACAAGGACAACAACAAATAGCTCTGGGAAACACCACCAGAACACAGTAGCCAAGCGATGCACCTCAACCCAGAGGGTAACGCCGCAACAACCAGAAACGAGCACAACACAGTTCTGGGGAAACCTCACCTCCACCAGAACCAACAGAGAAGAACTCCTGGAGTACCTCACCAGAGTTCACAACCAGTCAGCACAAGGCCGACAACAGCCATAGACAGGTGTCGCAGCACTCAACCAGCAGTGCAACACGGCACACAAGCATCTGCTTATCTCGAGCAAAGACTCCAACTGAGCAAAGCACAGTGCCCAATGGCGCACAGGCACACAAGGCCAAGCACACATCCAATAAGGACACACCCTAACAGCAAGGGATTGCCAACAAGGCAAAACACCTTCGACCGGTCCACAGACCACAACCCTGCACGGTGAAGGCCACACCACACGTAGGCTCTCTCAGCCTTAGCAACACAAAACACCCGGATGTGCAGGTCGAGGACGAATCCAACTGCAGCACGAGCGAAAACAGCAACCACGCTCGCAGCACGCGCACCCAGCAACAGCAGCAACACTCTCCTGCAGCTCACACCCGGACCCTGCTGGAAAGCTAGCCACCTGCAACAAAGAGCCCAAATCTCACCTATCAGCAACTCTACACGAACGGGCCAGCAGCGTACTAGTACCTTTCTTTGGGACAGCCATAGTTATTAACTCATTACAAATCTCGTTGGACCCCTAAGCTCTGATACCACTGTAACGACCCGACCTCCCAGACCCCCCGCCAGGGACCCCGAAGGTCGCGCCGTCACCCATGGATCCGAAGACCCAGAAGGGTTAGAATTTAGTCTAGTGAGATAAGCAATGAATTCAAATAACTATAACAAGAAAGTTCATACATTAATAAGGAAAATTATGTACAACATGTCCTAAATAAAAGTACATGTATAGAAAGAAAGGTGCAGTCCTTAAGGGGCATACCCCGAGGACTTGCAAAAAGGCCACTCTCAACTCATGGTACAAGTGCTCACGCTCACAACTCACACTGCTGGCAACGCATGGCAAACAAGCCGCCACCACGACCGTCCGGCAATGAACTCCTGCGACAGTGAGTCCCTACCTGAAGAGAGTAGGGGGGTAAGACTCGCCAACAAGGCTCAGTAGGGATAACCAGTCCCTTACCAGCCAGAGCAGCAGGAACTCCAACAAAGCGGAAGCAAAACTACTCTACAAAGCAGTAAAGCGGGAAACACCTACTGTAGAGAGCTACAAAGCAGCGGAATAGAGAAATGCCATGACCCACAACCAGAGTCGGGCCCAACATGACTTCCGCAGAACCAGTGGAGTCAAACACAATGCGGAAGCAACCCTCGGCACACACCCGCCGAGACAAAGAAGCTCACAGAACACCGGAGCAACCACGTGAGACCAGAGTCTCACGACACAAGCACCAACATCCCAGACCTCCACGAGGTCGGGAAGGAACAACCAGGTGTCACCACGAGAGACACCGAGCAACCACGTGAGAAGCACCGTCTCACCACAGGCACGGCCACCTGAGACCTTCACAAGGTCGAGGGCCCACAAGTAGAACCATCCTGCACCTCAGACACTCCATGAGATCAGGGAACTACACACTCCGGTGCCACCATGGACGGCACCAAGGAATGGGTTACTGAAACAGCAGTCGGGTGTCTGCACAAGGCACCCCGAGAGAACCCGCAAAGCGAAAACCACTAAACACAGCCCACAAAGCCAAACCAACCAAACCCATGGCACTAGACACGGCTAGGCTACAACCACCGTGTAGGCTTGGGAGATGAGACTCACTTAGAAACAACGTGAGAAACTCCGTCACAGCAAGAACAACCAACCACCGCCACAAGCAGCTAAGAGAGGGACACACAGTCCACCTCTCTTGCTCGCCAGCCGCTGACTCCTGCCTATGACCTCCCTAGGTAGAGTGAGGCTAGCGAGTCACAGTAAAGAACAACTACAAACTACCACAGCCCAGCCGAGCTACGACCCCACGCCTACCCCTACGTGTCTCCGGAACCACTGTAGATCGAGGCAGTGAGAAGGACTAGCTGGTCTGCACCGAAAGAGCGCCACAACAACCTCGGCGACCCAGACTCAGCTAAGGGAGCTCCACAAGCGACTCTATGCCACTGTCCCCACCGTTTTCCCCTCTGCTACAAGTCCGCCACACTATGCTGTCGACTCGAGCACGCTCGTAGCCCGGAGAACTCCCTCAATAGGCTCCAGAGAATGGGGGTCCCAGGTAACGGTAACAACCTATCTCGCGGACAAGCCCTCAAGTGCCGAGCACCGGGAGAAAGAGAAACTGGCGGGGCAACCACCACAGAAACCGGCACAACTGTCTTGTAACCAAGACAACCCAGCACGCACAGGCATGCACGGCACCCCTTCCGGAAACCTCAGAAGGGCCGTCGGCCAACGCCGGCCCACACGGCATGGCCCGAGAAACCGGAACACCACCAGACAGAATAGAAACTATCGCTCTTCTAATAATCAATTGACAGTCAAACAATCGATTATTAGACAGACGCGAGCCTCCTAGAACCACTGCTAGGACACGGCCACGAAGGTGTCACCTTCGATCACTGAATGCAGGGAGGCAACCTGCCACGTTCCCTACCAGAAGGTCCTAAGGGCACACCTGCCTTGGGGCACACGTTGACATGCCAACCGAGGCCACAGAAACACCCGATGCAACCCTGGTGCTATCGCGCCCTCCTTGCCCATCACGATATCATCGCGATAGGAAGGGCAACCGCGACTAGCACCCTGTCACGACGGGGCAGCGCGTCGCGAGAAGAACCTTGTCGCGACAGGAAACCGCATCGCGACACGATCCTTATCGTGACGGCCAACTGCGCCGCGATAAAATCGCGCCCGACCTGGGTGACGCCTCCTCTGATGTCGCGACGCGCACCGCCGTCGCGACATCAGCCGGGAGGCAGACCGCGGGATGCTACATCCCAGGGTCGCCCACACTTTACAAACAAGCACACAACAGGGAGGAGAGCATGGGGAAAGCTTGTAAGACATGCAAAGAACCCGAGGGCTCCAATCCACACCAACAAGTATGGGCACGAGAGATACCTATAGATTTAGAAGAACCGAACCCACAAAGGGCCTTCACGACACCTCGGCCGCCTCCTCCTCGCTCCTCGCCGCTCCACCACTCCGCACGAGCTGCCGCCGCTCGCCAAGCTCCAACCGCCGGAGGAAGAGAGGGGAGAAACCTTCCCCTCCTCGGAGAGGAGGAGGGAAGGGAGAAAGAGCCAAAGAAGGGAAAGGGAGAGCCGGCCAAGGCTTTTAGCCTCCAGCCCCCAAGGACGCGACGGGGCGGGGCGTCGCGTTATCAACCTTAACGCGATGACCCTGCACATTGCGACCAGAACGCGTCCCATAGGGACGCCGCGACAACCAGACAGGTCAGTCTACCACACCTGCCAATCTGACAGGCGTTAGACGACCAAAAAGGGAAAAGCAGTCACGACCCGTTGACCGGGCGCGAAAAGAATGCGACGCAGAAAGCGGTCGCAACAGGGATGACTGTCACGACGGGCACCTCCGTCGCGACACTAACGCGTCGCCCAGCCTAGACGCGTTAGTGGCCAGTCATCCAACACGTGGACGGGAAAAACCGGAAAGCCTAAGATGTTACAATACATCCAACAAAAAAATAATTTCGTCCTTGAAATTTAAGGGTGAAACCCGGTCGGAGAAAACAACAGGTGCAAAGGGACCACTACGTCGGTACAATTCCTATACTTGGTAGAGCTGCGTGTGTTTTGATTGACCCTATGCTACACATTGTTTTGTCTTAGAGGAGTTCTTTGGTTCCCTTACCGAGCTTGCTCCGGAGTGGACCAATAACCTAGCAGTTGAGCTGCCGACAGATGACTATGTGCATACTCTGGGTTACCTAGAGGGTGTCACCATCGAGGTGCAAGGCCATCTTCTTCTAGCCAGACTGTTTGCCTGATAGATCCATGACTTTGACGTCATCCTTGGAGGGATTGGTTGGAGGCACTCTCTACATTGTTTGATTGTCAGCGGAAGACCGTGCTGTTCGAGATACCTAGAGCACCCATGCGTTGCTTCGAGGTAGCTGGTCTACCCGCCGACTGTTTGTTTCCTTCTGTAGAGCTCGGTGCCTGATCTGAGATGTTGTGTGACTTTCCTTGCTTTGTGAGTCTCTTGGATTCTGGCATGTTATCGGTTTCGGATGTACCTATTGTTTGTGATTATGCTGATGGTTTTTTGAGGATCTACCTAGTTTACTGCCGAAGCGGGAGGTAGATTTCTCCATTGAGTTGTTTCCAAGGATGATGCCTATGTCTAAGGCAACATACCAGATGGCGCCAGCGGATCTGTGAGAGTTGAAGCGCCAACTCGATGAGCTACTCGAGAAGGGCTTCACTTGTCTGAGCCGTTTACCTTGGGGTGTGCCTATCCTGTTTGTGAGGAAGAAGGATGGTAGTCTCAGGTTGTGCATCAATTATCGGCAACTAAATCAGATTACAATGAAGAATAAGTGTCTGCTGCCCAAGATCGAGGACTTGTTTGACCAGTTGTAGTCTGCTTCTGTAACGGCCCTGGATATTTATGCCCAATAAGGCTCCATATCCAGATCCGTCTCCCGCGAACGGACCAAGTCTCGCAAGGGATATCTCACGCACGTGTCCAGTAAGACTATAAAAGACAAACCACAACAGTATAAGACACAAGAAAGTACATGTACTCATATCTGTTCACATATTTGTACAACTGTCCCATTACAATATTACATGTCCAATTAAAAAGTACAACTATCTGGGGCATACCCCGAGGGAGCACAAGCTCACACAACACTAACTACTACACTACTACTGGTGGTACAAGTCTGCCACAACGCTGTTGCAAGCCAAACACACGGCAAGCCCTGAAAGGAACTGGAGGGGAGTGAGACTCAACAAGTCACAGGCTCAGTAGGGACCACCCAAAAATCACAACAACCAAACAGAAGAGACCTCAACCTCAAAGGGTCTCACTGGCCACACAAATAGCCAAACCACATCCTACTTATTTAAACCATGGTTAATCAACAATTAACATAAACATATCAATTAACGTAAATCCTGGAAAGTAAGAGGTAACAACAGGACTAGCGCAACACTACTAGTCTGCCCAACCACGAAGAATACCTCAACCTCAAGCCTCACAGGCAGACCACTGCCCAGGCTCCAAGTCTCACAGGCAAACCATTGCCTCGGCTACAAGCCTCACAGGCAAACTACCCACGCAGGGTAACCGAACTGGCATCAACATGCCAAGTCCAGCACACATTTGAACAATAATCGGAAACATACCTTAGATAGGGTACACAGTACGTGTGGAAGGTCTCACCTCACGACCTCCACAAAAACACCGGTTCATCGCAACACTTGAAAGACTAGTACACAACGTACCACAACACAAAGCCAACCCCCAAGGGGTACAAGTACCTACTATCACTAGGTACCAACACTAAAACTTTAAACGCAAGGGTAACAAGACTGCTAATCAAAAGCTAGTCTGCCATACCCCCAAATCACAACACAACGGAAAGCTACCCTTACAAGGGTACATTACAGCAGGTGGAAGGTCCTACAACACAACCTCCACAGAGCACAGCTCCACTTCAACACCTGAAAATGCTAGTACTCAGCGTACCACGAGAAATGGATACCCACAAAGGGTACAAGTACCTACCACCACGAGGTACCACCACAGAACCACAAACACAACTGTGCCACCACCAGGGCACACCACAGCCAATCAAACCACAATGGTGAGTCAACACTCACAAACCTACACCACAGGCAAAGCACGAGTCGGAAGGAACGACGCCACCATACGGGAATGGACTATGGTTCATGACGCCAGTATCAACCTGGACAACACAAAACAAGAACTACCTCTCAGTCTCGCAGTCAAGGACGAAAGGTCCAACTGCCGCTCCACAAGCACAAGCCAAAGAACAGTGGAGACCAACCAACACCACACCTGTAGACCTCACAGCTGCAGGTCCATGCCTGGCACCTTTAAGGACTCTGGCCCGAGCTCCCTAAAGTGAGACATTAGAAAACACATGACTAGATGGGGACCAGTACGTCTACTGGTGTTCGTACCCCCAACCATGAGCGCGCTACAAGCGACCAAACACTAACTCTCACAAGTCGCAGCCCTCTGTCGTCTTTCCCTCAGCCGGACGTGCAACTCAAACACAGAAGTGAGGGTGTCCAGGATAGATGACACAGACTTCAACGGTACACACAATATCGGGACAAGCCCCGAGAACAACAAACACGCGTGCCTGGCTCACACAGAACCTGGGGTACCTGACTAGAGAGGTATTCTAGAATAGGCGCCGGACCACCACACTCAGCAATGCACAAACCACGATACTTTCAAATATTATCTTTATTACAACCACGATACAAATGTGAGGAATAGCTTGTCCTGGTCACCTTGTGACTCACAAGCTAATCTACACATGCACTTATATAAATCATACCAATCGATAATAACTTGACTTGTCATTGGTCACAAGGTGACCTCCATCGCCACATTAAACTCAATACATGGTAACCACTTGATAACCATACTTATACTTTAATAATTAACCATCTTACTTAGCCTAGAAAGCCAGGGCTAGGTTCACATAGAAACCTCACCGCCTAGCTACCACAAACCAACCTTTATAACACCATTCAAATCATGCAAACCATGCACACGGTACATCAACCACGTAAACCACACGTTCATGACACAAACACCACGCCAACAAGCGAGCTTAAAGAGCGTTACAGGTGCCAATGCACCACTCACGCTAGCCATGCACGTAAAACACCGATAGTTGGATAATCGCACCATTTAAACCATGCACACAGGTCCTCGGCTGAGGTCTCAACATGGGGTAATGTCACCTTCAGAACGCGACACCTTGATATGTCGCGTTAGGAAACCTTAACGCGATGGGTCGGCCTGTCGCGACCTGGTCGCAACGGGAGGGTCTATCGCCTTCACATGCGAAAGCCCTAAACTGGGGAACCCTCTCCGGATTACCACCCCACACCATGCAAACCACGTTTAATTCTCGTTTTTCATGCTTTAATGAATACCCTAACATGGTATCTACTGTTCTTAATGCCAGAAACCAATCATACATGCATTTCATGCAATCCACACAACAAGGCAAGGTGAATTCTCCCTACCTTCACGAAGAACGTGAAAACCATCCACGGTACGACATCTCCCCCGCTCCACGCGACGTCCTCGTGGCGAGAGCGCGCCAAAAACTCCACCAGAAGCCCAAATCGCCCAGAGAAGCCCTGCAGCAGCCTCCCCTGGTCGAGCAGAGCTTGTGAAAGCTCTGTTCAGCCAAACCTTCTTAAAAATGCACAGCGGTTGGGAACACGACGTAGCCCTATGTCGCGACCTGAACACTACGTAGGAGGCCGTCGCCTTCTCACTGTTGACGTCAGCATGGCCGCCCAGCGTACGACACACGGCGCGCATGCAGACGACAACCCAAAATAGTGGCAACCGGAACGTGACCACCAGGGCCGTCGCGTTCAGAACGCGACGCACACCACTGTCACGTTCACAGGCAGAAACCTGTGAGAACTTTGGGCCCAATCTGTCGGCCCACAAAGCCTTACAACCTGCAAAAACACCTGAAACACAGACTAATGGGCCACACACTGGCCACCAAACCCACTAAGCAAGGATCCACGAAGATCCAAAAAACGCGCGACGTTACATTATTATTACCTAAAAAGGAATGTCGTCCTCGACATTCAAAACAAATCACAGTAAGCCAAATTATCACCTAAAAAGAAACAAATCCGTGCACAGAACAAGTAGGATACTCTTCTACTGCACTTGCCTTTTCATACCATCTTGCACTGACTAAAAAAATGTCGTCCTCAACATTCAAAACAAATCACAGTAAGCCAAATTATCACCTAAAAAGAAACAAAGCCGTGCACAGAACAAGTAGGATACTCTTCTACTGCACTTGCCTTTTCATACCATCTTGCACTGACTAAAAAAATTGATTCAATCTATTCATTTCTGTACTTGCTCTGCTTTCCCTTTTCTTTAATCCATTTTATAGATGCACTGCCCGATTACTATATTCTACTATTTCTTTACCTTTCAACTGTAGCGATTCTACCTTGTTGTTGGCGCTTTATCTCTTTTGACTCAACCTGCTTCCACATTTTCCTGGCTGTGTTTACAACATTTCTTTCGGGACGCTTCACCTTTCTCGAATATCTTACACTGTCATACTTTACCATGCCATAATCTTTCTAAATTCTTGGATTTTTCAGTGCCATTTTCTTTTTCTATTTATCACTGCTTACTGTTATCCTGCCTCATCTGCATTTACATTTACAATTGTAAGCTTTTAAAAGAAAACCAATCACCATCTTTAAATTTCCTACCTTTTCATATTATTCTATTCATACTGCTTTAAGTCATCTCTGATTAAAAACCACAATAACCTATGTTCCTTTATTCCACTGCACAAAACTTTACATTTTTTCCTTATCCATGCAAACTTTGAACAATGTGTGAAGATTAAATCTTCCTTGCTTCCGCTGCGCTACTCTGATCACACTGAACACTTGACAAAATATTCCACATAAAGAGCATTACAGGTGCCAATGCACCACTCACACTAGCCATGCACGTAAAACACTGATAGTCAGATAATCACACCATTTAAACCATGCACACAGGACCTCGGCTGAGGTCGCGACATGGGGTAATTTCACCTTCAGAATGCGACACCTTGATATGTCGCGTTAGGAAACCTTAACGCGACAGGTCGGTCTGTCACGACCTGGTCGCGACAGGAGGGTATGTCGCCTTCACAGGCGAAAGCCCTAAATCGGGGAACCCTCTCCAGATTACCACCCCACACCATGCAAACCATGTTTAATTCTCATTTTTCATGCTTTAATGAATACCCTAACATGGTATCTACTGTTCTTAATGCCAGAAACCAATTACACATGCATTTCATGCAATCCACACAACAAGGCAAGGTGAATTCTCCCTACCTTCACAAAGAACGTGAAAACCATCCACGGTACGGCATCTCCCCCGCTCCACGTGACATCCTCACAGTGAGAGCGCGCCAAAAACTCCACCAGAAGCCCGAATCGCCCGGAGAAGCCCTGTAGCAGCCTCCCCTGGTCGAGCAGAGCTTTTGAAAACTCTGTTCGGCCAAACCTTCTTAAAAATGCACAGTGGTTGGAACGCAACGTAGCCCTACGTCGCGACCTGAATGCGACGTAGGAGGCCGTTGCCTTCTCACTGTTGACGTCAGCATGGCCGCCCAGTGTGCGACACGCGGCGTGCATGCAGATGACAACCCAAAACAGCAGCAACAGGAATGCGACCACTAGGGCCGTCGCGTTCAGAACGCGACGCACACCCCTGTCGCGTTCACAAGTAGAAAACCTGTGAGCACTTTGGGCCCAATCTGTCGGCCAACAAAGCCTCACAACCTGTAAAAACACCTGAAACACAGGCTAATGGGCCACACACTAGCCATCAAACCCACTAAGCAAGGATCCACGAAGATCCGAAAAACGCGTGACGTTACATTATTAACACCTAAAAAGGAATGTCATCCTCGACATTCAAAACAAATCACAGTAAGCCGAATTATCACCTAAAAACAAACAAATCCGTGCACAGAACAAGTAGGATACTCTTCTACTGCACTTGCCTTTTCATACCATCTTGCATTGATTAAAAAAAATGTCGTCCTCGACATTCAAAACAAATCACAGTAAGCCGAATTATCACCTAAAAAGAAACAAAGTCGTGCACAAAACAAGTAGGATACTCTTCTACTGCACTTGCCTTTTCATACCATCTTGCACTGACTAAAAAAACTGATTCAATCTATTCATTTATGTACTTGCTCTGCTTTCCCTTTTCTTTAATCCATTTTATAGCTGTACTGCCCGATTACTATATTCTACTCTTTCTTTACCTTTCAACTGTAAGCGATTCTACCTTGCTGTTGGCGCTTTATCTCTTTTGACTCAACCTGCTTCCACATTTTCCTGGCTGTGTTTGCAACATTTCTTTCGGGACCACTTCACCTTTCTCGAATATCTTACACTGTAATACTTTACCATGCCATAATCTTTCTAAATTTTTGAATTTTTTGGTGCCATTTTCTTTTTCTATTTATCACTCCTTACTGTTATCCTGCCTCATCTGCATTTACATTTGCAACTGCAAACTTTTCAAAGAAAACTAATCACCATCTTTAAATTTCCTGCCTTTTCATATTATTCTGTTCATACCGCTTTAAGTAATCTCTAATTAAAAACCACAATAACCTTTGTTCCTTTATTCCACTGCACAAAACTTTACACTTTTCCTTATCCAAGCAAACCTTGAACAATGTGTGAATATTAAATCTTCCTTGCTTCCGCTGCGCTACTCTGATCACACTGAACACTTGACAAAATATTCTACAATTTCTGTTTGCATTATTGCTCTCAATTACTTTCTTCTAACTTCAATTGAATTCATTTCTAACTTTAACTACTTCTCAAATCATCTTATTCAATTAATTTATGCTGAAGAAATTACTGTAATTTCTGATCTGCTAAACTGCTATTGACATGTTGTGCTCTTTTTATACCTTTATTGCTTTACTGACATTCACTGGCTAATATCATAATTTTGTTGCATAACCTTTCCAAATATTCTTTAATTAATCTGCTCCTGCTCCTGCACCAAGCTCTGGAATATCTTAATAACAGTCCATTTCTGCTTAATTAAATCATTTCTTTTTACACCGATATGCAAACTCTGGCTGAACATTTCCTGACTCATCTGATCTTATTCACTTCATCATTTGCTAAATTCTTCCTTTCTCTGATCCATATCTCTTCTTTATCTAAACTGCCAATCATTTTAACCATAACATCTTTTCTGCAAAATATTTCTCTTATTCATTCTGCCGTCTGACTAATCTTACTGTACCATTCATACTATAAATCTTTCTGGTATCTAGTCATCTTTCTTTAAAATACTGTAAAAACTCAAATTTGAATACCAATCTCTTTAAATATAACAACTTGCTATGTCTGCTTCCCTTATTCCATTAATTGCTCTTTTCTCAAATATCATAAATATCACAATTTGCCTTATTGTTTCTCTCAACTCAATATTTCTTAACTGTTTTTCCATTAACACACCTCTTTCCATTGTATTTCACTTAGCTTAAACTCATTCCAATATACTTAACTTTAACTTTGATTTTTCTCAAACTGCTCATAATTACTAACTTTCACCGATCTTGTCTTTAGCACAGCAATCTTTAATAACTCTTTCTAAAGAATCCTCATAATCTTCCATTCATCAACTAAATATTTCTCTTGTGCAATTCTCAGAAAATCTAACTGCACACTGATTCTTCTTTTCCCTCTCTCTTTATTTCACTAAACTTTTCTATACATATTTATACGACTCCTCATATCAAACTTCCTATTACCATCATTATTCATAACAACACCTTTCTCAAATACTTTTCTCAAATTTCTAATCTAAGGCACACTTAATCTATCTGCCATAAATCACTACTTTTCTATGTACCAGTACCTCTTTTAAAGCTGATTTGCCTTAATCATGTCAAGCTCTTCATAACACTAATCACATTATCATTCATACTGTTTCTTGATATCATCTGACTCAGATCTCTAATGCCACAATACCTCTATTGAGGTTCTCAACTATAATCTATACATTTAATTATTTCTGACACACACTGATCCGTTTCTCATCACCTCATTACCATATACCTGTCTCTGCTAACTCTATATCTCACTAAAACTCACTTACTGTATTCCATATCTAAAATTGTTAATCTCCTCAATTTCTTTAACTGTAAATCTTTAACAACCATACCTTTCTATCACAAACTAACACATTGGTATAATCACACAGATTATACCACTTCTAATCACATCAACTTTTAACGACTGCTAACGGCTGCCAAATTCTCAACACATAAACACGTTTTACAGAACTAAATTCAGATAAATACCACTTTAACCAACACAAAATCGCAGACTTACTATCAGCAGTGGACATTAATCCATGTATTGGGACATTGTACCTTCAATGTCTTTTCACATTCAAACTGGACCATTGCTCTGATACCAACTGTAACGGCCCTGGATATTTATGCCCAATAAGGCTCCATATCCAGATCCGTCACCCGCGAACGGACCAAGTCTCGCAAGGGATATCTCACGCACATGTCCAGTAAGAATATAAAAGACAAACCACAATAGTATAAGACACAAGAAAGTACATGTGCTCATATCTATTCACATATTTGTACAACTGTCCATTACATTATTACATGTCCAATTAAAAAGTACAACTACCTGGGGCATACCTCGAGGGAGCACAAGCTCACACAACACTAACTACTACACTACTGCTGGTAGTACAAGTCTGCCACAACGCTGCTGCAAGACAAACACACGGCAAGCCCTGAAAGGAACTGTAGGGGAGTGAGCCTCAACAAGTCACAGGCTCAGTAGGGACCACCCAAAAACCACAACAACCAAACAGAAGAGACCTCAACCTTAAAGGGTCTTACTGACCACACAAATAGCGAAACCACATCCTACTTATTTAAACCATGGTTAATCAACAATTAACATAAACATATCAATTAACGTAAATCTTGGAAAGTAAGAGGTAACAACAAGACTAGCGCACCACTACTAGTCCGCCCAACCACTAAGAATACCTCAACCTCAAGCCTCACTGGCAGACCACTGCCTAGGCTCCAAGTCTCACAGGCAAACCATTGCCTCGACTACAAGCCTCACAGGCAAACTACCCACGCAAGGTAACCGAACTGGCATCAACATGCCAAGTTCAGCACACATTAGAACCATAATCGGAAACGTACCTTAGACAGGGTACACAGGATGTGTGGAAGGTCTCACCTCACGACCTCCAGAAAAACACCGGTTCATCGCAACACTTGAAAGGTTGGTACACAACGTACCACAACACAAAGCGAATCCCCAAGGGGTACAGGTACCTACTATCACTAGGTACCAACACTGAAACTTCAAACGTAAGGGTAACAGGACTGCTAATCAGAAGCTAGTCTGCCATACCCCCAAATCACAACACAACAGAAAGCTACCCTTACAAGGGTACATTACAGCAGGTGGAAGGTCCTACAACACAACCTCCACGGAGCACAGCTCCACTTCAACACCTGAAAAGGCTAGTACTCAGTGTACCACGAGAAACAGATACCCACAAAGGGTACAAGTACCTACCTCCACGAGGTACCACCATAGAACCACAAACACAACTGTGCCACCACCAGGGCACACCACAACCAGTCAAACCACAACGGT
Organism: Colocasia esculenta; assembly: GCA_014218235.1. NCBI lineage: Eukaryota > Viridiplantae > Streptophyta > Magnoliopsida > Alismatales > Araceae > Colocasia > Colocasia esculenta. The sequence goes on along the minus strand of CM024757.1, from coordinate 38,595,837 downwards.
GAGTCAACACTCACAAACCTACACCACAGGCAAAGCACGAGTCGGAAGGAACGACGCCACCACATGAGAACGGACTACTGGTTCATGACGCCAGTATCCAACCCGGACAACACAACACAAGAACTACCTCTCAATCTCGCAGTCAAGGACGAAAGGTCCAACTACCGCTCCACAAGTACAAGCCAAAGAACAGTGGAGACCAACCAACACCACACATGCAGACCTCACAGCTGCAGGTCCATGCCTGGCACCTTTAAGGACTCTGGCCGAGCTCCCTAAAGTGAGGCACTGGAAAACACAGGACTAGCTGGGGACCAGTACGTCTACTGGTGTCCGTACCCCCGACCACGAGCGCGCTACAAGCGACCAAACACAAACCCTCACAAGTCGCAGCCCTCTGTCATCTTTCCCTCAGCCGAACGTGCAACTCAAACACAGGAGTGAGGTTGTCCAAGATAGACGACACAGACCTCAATGGTACACACACAGTACTAGGACAAGCCCCGAGCACAACAAACACACGTGCTTGGCTCACACAGAACCTGAGGTACCTGACTAGTGAGGTATTCCAGAATAGGCGCCGGACCACCACACTCGGCAACGCACAAACCACGATACTTTCACATATTATCTTTATTACAACTACGATACAAATGTGAGGAATAGCTTGTCCTGGTCACCCTGTGACTCACAAGCTAACCTACACAGTCACTTACATAAATCACACCAATCGATAATAACTTGACTTGTCATTGGTCACGAGGTGACCTCCATCGCCACATTAAACTCAATACATGGTAACCACTTGATAACCATACTTATACTTTAATAATTAACCTTCTTACTTAGCCTATAATAGACATTAGAAAGCCAGAGCTAGGTTCACATGGAAACCTCACCGCCCAGCTACCGTAAAACAACCTTTATAACACCATTCAAACCATGCACACGGTACATCAACCACGTAAACCACATGTTCATGACACAAACAGCACGCCAACAAGCGAGCTTAAAGGGTGTTACAGGTGCCAATGCACCATTCACGCTAGCCATGCACGTTAAACACCGATAGTCGGATAATCGCACCATTTAAACCATGCACACAGGACCTCGGCTGAGGTCGCGACATGAGGTATTGTCGCCTTCAGAACGCGACACCCCGATATGTCACGTTAGGAAACTTTAATGCAATGGGTCGGCCTGTCGTGACCTGGTCACGACGGGAGGGTCTGTCCCTTCACAGGCGAAAGCCCTAAACCGGGGAACCCTCTCTGGATTACCACCCCACACCATGCAAACCACATTTAATTCTCATTTTTCATGCTTTAATGAATACCCTAACATGGTATCTACTGTTCTTAATGCCAGAAACCAATTATACATGCATTTCATGCCATCCATACAACAAGGCAAGGTGAATTCTCCCTACCTTCACAAAGAACGCGAAAACCATCCACGGTACGGCGTCTCCCCCGGTCCACGCGACGTCCTCGCGGCGAGAGCACGCCAAAAACTCCACCAGAAGCCCGAATCGCCCGGAGAAGCCCCGCACCAGCCTCCCCTGGTCGAGCAGAGCTTGTGAAAGCTCTATTCGCCAAACCTTCTTAAAAATGCACAACGGTTGGGAATGCGATGTAGCCCTACGTCGCGATCTGAACGTGACGTAGGAGGTCGTCGCCTTCTCACTGTGACGTCAGCATGGCCGCTCAGCGTGCGACATGCGGCACGCATGCAGACGACAACCCAAAATAGCAGCAACAGGAACGCGACCACCAGGGCCGTCGCGTTCAGAACCCGACGCACACCCCTGTCGCGTTCACAGGCAGAAAACCTGTGATCACTTTGGGCCCAATCTGCCGGCCCACAAAGCCTCACAACCTGCAAAAATGCCTGAAACACAGGCTAATGGGCCACACACTGGCCACCAAACCCACTAAGCAAGGATCTACGAAGATCCAAAAAATGCGCGACGTTACAGCTTCAGTGTTCTCAAAGATCAACTTGAGGTCAAGTTACTACCAGCTGAGGATCAGAAAGTCAGACATCTCCAGATCAGTCTTCCGCACCCGCCACAGCCACTTCGAGTTTGTCGTAATGCCTTTTGGGCTCACGAATGCACCAACAGCTTTCACGGAGATGATGCACAGTGTGTTCCGAGAGTACCTGAACAGTTTCATGATAGTGTTTGTGGAAGACATCCTGGTGTACTCAGTGTCAATGAAGGAGCACGAGGTGCACTTGAGGCTCGTGTTGGAGGCACTAAGGAGTCACCGCCTTTATGTCAAATTCAGCAAATGTGAATTTTGGCTGGAGGAGGTGCACTTTCTGGGTCACGTGGTTTCAGGTGCAGGGGTGGCAGTGGATCCTGCCAAGGTTGAGGCCATGGTTTCTTGGGGCCAATCCACTACAGTTGCAGAGGTGAGTAGTTTTCTGGGATTGGCAGGCTACTACAAGAGGTGTTGAGTTGTGTGTTTTGATGATGACATTTTGTACACAATCTGATGTCATATTGTATATATGTGGAAGACTATTGAGTTGTGTATTCATTTGGATGATGGCTAAACACCTTGATCTGGTTGATGTTTACACACTCATAATTTGATTTTAATGATGACTACAACATTTGGTTGTGGATGATGTCTAAACACGCATACATTGATTTTGATGATGACATATTGTACATAGTATAATGATGAATAACCAACATGTTCTTGATACTTCACATTTCATATTTGTATGATTATGACATGTTTTGATGATTCACACTTCATATATATAGGTTTACACAATTTTGTAAAAGTAGTGTCAACATACATTGAAAGTCAGGTCGACACACATAGTTTGCCCAGTAATCTCCTGAAGGAAAAAGTCTCAGTAGTGTCGATACACATTGCAAGTCAAGTCGACACACATAGTCTATCTAGTGAGCTGTGTTTGAAGTAAAACACAGGAGGTCGACAGTAGTTGTTAATTAGGTCGACACAAGTGTCCGGCCAGTAATATGAAATTGATACTTAGTCAGTAGTGTCGACACACATTGCGTGAAAACTCAGAAACGTAAAGGGTATGATTTCCAAAGGGTGTAACTTATCTTTGAAGACTTCTGGAAGATTCTCTTATTACCAAAATACCCTTTCATCTAAGTGGCAACGAGGAGAAGGACTTTTGGATACGTGGCAACCTTGGGTGAACCCTAGGTTTCTGTGCACTTGTCTCCCACGTAAAAGGGACTGCACAGAAGCTATAAAAGGTCTCTTGTCTCATCTGAAGCAGCCATTCATCGAATCCATCTCAGAGAACATGGGGATCAAGGCCAAGCATAGAAGGAGAGTGTTAAAGTGCTGCAAGAGAAGCAGATCAAGGAGAAGAGCAGTAGAGCTAAGAAAAAGAAGCAATCGTGCAAAAGAAGAGCAGCAGAGGAAGAAGGAGCAGTTGTGCAAAAAAGAGCAGCAAAGTTGAGAAGAAGAAGTAGATCTGAAGGAAGGTGGAAGAGGAAGCTTGTGCAAGAGCAGAAGCACAAAGCTCAGCATCTGTGGAAGAACTCAAGAGCATCAACTTAGATATGAATTTCTCTATAAATCAGATCTGAAATAGAGTATTGCAGATTGAGGCTAATTTGAAGAAGTTCTGATCAAATTGGTTGAGAAGCACAACCAGGTGATGTGTTTGTGCAAGATGATCTGAAGCACAACTTCAACCCTCATGATCTAAAGATTTAGAGTTCAAATTCATCAGTCTAGAGAAAATTGGGCAAAGTTGAAGGACTGGTGTTTGAGGATTTGTCTCTCTTAACTTTGATCTTCATGTGAATTTGTTTTTCACTTTTAAACTTTATTCAGAACTCATTGAGTGCTCCTACTAGTGATAGGAGTGTTGATCCCATATTGTGTTTGTGTGTGGATTGAGAAGGTCTATCTGACCTTGAAGTTGTGAATCAGCAGATAAGTTGTGTAATCAACAGTTGGCAAGCTGTGAGTCAACGGTCAAGCTGTGAGTCAACGTTCAAGCTGTGAGTCAGCGTTCAAGCTGTGAGTCAACAGTTGTTTTAAGCTGTGAATCAGTGGTTTAGTGAAGCCTCACTTGGTTTGAGTGAGGGGTGGACGTAGGTCTCCATCTGGGAACCGAACCACCTTAAAAATATCATGTGCAGTGGTTTGATATGTTGATTTTCCACTAGAACGCTTGCATAGCATTTTGATCACCTTCTAAGCACTCATACACTTATAGATAGATGATCTAATGTGCTTTAGATTCCTATAAGTTAATCAATTCAGTGGGTACCTATTTGAATAGAGATTTTAATTTGACATATTTTTAATTGCATAAGGTTTCTGCCACAAATATATTCAACCCCCCCCTTCTATATTTGCCATTTCACTGCATCTTCGATCCAATAGCAGGTTCGTCCAGAACTTCGCCAGAGTTGCAGAGCCATTGACGAGGTTGACTAGGCGTGAGATCAGGTTTGTGTGGATGACAGAGTGCAAGCAAAGCTTCCAAGAGCTAAAGAGCAGGTAGACTTCAGCCTCGATCCTTTTGTTGTCATCTGACAGTGGTGGCTTTGTCGTCTACACCAATGCTTCAAGGACTAGTCTTGGTGCCGTGTTGATGCAGCACGGGAGGGTAGTCACTTATGCTTCTAGATAGTTGAAGAATCATGAGAAGAACTATCCGACTCACGACTTGGAGCTTGTAGCAGTCGTGTTTGCCTTGAGGTTGTGGAGACATTACTTGTACAAAGAGGTCTTCGAGGTGTTCACGGACCACAGGAGCTTATAGTATGTCTTCACTCAGAGGGATCTAAACCTGAGGCAGCGCAGGTGGGTCGAGTACCTGAAGGACTACGACTTTACTCTTTGCTATCACCCAGGAAAGGCTAAAGTCGTAGCTGACGCTTTGAGCAAGAGAGCCCACTTAAGTTCTTTGTTGGTTAGACACTAGAGGTTGCTGGAGGACGCTGTGCAGGGAGTGTTCCTTCCTTCGAACCACAGAGATAGAGCAGTGTTGACTAGTTTGACAGTCTGACTAGTCATGTACCAGCACGTGGTAGAGGCTCAGAGTGCAGATCCAGACCTAGTAGAGATTTTGCAGATGCCAGAGGTAGAGCTAGACGACGACAGCGAGGTTAGGTTCAGAGGCAGGTTGTACGTTCCAACGGACGTAAGGTAGGAGTTGTTAGTTGAGGCACACCATGACTTGCGGGGAGTCTTTTAGTGGTCCGGGATGAAAAGAGAAGTTGTTGAGGTTGTCGCTCATTGCCTTACCTGTCAGCAGGTGAAGGCAGAGCACCAGTGTCATTGTGGTGAGCTTCAGTTGCTACCCATTCCTGTGTGCAAGTGGGAGCACATCACCATGGACTTTGTTGTCAGCTTACCTCGTACTTCGCAGGGTTGCGATAGTGTGTGGGTGATTGTGGATCGTCTTACAAAGACAACACGTTTCTTGCCAGTCAGATCAGTGTGGTCAGTGGACAGGCTTGCCAGATTGTTCGTGGACAAAGTGGTTCCTTTACACGGGACCCCAGTTTCTATCGTCTCAAATAGAGATCCGTGTTTTACTTCTCGTTTTTGGCACAACTTCCAGAGGGCACTGGGCACAAAGTTGAGACTGAGTTCAGCCTACCACCCGTAGACAAATGGTTAGTCAGAGAGGAGCATACAGACCATCAAGGACATGCTGAGAGCATGCTGCCTTGACTAGGGCAGCACGTGGGAGTCACACCTTTCCATGGTGGAGTTCTCTTATAATAATAGCTTTCACTCCAGCATTGGGATGGCACCCTACGAGGCTCTGTATGGCAGACCGTGCTGGACACCTTTGCATTGGCACAAGGTTGGTGAGAGATAATTGTTGGGACCAGAGCTTGTGCAGCAGTGTGTAGATATAGTGAGACTGATCAAGCAGAGACTACAATCAGCACAAAACAGGTAGAAGAGTTATGTAGATGTTCGCCAGAGGCCACTACAATTTGAGGCAGGTAACAGTGTGTTTCTACGAATCTCGCCTACTAAGGGTGTTCTTAGGTTTTGGAAGAGGGGAAAGCTTAGCCCGAGGTTCATTGGTCCATTTCCCATCTTGGAGAGGGTTGGCGAGGTCGCGTACAGGTTAGCTCTTGCGCCCGAGTTAGTAGGAGTTCACGACATCTTCCACATCTCGCAGTTGAGGAAGTACATGCCAGATCCGTCACATGTGGTCAACTACTCACAGCTAGAGGTTGCTCCAGATCTGTCAGTGCCAAAATACTCGATCAGTGTGGTGGACCTCCGAGTTCAGCAGCTGCGCTGGAGGCAAATCGCACTCGTCAAGGTTGTTTGGAAGAATCACGTCAGTGGCGAGGCCACGTGGGACCGCGAGGACGAGATGCGAGAGCAATTTCCATACTTGTTTGAGTGACTGATAGGTTGTTTGCCTTCGTTCCCTGGGTTTCTCCCTTAATTTTGAGAACGAAATTGTTTTTTTGTTGGTTAGATTGTAACATCCCTTCCTTCTTTGGTCAGCCAACTTCTACTGAAGGTAGCGACGTATCGGGCCGTCGCCTTCTAAAGGAGATGGGATGTCTGTCACGTTCTGGTCGTGAATGCAACAGGCATGTCGTCACGTTCCCCTTCTGACTGCAGCATGAATTTTTTTCATCTTGTTGTCGGATAGTTGGGACACGTGTCGAGGCACTGTCATAGGAAGGCGACTTGTCAGGTGTCACGTTCATGGTGTCAGCCTGCAAGCATGACACGTGGCGGGTCCGATGGTCAGGTCTGACCATGACTTTGAGGATGCGACACGATGGTCATCGTGTTCATTAGTGAACGCGACCACCATGCTGTCGCGTTCTCAATTCCATGGCCTATATAGGCTGGCCCATCAGATCTCCTCCCTTCTTCCCCTTTCTTCTTCCTCTCCTCTTCCCTTCCTCCCTTCCGTCCGAGGCTAGCTGTGGAGGTCTTTTTCTTCAACTTGGAGGAGATTGAGGAGAGGTGGATCTTCCTCGCGTGTAGGAGGCCGGACTCTGCTCGTGGGCGGCGTGAGCGTGGAGCTTGGAGCGAGGAGGAGGTGGCCATGCACACAATAAGACCCCAACATGTTGGCTCTTCTATTTGAGGTAGGGACTCTCAACTTTTCCCCTAGTTCTATTATGCTAGGGCCTCTATCTCCTTCTCCAAGCCTTGTAGAATCCCTTCTAGAATTGTGTGGATGCATGTTGGCTTTCTTGTGCTTAAATTAGGGGTTGGGGTTTGAGTGTTCCATGATGTGCGTGTGAGGTTCATGCATGGGTGTGGATGAGGGTGTTGTTGTGTTGAGTGTGTATTTGAAACTTTTTAATGATGGCTAAAATATTTTGTTGTGGATAATGTCTATACACTCATACTTTGGTTTTGATGATGACATATTGTAAATATTATAATAATGACTAAACATCATGTTTTTGATACTTCATATTTCATATTTTAATGATAATGACATGTTTTGATGGTTCACTCTTCATATATACAGGTTTACAAAGTTTTGTCAAAGTAGTGTCGACACTAGTTGAAAATCAGGTCAACACACATAGTCTATCCAGTAAGCTTCTGAAGAACAAGTCACAATAGTGTCGACACTAATTGAAAATTAGGTCGACACTAGTAACCTTCTAGTGAGCCATATTTGAAGAAATACACAGGAGGTCGACACTAGATGTTGATCAGGTCGACACCAGTTGAAAGTCAGGTCGACACTAGCCGTCAGCCAGGTCGACACTAGTGTCCTGCTAGTAAGCTGGAACTGATATTTGGTCAGTAGTGTCGACACACATGGAAATTTGAGTCGACTCACATTGTGTGAAGACTCAAAAACGTAAAAGGTATGATTTCCAAATGGTGTAATGTCACGCCTTGATATTTAGCAGTGGAATTAAATACCGAGAGCATGAACGATACATGTATAAGTATCACAGTCGAGTAATTTAGAGTAACAACTAAGTATGACAACAGGCTTGAGACAATAATATTGCCAGCCAAATACTCTCTATTTCATTTCCATTCAACTAATTTAGAATCTTACATCATCAGAGCCAAACATAGGGCCCAATATTGTATTTCAAAGTACATATGACATTAAAGGAAATAAACCTATCTATTACAGACTCTTTCAACTCTAATCATCTTGGCTGACTAGCTATAACGACAGGCACAATTGAGCAGCTCATCACTCGTCCCCGGTCCCATCATTCTCCAATTCTTCATAATCATCACCTGAAAATATTAAGGAAAGCAGGTGTGAGCACACTAGCTTCCAGTAGGATTTACATCTCATGGTGCGGGCATGCTTTACGTAATTAACATGTTAACAGTGGCAATACTATCATGCAATACTCATGTCAATAACGATGGAAACTATTTCAAGCTATAACATGTACGAGGATGGTTTAGTAACAATTCATGACAATTCTCATGTAGGACGGAACGACTATCAATGATAATGATGACAGTACGATCACTTGACATGTAGAAGGGATTCAATAACGTATACAATGGATATCTCATGTTAAATTCCGTGGAATTCCAATGGACAATGACATATTGGTTTCAATAATGATGACATGTACATAGATTTGGCCATTTCACATATAACAGTCCAATCAATCAATCATTCAATAACATCGTGGAAATTACCCAGATCAATCTTGCAATCAATTAGGTGATTGCCAGACACCTCAATGGATCATATACTCTCGCGATTATAAGTATTTCGGGTGCTCCTCCGAGGACCAGACTGGGCTCTATTTGCACAGGCATAGTTGTGAACCGAAGTTCCAATAGTTTCTGGTAATTTCATTCATTCATTTATGGCCAACATGATTTTTCAAGCAATGGACAATTATGAACTAAAGATCATGTCAATGATGATAGAGAACAAGGCAAGGGGACGTGATCCAGATTAATTTCGGCAGCATAACGGCTTAATCTCATTAGTTTAATCTTTACATTTAATGGCTTGGTTTCAATGTTATCAAATCACTCTCATGAGAAGTAGATAAGAATAGAAGTGCAATCTATCTTCCGAGTACTTCATTGGTACAACCAACTCGGTTTCCATGAGGGAATCCATGGAGGACAGAGATTTATGGAGGTCTTAAGAGAAAGGTCACTAGACTGCCGATACGGAATGACCGGCTGTGAGTTTCCAATCCCCCAAGAAAGGCTGCCTATATGTGCAAAGTGTCGTGTAGAACATGTCTCAATCCACAATCCATCGGTTTGAAACAAGACGGAAAACTTATAACAAACATGCATGACGTGTATGCAATTCAATCTATCACATGGTTACTGTACTTTTAACATATAACACATGTCAATTATGGACAAGTCAGAAGATGATCATAGCTCATATCAATCACATGGTAGATGGACTCAATCAATCAATTAAAACACTTAGAATAGATATTCATTCTTATGGATTCATATTGGTTGGTCATTTTTAAGCCATTGAATAGCTACATGACATGATATGACATAAGGACATGCATATGGTAGACTGAACAGCTCATTAAAACAGTCTCGGATTGGCCTTTAAATTGCGACGTGTTCAGTCGTCGCACTTCAAAGGACCAAACACAGTCAAAACACGGTTCTGTACAAAGTTACTAAATCACGACGAACCTACCCGTTGCGTTCAATTCGCGATGGGACAGATCGTCGCCTCTTCAGGTAGGAATCGATGTCAGATCGATTGTCCAAACAGAATCGTGATGGTCTTGTCTGTCGTGTTCATAACGCGACAGATCGACGTCACGATGACTCTTGAATCGTGACGATTCTACCCTTCGCGTTCACATCGTCAAGCTCTGAATAGTGATGGGCCGACACGTCACATTCAAGAGAGTTTTTTAAAAAAACCGAATGTGAAAATAGACAGAAATTCTTGGGCGGGAAAATGGTAAAATCACGACGGCACATAATGTCGCATTCAAGAGGGGCGCTGAAACCCATGCGGTGCACCATTTCACATGTCAAGTTGACTGGTCATACATCAAAATGTGATGGAACGGTCTGTCGTCCTTATCAGAATCACGACGTACATGTACGTCGCGTTCATGCAACAAGAAACGCGACGTCTGGTGGTGTCGTGTTCTTGGATCTTGCCCGAAAACGCAGAAACTACTACACACCTTCATGATAGACTTATAACTTGACATCTAGCGATATTTAGACAAAACTCTGAACATGAAAAGTGTCAAGGACATCTAGTAGAAGAGAACCATGGTTTTGGTTTGACCCAATTTGGCCTCAGTTTACGTGAAACATAGAAAGAACACAAAAATCCCTAAACCTACGTGACTCTTGGAAAATGCTTAATATGACTCACATGGTTCATAAAAGTTGGGGAAAATACATGCAAATGAAACTAGACTCGATGCTCTTTCCATTGGTATGTGCAAAGTTTAGGTTAAGCCTGAGATCACCTACCTTTGTGTAGATCTAAAACTAATCAATGCACAGGTTGCAACAGAGGATGGTTTGGGAACAAGCTCGGTTCTTGGCCATTCTCCTCCACCTCTGGTGCCCTAGCTCGCCTCCACACGACCCAACACAATGGTAAACCTTCCCAACTAGTTTTATGATGATTATTTATATGTTTAGGTTAACTTCAAGTCCTAAAGAGACTAGGAAAGAGGGTTGCGGTTTTAGCTTGGGTACCTTCCATCATTTGAGGGTTCTCCTCCCAATAAGAGTAGTAATGCCATTAGGACATGTCCTAACATGGTTGGGCACGAATTTAGGTTGCCATGGAAGTTTAATTGCCTTGGATTTTGCCCTAATTGCCCTTTCCAATTTATGTCCATTTATACTTACGAATTTTGGGGTTTTAATGCCAATGGGTTTTGTTCTTTGATCCACTAAGAGTGGTTTGGCCCAATAATATTAATTAGTTAATTCAAATTCTTGGGAGTTTAACTATGATTTTATTTTTATTTTTGGAATTCACTAAGTACATGTGATAATGATTTTTCAACTTATTCCCTAATTATGATAATCAATTGTAAAATGCCTTCAACTTGGCTAATTGGATTTTATTTTTCATAAATTTCTTCTTGAGCCATTAGGGAGTATTATTTAGCGTTGAACTATAATTTTTATGAAATTTTCCGATATGTTCTCATATAAACGGTAATGGTATGTATGTTTGTACTATTTCGATAATATTGAATTTATCATTTTCAATTTATTTCAATTTTTAAATGACTGAATTGACGGGGTGTTACATGTAACTTATTTTTGGAGACTTCTGGGAGATCCTCTTATTACCAAAATACCCTTTCATCCAAATGGCAATGAGAAGAAGGATCTTTGGACACGTGGCAACCAAGGGTGAATCCTAGGTTTATGTGCACTTGTCTCCCACATAAAAGGGACTACATAGAGACTATAAAAGGTCTCTTGTCTCATCTGGAGCAGTAATCCATCAAATCCATCATAGAGGACATGGGGATCAAGACCAAGTAGTGAGAGAAAGCATTGGAGTGCTGAAAGAGGAGCAGATCAAGAAAAAGAGCAATAGTGGAAGAAGGAGCAATCGGAAGAAGGAGCAGATCTGAAACAGAGCATCGTGAATTGAAGGAGTACTCCATCTGATCTTCTCAAGGGACTTCAATTCAAGCTTCCTGTAGATCGTCTTCAACAAGGAACATCCAATTCATCTCACTTCTACTTATTTCTGTTGGAGTGTTCATCTTAATTTGTTTTTGAGTGCTCGTGAGATCTGTACATGCGTTCTGTGCAGATTTCAGTGTGCATATAAGTGTGTGAATCAGATCAGTGCTAGTATGGTCTGAGCCATCGTGCTCATGTGTGTGTGTTGAGTCGTCGAGCTCTTGTGTGTGTGTGGTCTGAGCGGTCGAGCTCAAGTGTGTGTTGTACTCAATTTTGAGTAGTGTGGCCTCACTGTGTGAGGGGTGGATGTAGGAATCACTGGTGTGATTTTCGAACCACCTAAAAATCTCTCGTGCAGTGGTTTGGTCTATTTTTCTGCACTAGATGCATGCATAGGAATTTCGCTTACACACTACTTGTCAAATTTTCTCACACACTAGTCTTCAATTTACTCACACAAGCACATCAGATCAGTACCATTTTGGTTGACTTGATTTAGAATCTGAAGTAATTTTTTAAATTACTTAGTCTTCCGCTGTGATTGGTATAAATCTATTCAACCCCCTTCTAGATATGTTCATCCTACTTGTTCGATCCTACAGGTGGTTTGTGTTGCTAGCATGTGTTTAAATGGTTCTCCATACTCCCCTCCCTTGGTGTGCATCGGATTTGCCGTTTAGGGGCATTTTTGGAGGTCTCGGGTTAGCACCGAGGCCTTTATCTGTGGTCGCAACAAGGTTCTTGTCGTGACCTAGAATGCGACGAGTCACCCCGTCACCTTCTGGTCAGGTAGTGACACCCACCTTGTCGCGTTCTGGTTGCGACAGGGTGGTTGTCGCCTTCTGACCTGGTTTTACTGTGGGGTTGTGTGAGGCCTCGGGTAGGCACCCGGACTTCTATCTATGGTCGCGACAAGGTTCTTGTCGTGACCCAAATAGTGACACTTCCCCCGTCGCCTTCTGACCCAGGTCACGACCGGCTAGGTGTCGCATTCAGGTTGTGACAACCCTTGTGTCACCTCCTCTGAGAAAGCGACACTGACCCTATCGCCTTCTCAGACAAAGAGTGATTGACGACCTGTTTAGAGTTTCCTTCTGCTACATCTCTGGTTTCTTGGCACCTGTGATGTTCCTAGCACGATCCTACACTAGTCGTTCGCCTGGTGCTTGGCACTTGAGGGCTTGTCCCGTTAGAGGTTGTTATCGTTACGTGGGACCCCCCACCCCGGGCACCGGTTGAGGGAATTCTCTTGGTGGCGAGAGTGCTCGAGTTACAGACTCTGGAGCTAAGGGGAAAACTGTGGGGACAGTGGCGTAGAGTCATTTGCATAGATCTCTTAGCTGAGTCTGGTACGCCGAGGTGGTTTGGGTGTTAGTCCGGCATAAATCAGCTAGTCATTCTCACTGCCTCACTCTACGTGGTTCCGGTACCATCTTAAGGGGCCAGAAGTGGGACCATAGTTCGACCAGACTACGACAGTTGTGTGGTTACTTTTAGTTCTGCATCTCACTCCAACGGAAGATAGTAGACATGGACTGGTGGTCAAGGGTTAGGCGCGCAGCGCTCCTTATCGGTTGACTAGTGGTAGTTGTTCTGTGGCCAATGTCCTTGTCCAGACAATTTCTTGTGTCTGTGTTTATAGCCTTGAGGTTCGGCCCCGTGCTGTGTTTATACGTGTTTCCAGTCTCGACAGGTTTAGACTGATAGCTGTGTAGTTTACTTTCTACTTCTGCACTTACTCTGTTAGTAGAATAGATTATCTTATTTACATTCAATTAAAATATATATCTATTCTGTTTGTTAGAACCAGTGGAAGATTGGTAGTCCCTACTGGATTTCTTCGTGAAACTCATTCCCTCCTTTTTAAGTGAGGCTTCACAGCAGTACCTTCCACGGCAGACAGAGGAGATAGGGCCGTATAGATGGCGTTTCCCTTGAGCAATGTTCCCCTGTACTTCTCGGTTCTTCACCCTCGGGGTATGCCCCTAAGGGATATGTTATTCCCTTTTCTTTTAGCATTGTACTTGTTGCTTTAGATTGTACTAGATGTGTATTTGTAGTGGACATTCTCTTTCACTTGTTAGTACATTTTAGTGCTTGTTATTTTCGTTTAATTCCATTACATATCCTGTTAGACTAGTTCGTTAGCCCCTTTGGGTCTTCGAGCCCGTGGGTGGCAGTGTCGGTGGCTAGATTCTCGGTGGGAGCCGGGGGTCCAGGTGTCGAGGCTGTTACAGAAGTGATAAATACTATCTTTAGACTCATAAATAATAACTTTGAGCTCTAAAATGGTAACTTTCAAGTCTGCTGCCAGTCATCATTACTTATTGCTACTTGCCAGTGCGTGTGGTACCCAATAGGATGCCACGCGAACTGTCATGTTATGTCCAAATATGTTTACTGTATATGGGCAAGTGCAATAAATCTTGATATTCAAAAAATGATCTAGTGATTACCCCTGCACATACATCTTGAAAATGCTAAGGTTCAGCTCTCATTAGGAGCCAAGTTTTCAACGAATCTTTTAGGGAAATTTGAAACTTAAGGTTAATTCTATTTCCATCACTGTAATGCATCATAATACACATTTATGCTTCGGTCACAAATATAAATACCCTCTTATAAATGGATTTTTAAGTTTGCATTTTATACCCTCGATAACATCCAACATAACATCTTTCATGTTCAAGTGTAGTAGAAATGGTAATGGTGCCAAAAAGCACCACCTTCTATCCATTTTGAATTTATTTTCTGGATAAAGATATATCACAAGACCTTTTTTGGATAACTCCCCACAAAGTTCACATAAGCTCTCAGTCACATGAATAAAATTAAATGAAAAGGAAGTTTAATTTACTTTGTGCTGTTTCTATTGTTCAATGTAACTATAGTAGACCTATACTTGTTGACTGTGATATGCCTTGATCTGGCTTAAGTTTGCCTCAAATATCAACAATGAAGTTTTGGCTTTTAGTGGAGTTAGGTCAAGTAGAGCCATATGTTTAGCATTTTTTTTATTGAAAAAGTAACTTATTGCATTATCCTTTTAAAATTCATTATAAATCTTTTCTTGATGAGATTTGAACTTTAGACCTGACACATAGAGCATGGTGTTTCACCATTTCTAGTGATGCAAGGAAGATATTATATTCAATTATCTTCTTTCGTAGCTATGTGAGAAAGTTGCTTTAAGCTATGAATTTACTTGAGGTTTATGTCGAAGTGCTCTTTGTAAATGGTTGAATCCATAAGGGGTTGTTTGATATTAAGATAGATCAAAAATAAATTAAAGATATTTTCAAAATTTTGAGAATATCCTTAAAATTTTAAAGATATCATCACTCAATTCTCGGTCTATCCCGATACTAAACATGACCTAAGAGATTTATTCTTTATATGGAGATCCTAATCTCGAGTAGTTAACTACTTATGCAGATGATTGTCTATATAGTTAATTTATTTTACAAAATTAGCCAAGAAAAATTCTCTTAATTAAAGAAAATACTTAAGAAATTGCTTAGATTTGTAAAACTTCAAATACAAGTCGACAACTTCTTTAATATTTCATTTATCAACAATACAAGTCGAGGCCCAATGCACCCCTCGAGGCTGCATTGTGTCCCCTCGAGTTCATCCAGGCGGCGAGTGTAATGATCACACCTTTCACGTAAAATAAGGCACCAATTTGCTTAACCCCTCGGTGTGTCGATGCTTCATGGGTGAAAGGAGCACTTTGGTATGGGTTAGGCAACCTTTTGTGGTTATAAATATTGCCTTTAGGTAATTTGGGAGACTTCTGCCTTTGCCTTTAAACTTTCGTTTCCCGTCTTTCGCTCCTTATTTACGTCCTTTTCCAATGGTTGTTCTCATGTTTAGGGGGATTGCCGAAATGAAGTAGAGGCAATTGCTTTCACTGAAGTTGCCGCTACAGCTTTGGAGAGTGTAGACACGTGAATTTGGCTCCACCATGGGCAAATTTCATATTGCACCATAATGCCACAAATGACCCTCTTTTTGCCTTGCAAGAGTAGTTTCCCAATATTTTTTGGATCTCACCCATTCTTTCTCGGTGCTTCCCCTTCGTTTCAAATGTGGTTCGGGCGCGGATCGACCTGCGCAGTCAGGTCGCGGGGGCCCGGGGGGCAGCACCCCGGCGGAGGTCTGAAGTTAAATTTAATTGTGTCCGCTACAGTGGACGCTTTTCAGGGGGCCTTAATGCGGCGGCTAAACCGACGCATTTACCCGCTTTTTTCGGCACATGCTCTAATTGGAATCGCGTCCATTAAGGACGCCGCAATTTAAAAGTCAAAACCTAAAAAGCATATGGCTGACAGCGCATTTAAGAGCCCACGCTTCGAATCATGACGAATCTCAGAACCGTGGCCACTAAGGACGACGCGATTCAGAAGGTCAAATCCAAAGTATCGCGTCAGCAGACATCGCATTTATGAGCCGATTGCCTCGGAACCACGCATAGTGTAATCACGTCCAGGCAGCCCGCCGCGATTCAAGTCGCAGCGGCCTGGCCCGACGCGATTCCAAAGCTAGCTGTGGGCTACGCCATCATGCGCCCGTCACATCGGTTTGACTTTCTTAATCGCGGCCTACGGCCCGGACGCGATTCAAATCATAATCGCGGCTTCCTGTTTGGATGCGATTCAAGAATCTGATGCCTATAAATAGACCCCTGAGGGTGACTATTCATGAATCCTTCTCCCACCCTGGCGGAGCCCTGCCGGGTTCTTCCCGCGACTTCCCCACGGCGGAGCCCTGCCGGACCGGTGACTCGACATCCTCGGAGTTCGGAGCGTCGTCTGCCATTCCACGTTCCGGAGTGAGGCGGGAGGGGTACGGTCTTCCTCCACTTCCTCTGCCCATTCCGGAAACACCGCCGTGCCATCCACTTTTAGGGAAGTACCCCTTCCTTTTTCCACTTTGTCATTTTCATCTACTCCCTCCGGACCCCACGTGGCTCTTCTATACTCTTTTTTTACACGCACACATGCATGCATACACACACACCCCTATATCCCCAGGGGTTTAAAAGCCACCAAGCGGTAAGTCTCCTTCTACGCTTTTAATTTCATTCACTCTTTATTTTTACGAACTGTATATTACACGTAGCTAATCCCCTTCTTTAATTTTCTTTGTCTTTCTTGTCAGGGTAATCAAATGAGGAAACGCCCTCTACCGCGGCCGGCCGTGTTCGTAGAGGAAGAAAGAACCCACGTCATCCCCTCGCAATCTCCCCGCTACAAAAAGGTACACATCACGATCACTTCTTCCATCTCGCACCCTTCGCCGTGCATCTCCCTTCGTCACCCTCGCATGCTTGGCGATCACGATCTTTTTATTTTATTGTCTTTTCCGCTTTCCACTCCATATCACACACACACACATATCCACTATTCATTCCCCCCTCTTTGTGGGCACCGCGAAACTGTCGTCTACAAATTGGCGATCACGGTGGGACCTCTTTTGCGTTTTCCCCATTGATTACTCCCCTCCTTCGTGCCCCATGTAACGTTCCGACCGTTCGGATTGTCTTTGTGTAGTTATGGAGGCCAGTGTGTGGCCGATGACGTGTGTGTGGTAGGTGATTTCTGCAGGTTATGAGATTTTTCCCAAAGCGCTCACTGTTTCTCGGTTCCTAACACGACAGTGAGGGGCGTCGCTTTTTTATCGCGACAGCCCATGGCGCTGCATTCATAGAACCGCCAGTTTAAGTGAACGTTTGTATGTCTGCCGCGTGTCGCATGCTGGGTGCACGGACTGGCATCAGCAGGCTTAAGGCGACAGCCTAATGTGTCGCGTTCAGGTCGCGACTTAGACGGGCGTCGCATTCTTAATTACACTACATTTTAAGAAACCCTGGCAGAACAGAGCTCACGGAAGCTCTGCTCGGCCAAGGGGTTTTTGCTGTGGAATTTTGGGCGATTCGGCTTGTTAGAGCATGGTTTGACGAGCTTCCACCGCGAGGACGCTTAGTGGAGTGGGGGAAACGTCGTACGAGCTTCGTTCTTCGCGTTCTTCACGAAGGTAGGGAGATTTTCCGTGGTTTGATTCGTGGATCGTTCGTGTGATGTGGATAATGTGTTTCCTGCTTTCTAAACCCTAGATAGCATGTGTAGGAACACATTAAAGCATGAAAACGGAATGAAAACCATAGGTTTTAAAGGGTTTGGGGTGATCTGAATGATGGATCCCGGGTTAGGGTTCGCACCTGCTAAGGTGACAACCCTTGGCGTCACGACTAAGTCGCGACAATGCGATACATCGCGTTCAGAAGGCGACCTATCGTGCCGTCGCGACCTGTAGGGAACGCTGCCCTCTGTCGCGATAGCAGCCGAACACTGTTATCCGAAAATGCATGTAAGTGTACGATTATCCGTTTAGCTTAGTTTGTGATATGTGATGATAGTAGGAGGTGCATTGGCACTCTCTCTACGCTCGGGGAGCATGTGGTGTGTGGTTTACTTGGTGTTCACGTGGTTTGCGTGGAGTTTCACGTGGCTTGTGCGTTGTGCACGTGGTTTCCGTGTACGTGGCATCTAGTTTGATGCCTTCCGTGGATACCTCTTCAGTTGGGAGCCCCAGGTTTTGTGTGAGCCAGACACGTGAGTGCTCGGGGCTTGTCCCAGTACTGGGTACCGATGAGGTATTGTTGTCTTCCTGGACACCCTCACTCTTGTGCTGAGTAGTACGTCCGATTGAGGGAAAGACGACAGTGGGACAGCGACTAGAGAGAGTTTGTTGTGTTGTCGCTTGTAGCGCGCTCGTAGTTGGGGGAGACAGACACCAATAGACGTACTGGGCCCCATCTAGTCCTGTTTTCCAGTGCCTCACTTTAGGGGGCTCGGGCCAGAGTCCCTAAAGGTGCCAGGCATGGGCCTGCGAGGTGTGTGACCTGCAGGTTGTGGTGGTTTAGTTGGACCCACAGTTCTTGTACTTGTTTAGTGGAGCGGCAGCTGAACCTTTCGTCCGTGGCTGCGAGACTAAGAGGTAGTCCTGTGTGGTTTGTCCGGTCAGTAACTGGTGTCGCGAACCAGTTGATGTGGCCGAGTGTGGCGTTCCTCTATAGTAGCTCGTACACCTGTTTGGTTTTGTTGTTTATTATTTACGTTGATTCTGTTAAGCGGTAAATGGTAAGTGGTACTTACAGTTTTATATCCTGCTAGATAGTATTATAAATTGTTAGCGTAGCATTTCCTACTTTGCTACCTGTGTTGGTTGCTCGGTTTCTAGGGAGTTTCCTACTGAGCCAGTGACTCGAGAGGCTCACCCCTACCTCCTACCAGGTGAGGGAGATCAGGAGATTTCACGCCCATTGTCTAGTGGAGGGTCAGCACCACCAGCAGTGTAATATTACTCTTCTGTTTTTCACCTCGGGGTATACCCCAAGTTCTGTTGTAGTTTGGTTACAGTTGTACTACAGCTATGTATATTTCATGTAAATATTTATGAGATTGGCAGATCTTATGAGTATTTGAGCTGGTTCCTTTATATTTCTACGGACTCGTGGTTTGATATCCCTTGTGAGGCTCCGGCCCGTTCGCCGGAGGCGGACTCAAGTTAGACTCGCTATTAGGTTCACGGGTCTGAACGGCGAGGACCATCACAGTTGGTATCAGAGCAAGGTCCATAAGAATATAAAGGAATTGGAAATTACATAGCTATGTCATTATTGTAAATCACTGCTGGTAGTGACCCTGGTTTTGTATTGATTTCTTGTGTATTGTATTGTTGGAATAATGTTTGTACAGGAGTAGTAATGGCCGAAGGGAGAAATGTGGGAGGTGGTGGAGAAGGGTCAGGAGAGGATCCTACACAGAGAATGATAGAAAGAATCTGGGAGAGTTTGACAGAGATTCGGGTAAGACTGGATCAGCAACCACCGGTACAGCCAGTGGTAGTAGTACCACCATTTCCAGAGGAGGCAGTACCAGTAGCTCCAGTTCCAACCCTGCCCGGAGTAGAGGTACCTCATGTAGTACATGTACAACCGGTAGTTCCAGTAAGATCAGCTACTAGAGAGGAGACTACGGTACTTGTGGAGCGGTTTTTGAGATTGCAGCCCCCTACATATTCAGGAGGCCCTAACCCTGATACAGCAGAGCACTGGGTACATGAGATCGAGAGGGTATTTGCGATAATGAGGTGTCCTCAAGAAGATAGAGTGATTCTTGCAGCATACCAGCTACGAGGGTTTGCGCAAGAATGGTGGCGGTTAAAGATGCAGATAGTTTTTATGGGCAGGACGGAGGACACTATCTCATGGTCGGAATTTTTGTCAGTTTTTAATGACTCTTTCTTCCCAATGCAGATTCAGCAAATGAAAAGAGAGCAGTTCAGGACACTCCAGCAGGGAATCTCTCAGTACTTGAATATCAAATGAGGTTTATAGCCCTGAGCAGGTACGCCCCATATGTAGTAACTGATAATACCATGATGGTGGAATACTTTATTCGAGGTCTGAGGCCAGAATTGCAAGATGCAGTGATCCCATTGATGTGTAGAACAGTAGAAGAGGCAGCTCAGCGAGCAGCAATACTTGAGAGGACTGTTCGGGCCAGGCAGGGGCAGTCTCAGACAGGTGGTTTAAGCTCAGGTAGTTTCCGGCATCCACAACCGTCAGGAGGAATTAGTAAGGGGAAAGCACCTTCTCGAGCATCTTCATCATCTGGAATAGCAAAATGGGGCAAACAGATTAAGAAATTCTTCCAAGGAGGCCGTGGTAGAGGCAGGCAACAGGGTTTTCAGCAGGGAGGTTTTCAGCAGAGCCGCGGCTTCAGACCACCGGTTCCAGAAGAATCTCAGCAGAGTACGGCAGGGCAGCCCACAACATATCCAGGTTTTAGATGGTATACTTGTGGGCAGCCAGGACATTTAGTAAGGAATTGCCCATATCCTCGAGAGCAGACTTATGGTAGAGGAACCCAGCAGCAGCAGCAGCCTTTTCAGCGGTCAGCAGAGCAGGGCAGAGGTGCACCGTGCCAAAGAGGAGGACGGGGTCGAGTGATGGCAGTTACCAGAGCTCAGGCGGAAGCATCCAATCTTATTGAAGGTATTTTACCTTTCTTTGATTTTATTGCTAGAGTATTAATTGATCCGGGTGCTTCCCATTCATTTATTTCCGAAGATTTTCTGGATAGCATGGTACTCCCCTTAGAGGAGAAATCTTGTGAGTTGGTAGTGGAAATTCCTTCAGGAGGATATTTGTTGACTTCCTGCTTTTTAGAAGAGGTTCCGATAGTGATTCATAGGAATCAAATGCCCGCAAGATTATATGCTTTACATTGAAAGAATATGATGTGATTCTGGGGATGGATTGGTTAGAGGCCTATGGGACATTGGTTGATTGTAGAAAGAAGAGAGTCAGATTTTGCAGTCCCGGAGGTGAGGTGTTTAAATTTCAAAGTATGCCAATACATTCCCAAGTTTATTATTTCTGCACTTACAGCTAGAAAGTTAATTAATGCAGGATGTGTAGCGTACCTTGCTTCTATTAGTCTAGTTGAATCTAGTAAATTTATAGATTCAGTGCCAGTGGTTAGAGAATTTGCAGATGTGTTTCCAGATGAGTTGCCAAGATTAGCTCCGCGCAGAGAGGTAGACTTCACAGTTGAATTGCAACCAGGCAGTTTGCCCATTTCTAAAGCACCGTATAGAATGGCCCCAGCAGAATTGAAAGAGTTGAAAAAGCAGTTGCAAGAGTTATTAGAAAAAGGTTTTATTAGGCCTAGTCAGTCACCATGGGGAGCGCCAGTGTTATTTGTCAGGAAGAAAGATGGTAGTTTAAGAATGTATAGATTACAGGCAGCTGAATAAAGTTACAATTAAGAATAAGTATCCACTTCCTCAGATTGATGATTTGTTTGATCAACTGCAGTCAGCCAAAGTATTTTCCAAGATAGATTTGAGATCAGGATATCATCAGTTGCGGATTAGAGAAAAAGATACTGAGAAGACAGCTTTTCGGACTAGATATGGGCACTATGAGTTTGTTGTGATGCCTTTTGGATTGACAAATGCACCTGCAGTATTTATGAATTTGATGAACATAATATTTCATCAATACTTGGATCAGTTTATAGTGGTTTTTATTGATGATATATTGGTTTATTCAGCATCAGAAGAAGAACATGCAGATCATTTGTGGATTACTTTGCAGATATTAAGAGATCATCAATTATTTGCTAAATTTAGTAAATGTGAGTTCTGGCTGAAGGAGATTCAGTTTCTGGGTCATGTGATATCAGGTGAAGGTATTGCTGTGGATCCGACCAAAGTTGAGGCAGTAATGAAGTGGGAAGAGCCTAGAACTGTGTTTGAGATTAGGAGTTTTCTGGGTTTGGCAGGTTATTACAAAAGATTTATCCAAGATTTCTCCAAGATAGCAGCACCGATGACAAGGTTGACAAGGAAAGGTGTTCCTTTTGTATGGTCCCTGGAGTGCAGGCGCAGTTTTGCAGAGCTGAAGAAGAGGTTGACATCAGCACCAGTTTTAGAAATTCTATCGGGTAGTGGTGGATTTGTTCTGTTTACAGATGCATCCAAGAGAGGTTTGGGTGCAGTTTTGATGCAGCATTGTAAAGTGGTTGCCTATGCTTCCAGGAAGTTGAAGAAACATGAGGAGAACTACCCTACTCATGATTTAGAGCTGGCAGCAATAGTTTTGCATTAAAGATCTGGCGGCATTATTTGTATGGTGAAAGATTTGAGATTTTTACTGATCATAAAAGCTTAAAATATATTTTCTCTTAGAAAGATTTGAATTTAAGGCAGCGCCGATGGATGGAATATTAAAAGATTATGACTTTAATTTGGCATATCATAGGCAGAGCAAATGTGGTGGCAGATGCACTGAGCAGAAAAGCGGTTATGAATCAACTTATGATCAGAGAATGGAAACTTTATGAGGATGGGATGTGGCGGAGAATTCCTTCCATGTGCCAAGCAGTCAACGCAGAGCAATATTAGTAACTAGTGCAGTGGAGCCTTCTATTTACTGGAAAATAGTAGAGGCACAGAAAGTATATACCAATTTAGCAGATATTCTCAGAATGGATGAAGTAAATTTGGGACATGATAATGTGGTCAGACTAAAAGGACGATTGTATATCCCAGAAGATACAGAAATTAGACAGAAGGTTTTAGAAGAAGCTCATAGATCAAGGTACACCATCCACCCAGGTAGCACTAAAATGTATCAAGATATGAAGAAGCATTTTTGGTGGCCAAATATGAAGAAAGAAATTGCAGAGTTTATAACCAGATGTGCAGTATGTCAGCAGATAAAAGCAGAACATCAGAAACTGGGAGGATTATTACAGCCATTACCCATTCCGCAGTGGAAGTGGGATGACATAGCAATGGATTTCATAGTTGGTTTCCCCAGTTCATCAGGTCATAATGCAATATGGGTTTTTGTGGATAGATTGACCAAGGTCTGCAGATTATTACCGGTTAGCATGACATGGTCAGTTGATAGATTAGTTAAGCTGTATGTAGAAAGGATTGTACCTTTGCATGGAATACCAGTTACTATAGTTTCAGATCGAGACCCTCGATTTACTTCAGGCTTTTGGAGGAGTTTGCAAAGAGTCGTTGGCACAGAGCTAAGGTACAGTTCAGCATATCATCCACAAACAGATGGGCTGACAGAAAGAACAATTCAGACTATTGAAGATATGTTGAGAGCTTACTGTCTTGTGTGGGGAGGCATTTGGGAGCGTCATTTGGGTTTGGTTGAGTTTGCATATAATAATAGTTATCATTCAAGTATTGAAATGGCACCTTATGAAGCCTTGTATGGCAGACCATGCAGATCACCATTAAATTGGCATGAAGTAGGAGAGAGGCAGGTTTTGGGCCCAGAGATGATTCGTCAATGTGCAGAAACAGTAAGATTCATCCAAGAAAAGTTAAAAACAGCTCAGAGTCGCCAGAAGAGTTATGCAGATGTTAGACGCAGACCATTGCAATTTGAAGTTGGTGATTATGTATTTTTAAAAGTGTCTCCTACTAAAGGTGTATTAAGGTTTAGTAAGAAAGGCAAGTTGAGCCCGAGATATGTTGGGCCATTTCAAATAAAAGAAAGAATGGGTGAAGCAGCTTATAAATTGGATTTGCCAGCAGATTTCACTGATGCACATGATGTGTTTCATGTTTCAATGTTAAGAAAGTATATCAAAGATCCAACCCAAGTTGTCAGTTATCAAAGAGATGATTTGAAGCCCGACATGTCAATGTCGGAATATCCAGTGCAAATTTCAGGCCACAGAACCCAAAAGCTTAGAAATAAAAAAATTGAATTGGTAAAGGTTAGATGGGAAAACAGGCAAGGTGGTGAAGATACTTGGGAATTAGCTGAAGAAATGAGAAAAGCGTATCCATATTTTTTTGAGTAAGTCTTTATTTCTTTTTAGGTGATAGTACCATATGGATTGAATTGAAATTTTGATACTTGGCTTCTGTTTTAAATTTCGAGGATGAAATTTCTTTTTAGGTGATAGTAATGTAACGTTCCGACCATTCAGATTGGCTTTGTGTAGTTATGGAGGCCAGTGTGTGGCCGATGACGTGTGTGTGGCAGGTGATTTCCGCAGGTTATGAGATTTTGCCCAAAGCGCTCACTGTTTCTCGGTTCCTAACGCGACAGTGAGGGGCATCGCTTTTTGATCACGACAGCCCATGGCGCCGCATTCATGGAACCGCCAGTTTAAGTGAACGTTTGCATGTCTGCCGCGTGTCGCATGCTGGGCGCACGGACTGGCGTCAGTAGGCTTAAGGCGACAGCCTAATGCGTCGCATTCAGGTCGTGACTTAGACGAGCGTCGCGTTCTTACTTACACTACGTTTTTAAGAAACCTGGCAGAACAGAGCTCCGGAAGCTCTGCTCGTCCAGGGGGTTTTTGCTGTGGAATTTTGGGCGATTCGGCTTGTTAGAGCATGGTTTGACGAGCTTCCACCGCGAGGACGCTTAGTGGAGCGGGGGAAACGTCGTACGAGCTCGTTCTTCGCATTCTTCACGAAGGTAGGGAGATTTTCCATGGTTTGATTTGTGGATCATTCTTGTGATGTGGATAATGTGTTTCATGCTTTCTAAACCCTAGATAGCATATGTAGGAACACATTAAAGTATGAAAACGGAATGAAAACCATAGGTTTTAAAGGGTTTGGGGTGATCTGAATGATGGATCCCGGGTTAGGGTTCGCACCTGCTAAGGCGACAACCCTTGGCGTCGCGACTAAGCCGCGACAATGCGATACGTCACGTTCAGATGGCGACCTATCGTGCCGTCGCGACCTGTAGGCGACGCTGCCCTCTGTCGCGACAGCAGCCGAACACTGTTATCCGAGAATGCATGTAAGTGTACGATTATCTATTTAGCTTAGTTTGTGATATGTGATGATAGTAGGAGGTGCATTGGCACTCTCTCTACACTCGAGGAGCGTGTGGTGTGTGGTTTACTTGGTGTTCACGTGGTTTTCATGGAGGTTTCACGTGGCTTGTGCGTTGTGCACATGGTTTCTGTGTACGTGGCGTGTAGTTTGACGCCTTCCGTGGATACCTCTTCAGTTGGGAGCCCCAGGTTTTGTGTGAGCCAGGCACGTGAGTGCTCGGGACTTGTCCCGGTACTGGGTACCGATGAGGTCTTGTCGTCTTCCTGGACACCCTCACTCTTGTGCTGAGTATACTCCGACTGAGGGAAAGACGACAGTGGGACATCGACTAGAGAGAGTTTGTTGTGTTGTCGCTAGGGCTGTAAACGGAGCGGATACGGAGCGGATATGGGTTTTTCGTGTCCGCTCTGAATATTTAATCAGATAATCCGTATCCGCTCCGAATAAATTCGGATACGGAGCGGATATCTTAGTCGGATAATGATCGGATTCGGAGCGGATCCGGATATATCCGTGTTCGAAAATATGAAACCAACTGAGGGGGAGGGGTGCCTTCGGAGGGGGGGCGGGGGCAGATGGGGGGTGTCACAGGAGAAGAGAGAAGAGAGAGAGAGAGAGAGAGGAGAGGAGAGAGAGAGAGAGAGAGAGAGAGAGAGAGAGATAGAGAGAGGGCAGTGGGGGGTGCGCCGGAAAGGGGGGAGGGGTGCCGTCGGAGGGGGCGGGGGCAGATGGGGGGGTGTCGTCGGAGGGGGGAAAGAGAGAGAGAGAGAGAGAGGGCCAGGGGGGGGGGGGCCGCTGGAAGGGGGGAAAGAGAGAGAGAGAGGCCAGGTGGGGGGCCTCCGGAAGGGGGAGGGGTGCCGTCGAGGGGGGGGCGGGGGCAGATGGGGGGGGGGGGGGGGGGGGGAGATGGAGAGAGAGAGAGAGGAGAGATAGAGAGAGAGAGGAGAGAGAGGAGGAGGGTGGGGGGGGGGGGGGGGGGGGTGGGCGGAAGGGGGAGGGGAGGGTTACAGAGGGAGGGAGGGAGGACTGAGGGGGAGAGGGCCGAAGGGGTGTTGTCGGAGGGGGGGGCGCCGGCGGGGCAGATGGGGGGGGGGGGTGTCGCCGGAGGAGAGAAGAGAGAGAGAGAGGAGAGAGAGAGAGATAGGAGAGAGAGAGAGAGAGAGAGAGAGAGAGAGAGAGAGGCCGGTGGGGGGGCCGCCGGAAGGGGGGAGGGAGGGAGGTACAGAGGGAGGGAGGGAGGACTGAGGGAAGGGCCGAGGGTTGATGTCGGAGGGGTGGGGGTGGGGGGGCGCCGGCGGGGGCTGATGGGGGGGTGTCGCCGGAGGAGAGAGAGAGAGAGACCAGGTGGGGGGGGCGCCGGAAGGGGGAGGGAGGAGGTAGGGTTTTAACTTTTAGTTGTAGATATGTATATATTTATATATTAAATAGAGCCATTAGATTTAAGATCCAATGGCCATAATTAATTCAGTTTCAGATCGGATCTTAAACGGAGCGGATCTCCTGTTTCCGCGTCCGCTCCGTTTATTATTCGGATAATATCCGTATCCGAATCTGCTCCGTCGGATATCTTTTAAATGGATACGGATATGCTTAATCAGATACGAATCCGAATCGGATCTGGATATTATCCGGATCTGTTTACAGCCCTAGTTGTCACTTGTAGCGCGCTCGTAGTTGGGGGAGACGGACACCAGTAGACGTACTGGGCCCCAGCTAGTCCTGTTTTCCAGTGCCTCACTTTAGGGAGCTCGGGCCAGAGTCCCTAAAGGTGCCATGCATGGGCCTGCGAGGTGTGTGACCTGCAGGTTGTGGTGGTTTAGTTGGACTCCACAGTTCTTTGTACTTGTTTAGTGGAGCGGCAGCTGGACCTTTCGTCCGTGGCTATGAGACTAAGAGGTAGTCCTGTGTGGTTTGTCCGGGTCAGTAACTGGTGTCGCGAACCAGTTGATGTGGCTCGAGTGTGGCGTTCCTCTACAGTAGCTCGTACACCTGTTTGGTTTTGCTGTTTATTTATTTACGTTGATTCCTATTAAGCGGTAAATGGTAAGTGGTACTTACAGTTTTATATCCTGCTAGATAGTATTATAAATTATTAGCGTAGCATTTCCTACTTTGCTACCTGTGTTGGTTTGCTCAGTTTCTAGGGAGTTTCCCTACTGAGCCAGTGACTCGAGAGGCTCACCCCTACCTCCTACCAGGTGAGGGAGATCAGGAGATTTCACACCCATCGTCCAGTGGAGGGTCAGCACCACCAGCAGTGTAATATTACTCTTCTGTTGTTCACCTCGGGGTATGCCCAAGTTCTATTGTAGTTTGGTTACAGTTGTACTACAGGTATGTATATTCATGTAATATTATGAGATTGGCAGATCTTATGAGTATTTGAGCTGGTTCCTTTATATTCTACGGACTCGTGGTTTGATATCCCTTGCGAGGCTCCGGCCCATTCGCGGGAAGCGGACTCGAGTTAGACTCGCTATTAGGTTAACGGGTATGAACGGCGAGGACCGTCACACCCCACGTGGCACACTTCTTTTATATTTGCTATATACCATGTGGCATGATGTGTGTTTAGTTTAGTTTTCATATTATTGCATCCATTTTTCCTGTTTCCTACTTTTCTTTGAGTTCTCGGGTGGCCTTTGAAATCGCGTCCTCTAAAGAGGATGCATTTCACTGTGAAAACGCGGCCGGCCGGCCGGACGCGTTTCAATTTTCTTATCGCGGCGGCAGACGCCGACGCATTTCGGCCAGTAGTCCACAGGGATCAGGCACGGCACTGACAGCCTTCTGGGGCTCTCGGTTCCGCGTCCAGGTGACTGGATGCGATTACTGATTCGCGACGACTGTACCCACCGCGATTCAGAGTGCTGACAGAATGCGCCCCTTCTGCCATTTTTTGCTATAAACTGCTACATGTAGGGCATATTGCATCGGTCGGGGGACCTCCTTCCCTCATATCCTAGGCTCCACACACCTCTCTTGGTTAGGGCAAACTCTCCATTGGGCATTCCGTCCCTTTGGACTAGTGAACCTTTGCCAAGAGCCCCATAAGACTTTATACCCTATGGATTCCCTCACGGCGGACTGAGCTGGCGGTACCCTTCTGGTGACCTGGGTTTAGATATCCTATTGCGTGGTGAGAGGTGATTCCTAGTTGTACCCCGAAGTTCCATACTTTACCCAAGTAGGATCTCACCTGGAGTGACACAACATTTTTTCGATCCATTAATTAATTGCGAAACTCCTAAAACAAGCGTAAGCATCATAACTTGTTTGAACCACATTGCTTGATATAATCTTTGTTCAACGTGTTTGTTTGCTTGCTTGTTAAAAAAATGGACCAATATTATCATGTCAATTTTTATTATGAGGACTATGAGGATAATGTTAGATCCCCATCTTTCCAGTCCCATGTCAGTCCATCTCAGCACCGTGAGGGGCAGCCTTCCACTTCCTATGGTTACGTGCGCACGCCGTGCACTAACCAATTTGATGTCCCTTCATACCTCACTCCAATCAGAACCCGGCGAGAGCCTTCCCCCCACCATGATCCCACAGTCCAAACTGTCTTGCGTGCCATTGATCAACTCACACCTCAACAACTCAATCTGATCCAATCTTTAGTTGAGGGTGTGACTCCTGCCGCGACTCCCTCTCCTTCTCCTACTCCCAAGCACCCATCTTTGTACATTCTAGTGACTTCGCCACATACTCATGTACATTCTTTTTCACCTCGGCCCCCTGGCCAATTGCACTCTCGTGCTCCGGTCCGTACAGACCGTCCCTTGGGAAGGCCCATTAATTCAAGGCCACTCCCATGTACTCCCTCACATGCCCAGTGGTAATCCACTCCACTCCAAAATGCTCTTCTCCAGAAATTGAATAATCTAGAGGATCAAATAAATAAGCTTTCCAATCCAATGGGTGACCCCATCGCCGCCATGCCGGCTCTCCCTCGAGTTTATATTCATCCTTCGGAGATGCCAATGTATCGAATGTACAATGGCATGGGTAATCCCTATCTTCATATCAAATAATTCCTTTATGAGTCTTCTCGTTGGCAGCAAGACCCCGTCACGTTGGCATATTTATTTAGAAAATCTCTTGATGGCCCTGCGCTCGAATGATTCTACTCTCTAGAACCAAGTGAGGCAGGAGACTTCTGCTCCCTTCATAAAAAATTCCTTCAGAGATACAAAGAGTGCATCAGCCCTTATCTCTCTATCATGGATTTGGCATCCGAGAAGATGGGGGCCAACGAGGAATTTGTACAGTTTGCTGATCGTTGGAGGTCAATGGCCACACGCTTGCAGTATGAGCTCTCGGAGTCAGAGCGAATTAAAATCATTATTTCTAACTCTACTCCAACGTTCAGGCACATTCTGGCCATGAACCAAATCACCTCCATGGAGGAGCTCTATGACTGGGGACATTACATTCAAGCCTATTTGATGTACTCCCCAATCATAGAGCTGTTTAATCAAATTAATCCGAGAGAGAACGGATCAGTGGACGCCATCCACCATCCACCTCACCACCATACAACACCTGCATCATACACCCCTCCACAACCTCCCATCTACCACAACATGCCTCAACCCAGGCGTCCACTAATTCGTCCTCCTCGGACTCAACAACCTCCAACAGGGCCCTACGATGCCCCAACTTATGAAGAAGCTCCCGTGGCCTACGTTGCACCTGCTCCGGCACCCATGCTAGTCCCATGCCGATTCCCACACCTCCACCACAACAACCTCCACCTCCCCCACAGCCCGTTGCTCGGGCCGAAGTTGTCAATGCCCAACCCATCTGCGAAACCACCTGGTGTTATGACGATGAATCTTCCGAGGTCATGTTCGTACGCCATTTACCTATGCCTCCCATGTTACCATTCGCATTTACCAAACCCTCCACCATCAAACCTCCACCAGTCATCACACCTACCATTACATCTCCCACTACGCCAACACCTTTGGCAGCCGAACCCGAGCAACCCCTCGTTATCATATCTATTACGCCTCCACTGGCCATACAGCCTTCTACTCCATCCGCATCTACCATACGACGGAGCAGGTGCACCCCTTCAAGGAGCAACAAGCAAGTACAGCAGAAGAAGGAATCCCCGGGACTGGGAATGCTATTCAAAATCCAAGATTTCATTCCTCGCATGCTGGTCATTGTTAATATACCTGGCACATTTATTGAGCGGGAGTCCTCCCCTCCAATCATGGCCGTCAAGAGGCCTTCTAAATCTATGCCGATCATACCCGTTGCCAACCGGGTTTATTTCAGAATACTCATGGGGAATCTCTCCCTCCAAGCTCTCATGACCCCTCACATCATTATTGTGAACCTTCCCACTCCAGTGAAGGGGTCAGCTTCTCAGATTGTGCTTACGCACGCCAAGGCCAAATCTCTGGCACAATCTATTATCCAAAGAGATGTGCCCCTTTCCATAACAAACATTCTACAATCCTTGGGCACAGTCCCCACTTTGTTGCTTCCAACTCTACCGGTGGAACTCCCCACCCTTTCATTTAACTATATTCCAAGGGAGTTGCCACTGACGCTTGAAACTCCGATGGATGTCAACAATCCCCCAATCATTGAGGGCCTTTCGACCACTCCGAGAAGAGCAAGACCTTCCGCTCGCTGGGCCCATTTTGTGAGGAAATACCTGGGAGTCAGAACGCCAGCCCCCAAGCAAAAACCAAAACGTCGGGCAAGGCAAAAGACCAAGGGGGCCCCACCTCCCTCTTTTTCATTTCAGTCATCTTTTGTGCTCCTTAGCACCTCTCCGTGGGTTCTCCACATTCCCTCCCCACGGGAGGCATTTTATTTTCACCTTTTGTATAATCCTTACTCTTGCACTGGGCACCATGCCCCCTTTTGTGTTCCTCATTCTCCATCCCGTGCCCCTTGTGGCACATTTCCCTCTGGTGCCTCACGTGGCACATCTCCATCTTGTGCCCCTCGTGGCACATCTCCTCGTCATGCCCCACGTGGCACCTCTCTATCTTGCGCCCCACGCGGCACACCCTCCTTTTTGGCCCCTCGCGGCCCTCTTGTTTCCTTCTCTCCTCCGACTCATCCGGATTCTCTTCCTCTTTCAGGGCACCGCGCCCTCCTTCTTCTCCAAGCCCCTCCGGCCCCGCCGGAGTCTCCAAAGTCTTTCCTCCATTTCCTCCTTTCCATCTTCAAGCGGGTCCTTCGACCCTTCTCGCATTGTTTTCGGGGCTTCAATCCCCACACGTCTTTTTTTATTAAAACAAAAAATGTAAATTTTTGTAGACCTCTGAGTCTCGCCCCAGCGCAGGGCATTCGTCCTTTCTTTACCCTCCAAACTCTTATTATATTTAGCGATGTCAAAAATCCATAAAAAGATGAATATTTCAACATTGCCATGCTATCGTAGCATTTTTGCTATGAGAACTCCGCGCCAGAAGTCTGAAATTCCCTCCCGGGTCATTAAGGTTTTCCCTTGACATGGGCACCTGCACACACTTCATGGCGCCCTAAGCCGATTGCTCCCCGTAGACACCGTCATCGTCACAGCCATGCCTGAATGGCACAAACGTCTGTGTCTCTCCTCTTTCGGCCGAAGTATGAGTAGTAGAGGTAGTCTGGGCAAGGCAACCAACCCAAAGCACCTCCGTCATAAGAGGATGTCTCTAAATTGGAAAAAAAATCAAATGACCAATCAAAATAAAGTCCAATGCATGTCAAGAGCGGCAAAGTCCCCGCGGAGATCCAAATGGACCCGGTCGTATGCATGCAAAAAATCAAAATCAAATCAAGATAATAGGGCATGGCAAAGAGTGGCAAAGTCTCCGTGGAGATCTAAATAGACCCGGTCGTACGCATGTCCCTACAATCAAATGGTCATCACTCAAGATTCCAAAATAATTGGAAAAGCCCCAGTGCTTAATGAGACTGAACCTTCTGATAGTTGTGCCAAGGAAGGGAGTCAAGCCCGACTCTTCGAACACCCATACCAAGCTTATCTCCAAGTTTTATTCTCTTCTCCCTACCAGACTTAGTCGCCTATTCAGGCATGGCTTTGATAGTGGCACTGTTAACCAAGTGCAGTCAGCGGTCGACACCACCTTAAACTGCACGCCCTACTCTGGGCAAACCTTAATGAAACGGGAGGTAACAAAGACCCCTCGCCGACCAGTTCTCATAACCTTAATGCCGCCATGGCATGGCAATGATTTCAAAATCAACAAAAAAGATGAATATAAAACCAAAACCAAAATAAAAAAAATCAAATATTTCCAAAATCCATAAAAATTCAAATATTTTCAAAACCATAAAAATTTAGATATTTCAAAATCACAAAAAATTCAAATATTTATAAAAAAAACCATAAAAAATCAAATATTTTCAAAACCCCATAAAAATTCAAATATTTTTCTAAAAAACTCCAAAAAAATCAAATATCTTCAAAACTCCACAAAAAATCAAATATTTCCAAAATCCATAAAAAAATCAAATACTTCTAAAAAAAATCTTTTACCGATGGTATTGCACATGGTAAGCAGATCCTGGTTGTGCCACGCATGAATCCTTCCAATCATGGCTCCTCATCTCTTGCACTCCCAACTCCCTTGCTCAAGAACACTTATCCTCATGGTAAAACAAACAAACTAAATGAGTTGTTTATTTAATACTTTATTAATGCTCCAAGTCATAAGTGTTGTTTGTTCGATGATGTTTTTGTTTTCTTGGCTAACGAAGTTTTGGGTGCAACGTACAAGTTGCCACATCCGACACAATTGGGTTGCTGCTACTTTCGCCATCAGGCTATCTGCGTCTACTATATGCTATACCTCTAGAGCACACCAAGGGCCTTGTGGCTTTGAGGAATCTGGGATTTGAGTTCCCCTTCATCAAAAACAATGATTATCCCAGTGGATCCTTAGCCACACGGATAGGCCGTTATGCTTGGCATGTGAGGACGACGGACCCATGCATAAAACCCCGGTCCTGACTCACCAGCGTGACATTATTATCCTTGGTTATTTTCTACTCCTTTTAACCTTATTTTCCTTTAGCCCAGCATACATGCATATTGAAATCACAGTGGAAAACCACTCTTCAATACAATCCAAGGCCATTCGCGCCTCAAATCCAGCAACTTGAAATATTCCATTCCGGGTCAAATACCAAACTCCCTTTATTTTCGCCTCCGGGCAAATTTCCTTAAGATTCATTTGTTTGGACTTATCCTTTTTCCTTTGCTCCTAGAGATCTACCTGAGGCAGTGGCAGACGCCCCCAATGGTGCAACCTAACGGATTGTGTCCTTAGGTACTTCCCCTTCGCTAGAAGTTGATCTCTCTTTCTCCTCCCAAGACCCACCTGCGGCAGTGGCAGACGCCCCCAATGGTGAAACCTAACGGATTGTGTCCTTAGGTACTTCCCCGACGCTCGAAGTTGGTCTTTTCTTTCCTTTCATTCGTGCACACCCTTTCTCCTTTCCTCTATCCAAGCATTTGTTTCTTTAGGTCCTCTTTCCGGTGGTGATTTCCTTGGGTGTTGGCAAAAGACTCTTTATCAGGTGGCAGTCACCCAATGGTCAAACGCGTGTCTTTTTTTTCACCTTGGCGTCTACTTTTCAGTCCGCTCCCGCTTCACTCCACTTCGCTACGCTTCATTTCTTTTCATTCCACTTCACTCCATTACACTTCACTTCGTGTCGCTTCACTTCGCTTCCCTGCAAAGCAGACACCAAGGCGTGGCAGGTGTAGACACGTGAATTTGGCTCCACCGCGGGTAAATTTCATACTACGCCATAATGCCACAGATGACCCTCTTTTTGACTTTCAAGAGTAGTTTCTCAATATTTTTTGGATCTCATCCATTCTTTCTCGGTGCTTCTCCTTCGTTTCAAATGTGGTTCGGGCGCAGATCGACCTGCGCAGTCAGGTCGCGGGGACCTGGGGGGGTAGCGCCCCGGCAGAGGTCTCCGGGGGCAGTGCCCCCGGAAGCTAAATTTAATTCACGTCAGCTACAGTGGACGCTTTTCAGGGGGACCTTAACGCGGCGGCTAAAATCGACGTATTTACCCGCTTTTTTCGGCACATGCTGTAATTGGAATCGCGTCCATTAAGGACGCCGCGATTTAAAAGTCAAAACCTAAAAAACCTACGGTTGACAGCGCATTTAAGATCCCATGCTTCGAATCATGACGAATCTCAGAACCACGGCCACTAAGGACGACACGATTCAGAAGGTCAAATCTGAAGTATCGCGTTAGCAGACAGCACATTTATGAGCCGATTGCCTCGGAACTACGCATAGTGTAATCGTGTCTGGGCGGCCCGCTGCGATTCAAGTCGCAGCGGCCTGGCCCGACGCGATTCCAAAGCTAGCTGTGGCTACGCAATCATGCGCCCGTCACATCGGTTTGACTTTCTTAATCGCGGC
The DNA here is from genome assembly GCA_014218235.1 of Colocasia esculenta. Lineage (NCBI taxonomy): Eukaryota > Viridiplantae > Streptophyta > Magnoliopsida > Alismatales > Araceae > Colocasia > Colocasia esculenta. The sequence continues at coordinate 38,561,369 of CM024757.1, read as the reverse complement.
CTACGGCCCGGACGCGATTCAAATCATAATCGCGGCTTCCTGTTTGGACGCGATTCAAGAATCTGATGCCTATAAATAGACCCCCGAGGGTGACTATTCATGAATCCCTCTCCCACCCTGGTGGAGCCCTGCCGGATTCTTCCCGCGACTTCCCCACGACGGAGCCCTGCCGGACCGGCGACTCGACACCCTCGGAGTTCGAAGCATCGTCTGCCATTCCATGTTCCGGAGCGAGGCGGGAGGGGCACGGTCTTCCTCCACTTCCTCCGCCCATTCCGGCAATGCCGCCGCGCCATCCACTTTTGGGGAAGCACCCCTTCCTTTTTCCAATTTGTCATTTTCATCTACTCCCTTCGGACCCCACGTGGCTCTTCTATACTCTTTTTTTACACGCACACATGCATGCATACACACACACACCTATATCCCCAGGGGTTTAAAAGCCACCAAGCGGTAAGTTTCCTTCTATGCTTTTAATTTCATTCACTCTTTATTTTTACGAACTGTATACTACACGTGGCTAATCCCCTTCTTTACTTTTCTTTGTCTTTCTTGTCAGGGTAATCAAACGAGGAAACGCCCTCTACCGCGGCCGGCCGTGTTCGTAGAGGAAGAAAGAACCCACATCATCCCCGCGCAATCTCCCCGCTACAAAAATGTGCACATCGCGATCACTTCTTCCATCTCGCACCCTTCGCCGTGCATCTCCCTTCGGCACCCTCGCATGCTTGGCGATCACGATCTTTTTATTTTATTGTCTTTTCCGCTTTCCACTCCATATCACACACACACATATCCACTATTCATTCCCCCTCTTTGTGGGCACCGCGAAAGCGTCATCTACAGAGAGCCTTGAAGGCTATTCATGAGCTCCTCCGCCTACTTCTTCCTCCATCGCTTCTCCAATCTACTTGTCATCTATCCCTTTGATGGTCATGGCTGACCAAGAGGCATCTTCCCAAAGTGTAGAGGTGGAGCAACCCCCCGATGCAGTGGTGTCCACTTCTTGCTATGAATCTTTCAACGAGCTCTCGATCAAGGAGGTGGAGGAACTCCAGGTTAGGTTTAACCTACCGTGGGATTTTAGCTTTGCTCCTCTGGAACCTAATGAGTTAGGCACGGATACTATCATTCCTTTTTCACTTATGCTTTGACTTGAAAATTAGCCTTTCGCCTCCCCCTTAACTTCTTCATTCAGAGGTTGTTGAACTACTTCAAGCTAGTGCCAGTCTAGCTAGTCTCGAATTCTTATGTCTTCATATATTCTTTCCTTGTCTTCTGCGAGTTAAACCAGATTCAGCCCAACCTTAATATCTTCAATACTTTCTACGAGTTCATGTAGCTAGTAGAGGCTTCTACCATTTCTATGCTCATCCGGGAAAAGTTGTATCACCCTCTCCCCCAGCATTCTTCTAATAAGGGATGGAAGATGCATTACTTCTAGGTGACTCATTCCAAGAGAGTGTCTTTGTGGAAGTTTAGGATGTCTCACAATTTCGAGCCTTAGAACATCAAGTAGGCGACCACTAAATCTCAAGACTTTAACCATGCCATCAAGATTCTCCAGAGAGGGAGACAGTCTACGACAAGCTAACTCGACAAGGCCAAGCGATAGTTGTATGCGAGTGCAGCCATCGCTTCTCGAGGTAATGTTTAGGGTGATTCTTGGTGCTCAACCTTGATTTCAAATCTTTGTAGGTTTCTAACTTCGTTTCTTAATTGTAGATATTGATCACTTGATTGGTCAACCTCCACTGGGGTCGTCCGACGATGCTCTACGAGAGTCCACTTCGAAGGTGACTTCCATTCCTTCAGAGTCTACTTGCCACGACAGGGATCAGGGCATTGCAATGGAAGGGCCCGAGTAGAAAAGAAGCTCCAAGAAGAAGATCTTGAAGGATCGAAGATGTGATGGACAAGATCTAGAAGGGGGGGTTGAATAGATCTAGGCCAACTATTGCGGAAGCTTAGCCAATTTTAAAATAATGCATAGAATCAGAGGCAATTTGAAAGAGCAATTTAGATCTAATGAGTGATTGTGTGAATTAAATGATTGAAGTGTGGAACAAGTTGATTAAAGGTGAATTTGAAAAACCCTATGCATACATCTAGCGCAATGTGAATTTAAGTCACAAACAAACCACTGCACAGAGAATTTTTAGGTGGTTCGAAAATCACACCATGCGATTTCTACATCCACCCCTCACACTGTGAGGATCCACTAAACAACCGAATACACCACACACACTGGAGCCTGACAACTCCAACACTGAGTTCTACAACTCACACAACCTCTAGAGCAAGACTACTCTAGAACCTGAGCACAATTGCTCAACCACAACTGAGTACGACGACTCAACACTGAGCACACAGGCTCACAAACCACTTGCTAGATCACAAAACACAAAGATTCAGACCCTCTAGCAATGATCTGATCTAAAAAGGTTCATTCAAGAGAATTGATGCAACAGTTCATGCACAATCTCTAGAATGACCAAGAAGAAACAAGGGGAAATGAGGAATGGGGTGAAAAGTCCTTGTTCTTCAAGAAGACTCCCTTGTAGAGGCTGAATTGTGAAGAGCTCGATCACTTGAAGTCCCAGGCCGATGCTCTGCAACTTGGTCTTTGGGATCTTCCTTGAATTCTTCACAATTGCCTGCTTCTACTCGATCTGCATCCTTGAAAGTTGATCACACTGCTTCATCTTGGATCAATCTTCACTTCTTGTGATTGGAGATGTGGGAATTGGGTTGAAGAAGCACAAGGGGAGCAAGAACAGGGAGGAGAACTCTCTCTACCGCCAAAAGGATTTCTGGAAGGCTCTTGGAGGCTCTCTTGTGGTTAGATGGCCAATTAGGAGAGTATTTATACCTAAAATGTCCAAAAGTACCCTTGGGGTCGTAGGCACATGATCCAAGGCCGATCCACCAAATCCCTAGAGTGCCACGTGTCCAGGAGAGACTTTAAGTCACAGAGTTTCCGGAGTGTGTCGACCTGCCCATGGGGTGTGTCGACACACTGTCCCAGACTGGCAAAAGAACTTCTCTGGGAAGGGTCTCTAGTGTCGACACCACTTCATCTCGTGTTAACACACTGGAGAGAACTGCAAAACAGGCCTTCTGGGAGAGGCATCTAGTGTCGACACCATCTGGTCCAGTGTCGACACACTATCCAGGCCTGTTGACAGGGTTCACTGGGAGCTGGGTCTAGTGTCGACACTGCTTGATCTTGTGTTAACACTACTTGACCATTTCTTCATCTTTTGGCTTAGGGCTTGGAGCATTGTGTCGACACCAGTATGGGGTGTGTCGACACTACCCTTGGAAGAATTGTGTGTCCCTGAGAAATAAACACATATTTCATTAGTCCAATGTATTATCATGAAAATAAATGATAAATGTGTTTGAAAACATGCTTTTTGAATATGGTCATTACATGTGTGGTGCATTTAACATGTTCTAATTATTGTGCATTAAAATCACAACTTGTCATCATCAAAATATGAGGAGAAATGAATTATATTCACACTCAACCCAACAATCTCCCCATTTTTGATGATGGCAATATTGAGTCACATTAAAGTTTGAATTTTTGAAGGATTGTGATTTTCAAGTATCCATTCACATACACACTGAATAACAATGAACACATTCAGTCAATTTTCGTTCACATTCATCAAAAGCCATTTAGCACAATTTAGTAACAACTGACATTTTTCATAATCAAGAGGCACAATGTTACTAATAACCATAGCTTTCCATTAATGGCCAAAAAACAACACATTTTGAGATCAACAAACATTTGTTCATTACAAAAGGTTCACATTCAAAAAAGATGTCCTTTTCTTCTCCCCCTTTGACATCATCAAAATATGAAGTCCATTAGGAGGATGGAGGAGGAGGAGGAGGAATGGGTAGCAAGATAGTCTCAATATCCGTCAATCTTTTCTCCATAGAAGTCAAGCTGAACTTCATCTGAGCTTGGATTGTTGAGAGTCTTGTATGCAGGAGATTTTCCATTCTTTCAGAATTCTTAGACATTGTTGCTTGAAGCACACTGAATTCAGCTGAAAGAGGCTGTGATAATGAAGAGGAACTAGCTGTGCCACCATGTCTGTGCAAAGTTTTGAATTCCTTCTTTAGAGCAGACATTTCTTCATCAATGTGAGCAGATAAATTCTTCATGCCCTCCAAATCATCTACCATGTGGGCAAAAGACAGTCTTGTCTTGGATATTTGATTTACTGCTTCCTGGCTATTGAAAAGATTCTGTTGGGAATTTGCCAAAATGCCTTCAAGAACCTTTTCTAACTTGTCTTGATGCTCCTTTAGTTCAAGGGAGGCATCAGCCAGTGTTCCAATAAGCCTATTAAATCTTTGGGCTGCATAATCTGAGGCTTCCTTTTGTTTGATGAATTGAGCAGTCACAAAATTTTCCAATCTTTGTACCCTGAGTTCAAAAACCTCTGACATCTGTTGGATTGAAGAAGTGATGGTATCAAATTTTTCATTGAAAAATGAGTACAACTCTGGTGGAACAGAAGGTCCACCAAAGGATGTGGAGGCTTGAGCTTGAGGTTGTGGAGAAAATGAGGGAATGTCCATTTCAAGGTTTAGTGAGGAAGAGGGCTGAAGTTGAGGTGAAATTAGGGCATTCAGGGGTACTTGAACTTCATTCTCAACATGAGGCTGATCCTCATTTGCTGGAGGCTGGTCCTCATTTGCTGGAGGCTGGTCCTCATTTGTTGGAGGCTGGTCCTCTTGAGCTGGAGGCTGGTCCTCTGGAGCCACAGGGGCCTCAACTATAGCTGGCCCTCTCCGTACTTGATCACCCTCAAGTCGAAAGCCCATAAACTTCTGTACATGCTTGAAGCAGTATATGTTGGACTTAGGAATTGTCTGAGACTTCTCATTCTCAAGAGAAACACTTAAATATTCAAAGATTGGTGTAAGGTGAGCTGCATAAGGAAGAGACCTATGGAGATCTTTCCTCGTAGTCTCAGACATTATCTGGTACATTATGACATGGAGGTTGACCTTGATGTCCTTTTTCATGCAATAAATCACAAATCTCTGAATATCTGTGAGTCTATCCCTGCCACCACCTTGGGGTGTTATGATAGTGGTGAGAATGTGATGGATAAGTCTCAACACAGGTGGAAAGGTGTTTGTGTTGAACTTGGTGACATGTGTCTGCCTGGGATCAGACTCATCAGCTTGCAATCCAGTCAAGATAGTGTAAGCTTCATGGAGATCAAACTCAAAGTTGTGGTAATCGGCTCCTTCATCAGGAATTTTAAATAGGGTGGCTGCTAATTCTGTGGGCATATCAATCACAACACCTTTGACCTTAGACTTGTAACCGTCATCAGTGCATTCCAAATTCATGTAGAATTCTTGGACAAGATGAGGATAAATGGTCCGAAATTCGGAGATAAAAGGCAACCAAGTCTGGAATGAGAAGAAACGGTGAATTTCTGAGAATGCAGCTGCTAACTGATTATCTGCCAAATCGACTGCCCTAGGTTTCAAAATCATCTTCCCTTCACTAACCGACTTGGAAGGGGTGGCCTCAGAAGGCTGGGAAGGCTCAGAAGATGAAGAGGACGATTCCTCAAAAGCTTCAGGAGAAGAAACCAAAATCCTCCGTCTAGGGTTTGCGGACCCCCTGCCTTTAACGGAAGAGGATGCCCTACCCCTTTTGGATGGAGTGGGAGATGCAGAGGAAGGTCCTGGCTGCTCAGCAGGGTCATGCCGACGCTTGCTTCTCCTCTCGATTGGCGGTTGTGCTTCCACAGAGATGGGCCTTGCGGTTGCCCTGGACCTTGCTCCACGGCGAGGGGCTTGCTTGGGGGCCATGGAAGCAAGAGAGAGTGGAAGAGCAGAGGATGGGGAAGCAGGAATGAAGGGAAGAAGGACAAGGATGGGTTGGAGGAGGGAAGAAGGTGGAGTGGCTGCCGTTTTCAAAGGTGGAAGGCGGCCATGGGGTCGACCTTGCATAAAAAAGGGTTTTAGAGGTGCAATGCCCTGCAGGTACAAGAAGACCCTAACCGGCGCCCAAGTCCTGAATCACCCTGGCAGGGATATGTGTCGACACTAGAAGAGGTTAGTGTCGACCTGGGCTGGACTGTGTCGACACTAGATGGAGGTAGTGTCGACCTGGCCTGAAGAAACTTTGAGAATTTGAGCAGGGGAAAAATTTGTGAGATTTGGGATATCTTTCATATGATTAAAGATGGATGGAATTAGCATTTCAAGGATTTTTAAGAGGCTAAAGAATTCAGTTGTCATAATTCTTGCAAAAATGCAACAAACTTCAAGATTTACTCAACAACAAGCAGGATATATTCATTAAATGACTTGAACTAGTAAAATGATAATTTGAGGGATATAGTACATCCAACAATCAATACAAACGACCATACTTTCCAAATTCAAAGAAATGAAAATATCTTTTTAGATTGAAATCAAGTGTGATGAAGATAAACACTTTTAAAACAAATTGATGATAGGCAAATATGGTTATTTTAAGCAATTCTCCTTGGATAATTTTGTGTTTTTAATCAAACTATCAAATGTAGTAAATCTTGTTCACTCAAGAACTAATGCTTTTTACACACCATAGTTCCTAGATACTAGGAATTTACTCATTATCTAGTTTCAAAGGGGGAAATGACAACCTTTTACATGGAAATATACGTTTATCAGATGCCAATATTTCCAGTTACTCAGTCACCATAAAAAATATAGAGCATTTTTTTTAATTCTTGATTTTGAACCCCTTTGAACAGAGATAGCAAAAATACCTCATGACATACATGGCACTTCATTCATTGTGAAGGTTTGTAGTTTCTCAGTATTTGTGCCATTGCTCTGTTGAATATCAAGTGCAAGGAGAATTTTATAAACTTGAAACCATTTATCTCACATCAGTTGCAAAAAAAATGTTTAAATTCAATGCACACATTATCCTTCAGTCTATGAAAGAGATTTGAATTTCTGTAGTCTTGAAGAGTATAATTGAGAGTTGATTGTGAAAAAATGTAGTAGATCACTCAAAGGATCATTTTGAGGTTCTAGACAACTCAGTGAGGACATCATGCAAGGAAGTTGATGTAATTCAAGAAGAGTGTTGAATTTTGCAAAGGAAATGAGTTGTGAATTCCCTAGCTCCCCCTGAGATGATGATTCCAACAACTTTTCATCAAAATAAAGATATGCAAGTATTTTGAAACCAGAAATGATTCTCTTTGAACAACAAAAGCTCCCCCTCAACGATTGCATATTCATTTCTTGGTACTTGGCGGAGACATATACTCTCGCATAGTGAAAGTGTCCAGACAAGCAGAACTTGTCCTCCTTCAAATCACCATTTGATATACCAAGAAGTTCAACACAATGTGAGTTGAAGAATTCATTGTAAAAAAGAAATAGAATTTGAATAGTGAGAGATGTGAACAAAATGATTCAAGGAAGCAAAGAAGAATGATGAAACAATGACTCCCTCTCAGAATATACCTAAACACTCAACCCAAAATGAGAGAGATAAAGAAGATGGACATTTGCAAAGACCAAGCTCTCTCCTCAAAGATGAAAATCTACTGTCAGGAAGAGGTTTGGTAAAGATGTCGGCAATTTGTTTTTCAGTTTCAATGAAGTGGAGTTCAAAGGATTTCTTTTCTACTTCATCCCTCAAGAAATGATGCCTAATTTCAATATGTTTTGTTCTGGAATGCTGAATTGGGTTTTTAGACAGATTTATGGCACTTGTGTTGTCACAAAGAATGGGAACACAACCTAACTCTTGGTTGTAATCAAGAAGTTGATGTTTCACCCAAAGAATTTGAGTTCCACATCTACCAGCTGCAACATATTCAGCCTCTACAGTTGACAGAGCAACTGAATGTTGCTTTTTAGAAGCCCAAGAGATTAGGCACCCACCTAAGTACAAACACAAGCCACTTGTGCTTTTTCTATCTAATTTACACCCAGCATAATCAGCATCACAATAGGCAATCAAGTCTAACTTGCAACCAGCAGGATACCAAATTCCAAGATCACATGTTCCAACAAGATATTTGAAAAAAAATTTAACAGCTAACATGTGACTTTCTTTAGGATTAGATTGAAATCTAGCACATAAACACACACTGAACTGAATATCAGGTCTAGAAGTGGTTAGGTAGAGTAGAGAACCAATCATACCTCTGTATGTCTTTGGGTCTACTGACTTACCAAGTGAGTCTTCTTCTAGTTTAGCATTAATGGCAATGGGTGTGCTTGAATGCTTGAGGTTCTGGAAGTCAAATCTTTTCAAAAGTTCCTTGACATATTTGGTTTGACTTATGAAGATTCCCTCGCTTGTTTGGTTAACCTGCAATCCCAAGAAAAATTGTAAATCTCCCATCAAGCTCATTTCAAATTCATTTTTCATTTGATTGGCAAATTCATTGCACAGGCTCTTATTGGTTGATCCAAATATTATGTCATCAACATAAATTTGGACTGCAATTATTTGATTTTTGATAGTTTTGTGAACAGGGTTTGATCAACATTACCTCTAGAGTATCATTTGTCAAGCAAAAAGGAACTCAAACGGTCATACCAAGCTCTTGGAGCTTGTTTGAGACCATAGAGAGCCTTATGAAGCTTAAAGACATGATTAGGATGTTTTTCATTTTCAAAGCCCGAAGGTTGTTCAACAAAAACATTTTCTTTTATATAGCCATTCAAAAAAGCACTTTTGACATCCATTTGATAAACTTTAAATTTCATGGAAGATGCAAAAGCAAGAAAATTTCTTACAGCCTCTAGTCTAGCTACAGGGGCATATGACTCTTCAAAATCAATTCCAAATTCTTGGTTGTACCCCTTTGCAACTAGCCTAGCTTTATTCCTAATGACTTGACCACTTTCATTTAGTTTATTTCTGAATACCCATCTAGTGTCAATGATTGTTTGGTCACTAGGTCTAGGTACTAATTCCCATACTTGATTTCTTTCAAATTGATGAAGTTCATCATGCATTGTATTGATCCAATCAGAACTCAATAAAGCTTCATCAATTGACTTTGGTTCAACTTGGGAAATTAGGGCTAGTGGGTCTTCATCAATAACATTCAGGAAAGATGATCTAGTCATTACCCTATCATTTACATTGCCAACTACATTTTCCAATGGGTGATCTCTCAAAAATCTATGTTCAGAAGTTACCTGTTGAGATGCACTTAAATCTGGAACAACATTACTTGATCCACTTGGAGTAGGTGAATGAATGTTCAAGTTCTCACCAAGGTCTTCAATTTCCTCAACGGTCGGTGAAGAATCCACAATAAATCATCCTCCTTCATTATCTTGACTGTCCCTGCAAGATTTAGAATCACGAGTTGAAAAGGAATTTTCATCAAAATAACATGTGGAGACTCTTCAACAGTTTGATTCTTGAGAGAATAAACTCTAAAAGCTCTTGACACTTCAGAATAGCCAAGAAAGATGGCTTCCTGACTTTTAGCATCAAACTTGTCAAGATTTTCTTTGTTATTGTTATGAACAAAGCATTTACACCCAAATATTTGAAATAGGAGATTGTTGGCTTTTTGTTTTTCAATAATTCATAAGGGGTTTTTCTGATTTTTGGTCTGATCAATGCTCTATTGAGAAAGTGATTTGCTGTATTCACAGCTTCAGCCCAGAAGGATTTGGGCAAATTGCTTTCTAAGAGCATGGATCTAGCCATTTCCACAAGAGTTCTATTCTTTCTTTCCACAACTCCATTTTGTTCTGGAGTTCTTGGTGAAGAAAACTTATGAAATATGTGAAGATCAGCACATAAATCAGAAAATGATTTGTTTTCAAACTCACCCCCATGATCAGTCAAAATGTTTTTGATTTTATATGGAAAACTTGTTAAGACAGTAGTACAGAAATTCCTGAACTCAAGGCAAGCATCACTTTTGTGGACAGAAATATAACCCATGTAAATCTGGTAAAATCATCAATGATTACAAACCCATATCTTTTGCCACTTAGACTTAGAATTCTTGTTGGGCCAAAGAGGTCCATGTGAAGTAATTCTAGTGGCTTAGATGTGAGTATCTCATTGAAGGTTTTTAAAGATTTTCTGGTTTGTTTTTCCTTGGGCACAATCCCACAAACTTGATTTTCTACATTAGAAGGATTCAGGAAGACCTTTAACCAAATTCAACCTTAACAGTTTATTTATTGTTCTGAAACTTGCATGGCCAAGTCTTTTGTGCCAAGTCCATGCAATTTCATTCTTATTTGCTACAAGACAAATATTTTCAGAAAAGTTTTTATTGAGATTGATCATGTAACATGTTTTCCCTCTTTCCAAAGAATTTTACTTTATCAGTTGATGATTCAATTATCTTACAGAAATCAGATTCAAACACAACTTTGTGACCTTTGTCACATAGTTGGCTAATGTTCAGCAAATTGTAATCTAGACCATCAACTAACAAAACATTATCAACAGAGTTTGAAGAAGATTGACCAACCTTTCCAGATCCAATGATCTTCCTTTATTTTTACCTCCAAAAGTGACAGAACCTCCCTCCTTCTCAATCAGAATGAAAATTTGGCTTTGTCTCCAGTCATGTGTCATGAACACCCACTGTCAAGGAACCACACATTTGAGTTGGGTGCACGACCTTCCTGCAAAAACAATCAGTGGAGAGAAGATTTTGGTACCCAAACATTGTTGGGACCATCAGAATGTTTGAACATAGTCATCAAATCTTTTCTCACCCAAATCTGATTTGTTTTTAATTTTTGTTTTGTTTCATTGGTATTTTTTATCTTTTTCAATTTTTCCTTTCCCTTAGGAATAAAAACACCAGTGTTCTTGTTTTCAGTAGGAGGGAGTTTTGCATTTGGACATGGTTGAACATTTATGGAGGTCCAAACCAAGGATTTTGATGGTACACTGAAAAATTTGGATGGAAGAATTGAGGATGGTACCAAAAGTTGAGATACCATTGGTTCCAAGAATTAGTCCAATCAGCTTGATGTGCTATCTTGGAAGTCCAAGTTTGTTATGGATGGCTTCTTTTGACTTTTTCTTATTTTTTAGATTTTTGCTTGAATTTTTGATTGACTGGTTTTTGTTTATTGAGGTTGAGCAGGTTGACCTGTCCTTAGCTGGTGTCGACACATCAGTCACAGATTTCATCTTTTTGTGGACTTGTGTCGACCTGTTAGGTGATTGTGTCGACCTGATTGGTTTCTCTTTGTTCTGTGTTTTTGAAATTTCTACAGTGTTGCTTGACACTTGCTTATTTTTTTGTTTTTCAAGACTAGAACCTTTGACAAAATTAATCAATGGTGCTTTTTCTCTTATTTCAGCAGATTTGTCTTTCTTGAGTTTTTGTTTGTTGAATCCTAGTCCATGTAAATTGATTTCATTCTAGCTCCCAGCAAGGCCTCCAAATTGTCTTTACCTTTTGTGAAGGTTTCAATGACTTCATCCTTTTCTTTTAGCTGGTTTTCTAAGGTTTTGATTTCTTCAACCTTGTGTTTTATCTTTGTTTTCCATTTCCAGCTTTTCAGACAGTTCTTTAAATTCAGGGTGGCCTTTTGGGAGGCAAGCTTAAGCTCATCAATTATGTTCAGGAGATTTTCCTTTTCTTCATTAAGTTCTGCTACTTCATTTTCCAGTTCACAAGTTCTTTTATTGATGGATTGGTTATTGTAAATGTTTTCAATTTTCTTTTTGAGATGCTTGTTTTCTTTCCTTATTTCAGAGTAGTTTTCAACAAGCTCAACATAGGCATCTTGCCAATCATCAATTGAATAGTCTTCGAAAGAAGTACTTACCTTTCCATCTGAGCTATTTGCCATGAAGCAAATTTCCTCACTCTCAGAGCTTGAGGATTTTTCTTCTTCCTTCTCACTTGAGTCTTCATCAGACCAAGTGGCTACCATGGCCTTTGGCTTCTTGAACTTGTGAATCCTCTTGTATTTCTCCTTCTTATTCTCAGGACATTCTCCTTCATATGTCCTGGCTTGTTGCACCTGTAACAAATGACAGTTTCATCAGATTTCTGATTCCTATTAGAATTGGCATTAGAAAAGAAGTGTTTCTTTTTCCTGATGGGAATTTCTTTTTCCCAGAAAATTTCCTTTCCTGTATTTTAAGAATTTTTTGAATTGCCTGGTCATGAGGGCAATCTCATCCTCATTGGACTCAGAGTCATCAGAACTTGTTTTCTCCTGATTCTTATCTTTGTTGCTTGAAGAGGCCTTTAGTGCTACTGGCTTGGTTTTAATTATATGTTCTTCATTTCTTTTTAGATTGATTTCATAAGTCATTAAGGATCCTATCAATTCGTCCAAAGAGATTTTGGACAAATCTTTAGAATCTTCAATGACTGTGGCCTTAGTGTGCCAAATTGAAGAGAGAGAGCGTAAAATTTTCCTTACCAAGTCAGCATCTGTATAATCCTTACCTAAGGCCTTCAGTCCATTCACAATGATCATAAACCTGGCAAACATTTCAGAAATTGTCTCATTAGATTTCATCATAAATAATTCATACTCAGAGACAAGAATGTTAGATTTGGTTTCTTCTTCACTGGGGATGTTCCCTCATAGAGTAGCTCAAGTTGTCCCACATCTCCTTGGCAGATTTGCACATGGAGATTCTTGAGTACTCCTTAGGGTGGACTGCACACTGGATCATATTCATGGCACTATAATTCAAGGTAGCCCTTCTAATCTGTTCCCTGGTCCAGGTTTCTTCCGCTCCCTGGTTCTCATAGGGGCCTACCTCAACTACTTTCCAGATTTCATAATTTTGGGCTCTAAGAAAAACTTGCATTCTATTCTTCCAATAAGAATAGTCCGTCCCACTAAAGAAGGGTGGCCTATTAATGGAATGACCCTCAGCTATGAACCCTCTGGAATCCATTGAATTAGAAAGATGATGCAATAAAGAAAACACTCAGCAAGCAAGCAAGCAAAACACACAGAACAAATAGAAAGCACTCAGATCAGATCAGATATAACCCGCTCTGATACCAGTTGAAGGATCGAAGATGTGATGGACAAGATCTAGAAGGGGGGTTGAATAGATCTAGGCCAACTATTACGGAAGCTTAGCCAATTTTAAAACAATGCATAGAATCAGAGGCAATTTGAAAGAGCAATTTAGATCTGATGAGTGATTGTGTGAATTAAATGATTGAAGTGTGGAACAAGTTGATTAAAGGTGAATTTGAAAAACCCTATGCATACATCTAGCGCAATGTGAATTTAAGTCACAAACAAACCACTGCACAGAGAATTTTTAGGTGGTTCGGAAATCACACCATGTGATTCCTACATCCACCCCTCACACTGTGAGGATCCACTAAACAACCGGATACACCACACACACTAGAACCTGACAACTCCAACACTGAGTTCTACAACTCACACAACCTCTAGAGCAAGACTACTCTAGAACCTGAGCACAATTGCTCAACCACAACTGAGTACGACGACTCAACACTGAGCACACAAGCTCACAAACCACTTGCTAGATCACAAAACATAAAGATTCAGATCCTCTAGCAATGATCTGATCTAAAAAGGTTCATTCAAGAGAATTGATGCAACAGTTCATGCACAATCTCTAGAATGACCAAGAAGAAACAAGGGGAAATGAGGAATGGGGTGAAAAGTCCTTGTTCTTCAAGAAGACTCCCTTGTAGAGGCTGAATTGTGAAGAGGCTCGATCACTTGAAGTCCCAGGCCGATGCTCTGCAACTTGGTCTTTGGGATCTTCCTTGAATTCTTCACAATTGTCTGCTTCTACTCGATTTGCATCCTTGGAAGTTGATCACACTGCTTCATCTTGGATCAATCTTCACTTCTTGTGATTGGAGATGTGGGAATTGGGTTGAAGAAGCACAAGGGGAGCAAGAATAGGGAGGAGAACTCTCTCTACCTCCAAAAGGATTTCTGGAAGGCTCTTGGAGGCTCTCTTGTAGTTGGATGGCCAATTAGGAGAGTATTTATACCTAAAATGTCCAAAAGTACCCTTGGGGTCGTGGGCACATGATCCAAGGCCGATCCACCAAATCCCTAGAGTGCCACGTGTCCAGAGAGACTTTAAGTCACAGAGTTTCCGGAGTGTGTCGACCTGCCCATGGGGTGTGTCGACACACTGTCCCAGACTGGCAAAAGAACTTCTCTGGGAAGGTCTCTAGTGTCGACACCACTTCATCTCGTGTTGACACACTGGAGAGAACTGCAAAACAGGCCTTCTGGGAGAGGCATCTAGTGTCAACACCATCTGGTCTAGTGTCGACACACTATCTAGGCCTGTTGACAGGGTTCACTGGGAGCTGGGTCTAGTGTCGACACTGCTTGATCTTGTGTCGACACTACTTGACCATTTCTTCATCTTTTGGCTTAGGGCTTGGAGCATTGTGTCGACACTAGTATGGGGTGTGTCGACACTACCATTGGAAGAATTGTGTGTCCCTGAGAAATAAACACATATTTCATTAGTCCAATGTATTATCATGAAAATAAATGATAAATGTGTTGAAAACATGCTTTTGAATATGGTCATTACATGTGTGGTGCATTTAACATGTTCCAATTATTGTGCATTAAAATCACAACTTGTCATCATCAAAATATGAGGAGAAATGAATTATATTCACACTCAACCCAACAGATCTCCAGTTCAAAACTCCTAGCATAGTCCACAAAGTCCTTGCTTGATGAGCACTACAGGTAGAAGAATAAGATGCTAGAAACGATCCAGATCCTAGAGAAGGGTGTTGTTGTGTCTCCTTTGCCTGTGATTCTACTTTCTAGAATGTGCTCGGTGTGGTTTGTCCTACGCCCATGGCACTTCCTTCTGAGTCTGCGCTCGAGCCCTCCACAGTGGGGGTGAGCTGTGAAGTCCTGCTACCTGCCCCTCCGAGCACTGTGCCCACTAGTTCGTCTACCTCTAATGGTCGTCCTCCAATGTCCTCATCGTTGAGGGCCTTGTCCCTGCCTCAAGTAGGTAGTTCTGACTTGCCAACATCTGCCTTTGACTGTTGTTAGGCATTTAGGACCCCTCCATCTATAACGAGATACAACAAATGTATGGCCGAGTGGATTATGAAGGGGACACTTTGGGTAGCAAAGGTTGAGTCGATGTTGGCAAAGAAGTTTGAGTGTTTGGATGGGGCCGAGTCACAGCTATTTAAGGGTCGCTCAGTCATGGTTGAGAAGTGTGCTTGACTTTCCTTATAGGTTGAGGTCCTCCACATGAGAAGAAAACTCTACAGGTTCAGCCGAAGGAGGACCATAGGAAGATCCAGTTCCTCACTACACAACTCAAGAAGGTGGAGTGCCAAGCGGATCTGAAGAGCTAGACCTTGGAGCACGAGCACAGTCTCCACGAATCCAAAGTGAAGATGTGGGCAGTCGAGAAAGATGATCTTCAGGGTCACCTTGAGGCAACATAGCAAAGATTGGTGGAGGTAGAGGCCTTTGTGGTGCGGAAGTTCCTCAAGTTAGAGGAGTGTAGGAAAATCCTGCAGAAGCACCCCCGTGCCATCCACAAAATGGCTTTCAAGCATAAGTTAAGGAGGGTTTTGCCCAAGGCTTTATCAAAGTGCTCGAGATGGCTCAGCGGCATGTAGTTGAGCATCTTCACTTCAAGCCCAACCAATGATATGACCCCAAAAAGGGCACCATCACTCCTCCACTGTCACCCATGACTTTGAGTCTGTGTAGGCCTTAGATGCATATCTAGTGAACTTGACGGTGTCTTCTGATGAGGGACCCCATGATGAACCTCTCATCACCAATTATTTCTAGATTTTAGTGATAGCAAAAACTCCGAAAAATATACTTAATATTTAATATAGGTGAAGAATGAAGGAAAAAAAAAGAACTATGAAAGTAGCAAAAGAGAAGGAAGGAGATGGTTCACTCAAAAGCAATCTCAAATGCCTATTTATAGGTGAAGAATGAAGAGATTATCTCAAAATCTCATCTCTTTGAAAGTTTGTGAACTTGCACGGCCTCTGGAGAGGTGCAACTGTCGAGGTGCCAGTATGAAATAACCCTCAGAAGAAAGAGGGCCCATCACTCGAGGTGCCTACAAAAAAGGGGTAGCATACAAAGCAACCACTCATATCTTTGCATATCTGCCAAAGGGCACTTCAAAGAGATATTCCCGTATGAACAAAAAATTGCCTATCAATAAATACATAGATTGTATAAACTTTCTTAATAAAATGTTTCCTAATAAATAAGGAGGTCACTTCCAGATTTTTGTCATAAACCACATCAAAAGAAGAATTTAAAAGAAGAAAAATTAGCCATGATTGGTTCCAATTCAAATTTACTGGCCAACATAAAGGAAAGAGCCAAATATAGGCCCTTTCAAACCCTAGGTCTTTAAATATACTACATAACCCTCTCTTAGTCAACCCAAGCTCTTCTTGGAGAATTTTAAGTACGACCAAGGCAAATTAGAGGAGGAAGAAGGCGAAGGTCCAGGAGTTCTTCAGCGTTCTTCATTGTTCTTTGGAGTTCATCATCATTTTCTCTTAGATCTTCCAAAAGGTAGGTGATCTCATGACACAAACTTAATTAATTGTCAATGTAGGATGCCCATCATGTTCAGATCATGTATATCTAGTTTTCCCCAATTCTTAATGACCATGTAGCATATATTTCAATGGATCAAGTTCATTACTCTTATTCAAGTATGTTCATATAGTTTGGTTGAATCTTGTTAATCCATTGATCTCATGTTGATTTATCATCACTGTTGGATCTATAGCATGTATTAACGTGTCCCCACATGCTTTCCCTATTTTTGGTGCTGTTTTTTATGATGGTTTATTAGAAAAACAAGTTCCTAATTCACAAACGATAGTCGCGCCCCTTGGCCATGTAATGATTGGAGTCATGCCCACCACCCAAAGTATGATAGACTCTAGTCCCTCGCGCCTAACCATCCTGGCAAGTTTCTAATCATGCCAAGAATGTTTGGTGTCACTAAGTTGTCGCCAACAAACAGTTCTTCTTCTATTATATATGTTCTTGTAAAGGTTAAAAGATGATGTTAAGTGCTTGTTCAGGTCCCAATTTTGATGTACATAAATTGAAATAGGCTTTAAATCATTAATTCCATGAAAATAAAAGTAAGAGCTCATGAAATTCTAAATTAATAGAAAACATTGTTGTCTTTATCCCTTCTGAATAATACATGTTCATCTGTATGTTCTTGCTTTATTAGCCCATATGGTAGCCTTTTTAATGTTTTAAAAGAATGTGATTTCATGTTACATATCTCTTTTGTTTTATCGAAATCATGTCTCCCCGACAAAGCATGATTCATGCCACTTCTTATTGTGAGCACCACTTCCCTCCACCGAATATTCCTCCTATCAAATTGGAATGGCTTTATCAAAACCTCCGTAAGACTCTGTTGATTGTAGATTTCCACACAGTCACTAACTTGGTTGTAGCATAGAAACCCAAAAAACCTTTTGAAACTATGTTGGACTCTCAAGACAAGTTTCTGTTCGCCTTAATTAGAATTTTGTCCTATGTCATTAAACGCACCTATTTTGTCAAGTGCAACTGTAAAAGCATCCATCGATATGCTCGTGTCTCACTTCCCTCTACTAGTGATATGTCCTAACTGCGGAGACTTGATTATACTTGTATGTTTGTATCAAATCCAATTGCCAATGTCATTGTCATGCAAGAATCTTCTTCTTTATCATGTAATTCATGAAAATCATGCATGTTTTACAATATACTTACTCTTTGGAACTCATTGGCCATTTAAATAACATTGTCTATATATTACACAACCCAATGCCTAAGCATATAGGGCTCTGTCTAGTCTTGGGATGAGCAACTAAAGGTTCTTTAGCCTATAGGAGTTAAAAGACACAATGTGCCATTGCACCAAAGTACTTAAACGTTATTGATTAATCTATGATGATGAACTCAAGAAAAAATGACGACATATTTATTACTTGATTTGACTTGCACTTGTTGTCCTTGTGGGTATCATGACGTGTTATGGCTAAATCTACATCATTACACTTGCCACACGTTATCGTTCTACTTGCACATGAGCTCTTAATATTGTCTCTCACACTTGATAGTTCACTACTCGCTCCTATCCTCATGTCATCTTGTTATTGTTTATCAGTTTTGATTTATACAATTATCCTATCATTAGTGTATTCTAGTTTGTTAAACTTCTAGTCACTTAAAATATGTCTGGACACATATATAAACCATACTAAGCATCTCACTCACCCTATTTATATTTATGGTTTTCAAGTGAGTCAGATGTTGACACACATGACAATGGGGATGGATAAGAGTGATGAGCACCCATGTTATTCAGAAATTGTAATGGAAGTTTAGAAGAATATTAGTAAAGTTCATTATTTCTCGCAAGATAATTTAACATGATGGGCCTTATATATTGGCTCTAAAGTAGTGATTGTAATAGATCTTAATCATTTAACATCAACAAAACTAAGAGTTTAGTATTTTTTCCAATGTTGTTACATGGAATTTAATTAGTATTTTAGTAATTACGCTCTGGTTGACATGACGTATTGATATGTATCTACCAACATTCAGATATTCCACCTTGGGACACTTGTGGAGGCAGGGGAATAGCATGTGTAATTGACACCTCTCTACCTTGTTGTCTAAGAGTTCCCTCCAGAAGTCCATTGCCTAAATGTTCCCTGTGGGAAAGAGCAGATTGATAAAGTAAATTTGCAATAAATGGAACCCAAAGTTAGACCATATATCAACATCCCAACAAAAGAATGCTCTGGCAATTAGTTGCCTCAGTATTCCCTAGGAGCATCCCCATATTCTAGAAACAGCTTGATCTTGATCAACTCATCAGTGGAGATGTGAATATCCATCAATACCCTAAAGAATTTCTCATATCCTCTGATAGTGGGAGATTGATTGGAGATTCTGTGGCAAGAGAAATTGGGAACTATAGGGAAATGCCACCCGGGGTTCATGGACTGTGAGATACCCAAAAATAGCAAGATTTCCACCCTTTGTGAGAGGTATCCTAGGAAGCAATGGAAAGAAAGATCTTGCCTCACTAAGCTTTAAAGAAATAAAAGCCTTCATCGGCTTGAGCATGCTTATGTAGTTCGAAGAAGATGCGAAAAGGGTGAGACATATATTAATGCGGCTCTTGTTGCAACGGGATATGAAGGCAAAGATGAACATGCAAAAATTAGACGCCAGTTGCATCAATGTCAACCTATAGAAGTACAAGAAGTTTACTACAAATAGATGAACAAGGATCTAAAACCCCGATTTCAAGGCAAGGCATAGAGAGAAGGAATCAAGCCGTCTTGTCGTACTTAATTCACCCAAGTAAGGCAAGACAAAGTGGTACACTGGAAGAACATGGAAAAGATTGAGAAATTCGTTGAGTTCAACCTCAATTAAGTTGTTGAAGACCTCTTAGCGAAACGAACGGTTGAACCCTCGAATCTTTGCTCCAGTTTTCCACTACGAGAAGAATCTTCCTAGTTATTCATGGAAAAAGAAGAAGTAGAGGAAGGAACTAAAGGTGAGCCCGAGGATGCTGGGTTGGAGGAAGGGTTTGGATAGCCTTAGACATAGAAGAGGCGAGACTAGTGAACCCAAAATTGATTTCAGATTCCTCCCTTAAATCTCTATGGGACATAAAGAAGATTCACTACAATTTGAAGCCCAAATATAGACAGAGCGACCCCAGAACCCCACAAAGGCAAGATTGGGGCAAGAATTCCCACCGTGAAAGAAATCAGGAGGACAAAGATGAAGACGAAGATGAAGAGAAAAAATGAGATGCCCCCAAATGCCCTAACAACAACATTTATAATCACAAAAAGTTGAATGATTTTTTGAAAAAATCTCACCATCTTGAGAGTTGAAAAGCTCACATCTGCATCAAGAATATGCTACAGAATCAAGGGGCATGATGCATTATCAATGCATTAGAAGCCTCAAAATGTGCAAAAAAATGGTGTGGTCCATGTGAAAGAAACTACAAGCATTTTACAAAGAAAAAGGAGGTGCATGGCGTCACCTTCTGTACATGCAAAGAGCAACACCATTAATTCCATGAAGCGAAGTGCCTCTATATATGGAATGAGCCATTGAGTGGCATGTAATTGAGAAGACCCAATCATTACGTCTACCTTGAAAGATTGTATTCTCCAAGCTAACTCTTTTGGCTCAGAAGTAGAGGGGGCAAGTGTAGAGGGGAAAATCTCGGCTCTTTGGTTCAAACTGTAAGGTCCAACTGCTGAACCTAGCCCAGTAGGTGAAATCTTAGTTAATAAATCACCACCCACTTAATGAGAGATTAGATGGTAAGCATGGCTCAAAAAGCACAATTGAGCCTCAAATTGCCACCCACGTAGAAGGCCCTGCCAACTCGGCATGAAGTCTTAGGGAAGAGCCTAAGGTAAGTCGAAAACTCCCAAAGCAATGTCTTCGGAACATGCTAAGGCAAGATGTTAACTTAGCTCATAACTGACTCAACAGATTGGTGAGACCTTAGATGGGTTCAAAGTAAAGTAGCCAAAGTTCTTGCTTGATAATATGGTCAACAGATCCCATTAAGCTGGTGGTTACCCAGAAGGATGTGGAGCCATGAAGATAGAGATGAGGGTTTGTATACGGTTGTCCACAATCATAACACATAAATCTCATAACAAGCCACTAATGTTGAACCACTCTTATATTTTACGTTGATATTTTGGTGATAATAAACTTATGATTAATTAAATATTATTACATATATTTAATATTATATTTTCCTAATAAATATAAATTTATGGTACTATCACTGTGAGTTTTGCATTGAAAAGCTAAATCGATGTCTATTCAATATACATCGATTTCAGTTCACAAAATGCCACATCGATTCTATTGAAAACATGGATTCTGTTGAACACATCGATTTTCTTGATAAAACAATGATTTGATCGGTGTAACGATTCGATAAGTTAAACAACGATTTGATCGCTGTAACGATTCGATAAGTTAAACAACGATTTGATCGCTGTAACGATTCGACGAGTTAAAATAACGATTTGATAGCAAACAACAATTTACTCTCACTTAAAAAACGATTTGGTCGAAACAACGATTCGCCTTAACTAAAAGAACGATTTGATCGTAAACAACAATTTGGTCTTGAGCAACGATTTTCTTTCACTCAAACAACGACTTAATAGCAAACAACGATTTGCTTTACTTAAACAACGATTTGATAGCAAATAACGATTTGATCATAAACAACGATTTGTTTCTACTTGAACAACGATTTGCTTACACACCGATTTCACTTAAACATCGATTTTATTCAAACATCGATTTCAACTTAAACATCGATTTCCTTTATATTTCAAAATGTTTTTGGCATCTAGTGAAAAGTCAAATATATTTCATTTGCGTAATCTTCTATCTTTCTGACAGAAGATCTTTTTATCTCTCTAGATCTCTTTTCTCCTATCAGACAAAAAGGACTTACCTACCACTTTTGGGTGACAGTAGAAAACACAGAAGTGTGAGCCTTTTTGATAGAAACACTCTTTGATCTAAACATCTTCTTCTATGCTTGCAGACCTCGAAGATCACCAAGTGGCTCACAGTCAGAAGAAGAAGAATAGAAAAATCAGCAACGACTAGAAGAGTTCCAACGGATCTCTTCAACAGATCTATTCAAAGCTACTCATATAAAAGATGAAGCAAGGCTGAAGAACAAGCAGAGAGCTTTCCTGAAGATCCTTAAACGAGTGTACATCCAGTGAAAACCTGAACTCCAGAAACATTCAAAGGAAAAGAGAGAAAGAGCCCGAGCCCAAGAAGAAGTGCTCAAGCGTCTGAAGCCTTCAAGCTCCTTCTCCTCTCTTCACTCTCTCTCTGTGGTCATTGTAATTCTAGGGGAGAGTCTTTCGCTGAGAGTTTTTGGGTTAGAGTCTATTCTTATAAAAATCTCAGTTTTGTTCTTTCTTTTCTAAGAAA
Source organism: Colocasia esculenta (assembly GCA_014218235.1). Lineage (NCBI taxonomy): Eukaryota > Viridiplantae > Streptophyta > Magnoliopsida > Alismatales > Araceae > Colocasia > Colocasia esculenta. The sequence continues at coordinate 38,539,325 of CM024757.1, read as the reverse complement.
GATTTCTGTCCAGCTGTAGGACTGTATACAATATAGAACCTAGTTAGGGATTTAAGTCTAGCAGAACCGCACTGGAGTTTGTACTAAGAGGTTGGCTTCTTGACCTGTAAGAGAAGTGAGCTGCCTTCTTACCCGGAAAAGAAAAGAAGACCAAGTAGGGTGCTGGGTATTGTATTGTCCTTGATGAGGACTGTACCCTTGGTTAGTAAAATCTCAAGAGATTGATTGGGGACTGGACGTAGAACTTCTATGTAGGAAGGACTGAATTAGATAAATTTCTTGTGTTCTTTGTGTGATTGTTTATTTGCTTCCGCACTGCTACTCTCTATCACATTTAACTAACCAAACTATCAAGTGATAATTTCTGTGGTTAAATTTCTGTTTCAGATTTCAGAAAATCTATTCACCCCACTCTAGATTAGTTTGCTGCCGTACGAAAAGAGTCAACAACGAAGTCTTAGACGATCACTCCTCTAAGAGCTACACCCACGATTTAACCTTATTGACCATCAAATCTTGTGGAATCTTTTGTGGGAAGCTAACCTTTTTTATAATTCTCTTAATCACCCTTTGAAAAGGGTAGCAACTTCTTCACACTTAACTGGTGAAGAACGATTTCAAATTCTCTCGTCCTTTTATTTTGAGTTCTTCCCCTCTACTAACTTAGACATTGAAATTTTTTTGCCTAAGACCTCCATCTTAGAAATCCTTGATCCTTTGCTCTTTTTTTTTACAGATCTACTCTTGATGAGTGAAGAGTGTTGCTGTTTTTTATATCCCAAGACTATCCAACAATATGTAATCTGATTCAAAATCGACCCACTTCATTCTATGGAGTAATGTCCTTTCGAATTAAGATCATAGGAATCGCCAAAAATGATATCAGTTAAAAATCACAATGAGACCTGTCCGAAAATTATATTGATCTCACTAGATTTGCTCAGCAGCACGGTCTCTTCTCGGACAAGAAACACACAAGTGAAAAACAAAAAGAAAGAAAAAGAAATTACCGAGTCAAAAGGGCGGACACCTTTTGGTAAAAAAAAAAGGTTCGGTTTTGGTGTTACGGGACACCGGCCGAGTCCTTGGACTCCGGCTGAAATGGGCGGGACCACGCCCGCTCCCAGATCTCCCTGGCGGCCCCACCCTTCTCTTTCACACCCCCTCCACATAAGAAAAGAACCACCACCCACAAAATGGAAGATTAATTAACAAAAGGGAAGGGAAGAGAAGGGCCAACCTACTGACGAGTACTCCCAAAACCAGCTAGATCTCTACAAAACTACTGTATGGGGAGGTGGGGGGAGGTAGCACGGAGGTTGGCACTTGGCATAGAGAGAGTGAGTGAGGAGTAGGGTTATCAATGGATATCTATTTTTTGATTTTTATCCGTTTTTTTTTGACTTTTTTATATTTATTTATTTTTTGTTTTTAATTATTTTTTATTTTTTGTTTACATTTTAATAGTATATAATTTTTATTTTATTTGTAAAATATATATTCTTAAAATTTTATTTCTTAATATTTAAAAAATTTAGACTGAGTTTTTAATTTCTCTTTAATTTGTAAATAAAATCTAATTAATTATCTATCTCATAGTATTTATTATACTTATTATTATTAAATATATATATATATATTTTACAACTACTCTTAATATTATATATATTTATTATTTGATCGTATTTGTTTTTTATTTTTAATGTTTTTATAAAAAATAAATATAAAAAATATAGTTTTAATTTCGACTTCTACCCGTGGACACCTCCAGTGAAGAGGGACCTCCACGAGGGTGAGGAGGAGACACTTCAAACTTCGCACTCGGGAGCGAGAGAGAGAGCTGTGGGCCGCGCGTGGCTAGCGAAATTGCTGCGCTGCGAAGGGATCGAGGCAGGCAGTTCTGTGACTGTGGGGGTGGTGGTGTCACTCTCGCTTGCCTTCTCTTTCAAGTATAATAATAACACAACAAGCCAACACAGCTGACAGTACTGCTGCCGCTGGCTGGCGTGAGATAAGCCGGCTCATAAAATAACACAGAAACTGAGGGGAAAAAAGATAAATAGTAACCGATTCCAGCGGGCGGGGGAGGTTGGTGGGGTTGGGCGGCTTGCAGCCAAATCATCTTCTGCTTGTTGTTACGCTCTTTCCGTATTGGCGACTTCTCTCTCTCTCGCTCTCTTTCTCTCAGAGAGTACTCCTACCTGCCCCTTTCCAGACAGATACCCCTCTTCTTTCGGGGGGAGCGGCAAGAGAGAGAGAGAGAGCATTGGTCCCTTCCCGTTGGCAGATGCCATTTCTGGGTGTGGAAATGCAGGTCCAGTGAGAGATCCAGGGTCTGGAACTTGGGGGGATCAACGGAGTGGCGGGGGGTGGATCTGCGGGCATGCGGTGACGGCACCTCCTTGCCGGGACACTTGGAACTGTTCCAAGGAGGCGGATACGAGCTCCGGCTGAGTTCAGTCCCGCACTCGACGATCTAGGGTAAGTTCCGCTCTCCGTGGTTTCTGCTTTCTTTCAAATCTTTGGTTCTGGTTTTCTGGATTTGTTAGCTGTGTGCTGCTGCCGGCTGGCCGTGCGGCACTTGCTCGCGCGACCCTTTTGCGCCAGTGCCTTCTAGGGCAAGGGAGAGAGAAGCACCGGTTTCATGTAAACCCTCGCTGTTTTCTGGTTGGCGCTAACGTTAGTTCGTGTAGAGCCATGTCATTGTCTTCAATGTGCGCCAGCGTTTCTCTTCGTTGGCTGTGTGGAAGATGTGGAACCCATTCCGTCATTCAGAGGTTGCTTCTGCTTTTCTTCATTGTGAAAAATTGCAAATTAGTTAAACTGGTTCTCTTCGGTCTGGCGGACGGGAAGCTTTCCAGCCATTTGGATCTTTGTTGGACCACCTCTTTTTTCTTCTCCGCCTTATGATTGCTTACTCCAGCTAACATGGAAAGGACAAATGACTGGTGGATATTGGTTCTCAATCAGAGCTTTGATTGGAGGGGATACATTTTGCCAGGTCATTCGGAATGGTGCTGCTACAGCTTTGAGTTGAGACTTGCGGGCGTATTCGGGGTTTCATGCGCCCCCTACATATTCTCGTAGAGTACAACAGTGAAAAATTACTTGATGCCATCCAGCCAAACATGGGCCTGCACTGTGTACCATATTTATCCTGCCTTTTTGTCAATCAAGAACAATTAGAATATGGGCCCATATTGTACTATTAATTATTATTTTGTATGGGTAATTTTCATTTTGTACACAATAAGATGCTGAGCAGTTATGGAGTCATAGTAGTCAGTATGAGGATAAGTGATTGGTCATAGCTGCAGGTGTAAACTGGATAGCTACGGCCTCATGACAGCATATAGTTGCAGAGTACATAATTCTTTGGAGTCTGATCCCTCGTGGAAGTTTGATAATGTGTGCCTATGTCAAACTTCCCTCTTACTTTGCATATATGCTTTCCAAGGTCTATGGAGCATTTTTGGTTTTTGGTTTCTGATAGAAGAACTTCTACATGCCATAATCATCTTGGACACTCCACTTTGCACCATCTTGTTGAGGGTTTGATGGTAGGCATGCAACTGGTTAGACTTCTCCATATTCTTGGATCATTCATTGGGTCCACATGACTCCAATTGATGAGATGAGGCTTATGATCATGATAATGACTTTGATGGCGATGATAGATGATCGAAAAAATTCAACGCAGCCAGATCCTAGACATTGGGATTTTCCATGTTGATGCATGTTCGGATAAACAGTTTGAATTAGTTGATTGGGCACATGTATGTCTTATGAATGAAGTTGGGGATGTAATCCTCTAGCTTGGCATGTGTTTCTACTATTGCAAATATTTCCTTTTGACAAAATACCGGCACATTTATAACTTTAATAACTCGGTTGAATAAATGCTAAGTTGTATTTGTTCTACATGAAGAAGAATGACTGGTGAAAGGGTCACCTTGTCTATAACGTTGGGTTTCTTTGTGTTGTAATGATCCAAGAAGATAATAAGTATTGTAAGAATGAAGAAAGAAACAGATGTTACCAGAGGGTTTTCCAAATAAAGCATGAAATCAGAAAGCATGTGGCTATATTGGATGAAGTCAAAAAAGATTGCTGATGGGTGGAGAAGAAGCATGATGATACTATTATGGGAGAGCTAAGTGAGATACCCATAGTTGTTCTAGTTACATATGCATTAAGATTATTTAGGAGGAGTTCAGGCGAATGATAGGTGTGAATGAATGTGATTGATTTTATGCTAGGAAGACAAATCTAAGGTAATATCCCTGCTTATAGATTGATGAATTAACTTTGCCAAGGGATGATATATATATATATATATGTATATATATGTGTGTATATATAATATGTATTCTTATTGACTCTGTTTTAAGAAATAGGGGACTTCTTTAGCTGTTAGGAATGAAAAGGGTTGAAAGAAGTTGTGGTTCCTAGTTCTTTTGATGAAACATTAGATAATATGGGAAAGTAGAACAACACTGAATACCGTGACAGTACAAAAATAAACAAATTTGTTGGAATTAGTCATCATTAAATATCAATTTGAGGCAATTCCATACCCAATTCCCGGCCCTGTGGTGAATGTTCAGAAGCACATTGGCATCTATTATTTGCAGATGATGCAACTCTTGTAGGTATGGCTAAAAATGAATAAGAATGTAAGCTGTGAACATGGAAGAACATCTTAGCTATTAAGTGTTTGAAGATTGGTGAGATCAAAATCTATTATGTAACCTGTAATTTTGGTGGGGAAACTAGGAAAGATTATCAAGCTATTCAAGCAGACAATGAAGATTTATCTCAAGAAGACTGTTAACTGGACTATCTTTTTCTCCACTGTTCTTTGGGCAGTTTGGAAACTAAGGAATGGCAGAAGATTTGACAGTCAGTTCACTCCTTTTTTTTTTGATATTCTGAGGAAGGTGGTTGGATCGTGGAAAAATGAACTGGATCAGCTCAGGGATCTCCCTGAGCCGAGTCCGATCTAATTGGCTGATCCATTGGAATTTTTGATTGGCTGGATTTTGTTTTAAAATTGTTAAAAATCCATAAAATAAAATAAATAAAAAAGGATAAAAGAAGGAGGCTATTGAAAGAAGAAAGGAACAAAAAACTTGCGATCCCCCTTTTCTCCTTTCTTCCCCTCCTTAAAGAAGAAGAAGAAAGGAACCTTTCCCCAACCCGTTCTTCTTTCTCTCTTTCCCCAATCCCCATTTGCCCCCCCTCCTTTTTCAGACTTTTCCTCCTTCCAAAAGAAAAAGAAGGAGAAATAAACAAAAGAGCACCCTTCCTCATACGGCCCCCACCCCTTTTTCCCTTTCCCCATGTGTCCCTCCCCTTCTTGTTTTTTCTCCTTACCAAAGAAGACCAAGAAATAAAAAGAGCCCTTTCCTCCTTTTTTCGATTTGAAAATCCCATGTTGGATTGGCTATGGTTCAGTATGGATCAGGTGATCCAGTCCGATCCAGCCCCAATCTGCTTTCAATTGACAGGAAGCAGATGATCCAATTGCCTTCCACCCCAGAATCGAATTGCCTTTGGGTGATATCAACAGGAATCGGCCAATCCTGATCTGGATTAGCCAATTCTGCCTTCCATGGGTTGGATGGGAAACAATGGAAGACTATCACGGGAGATCCTCAATGTGTCTAGTGGATTCTCTAAGAGTTTCTGCTTGGAGAAGTTTCATTTCATGATTATGCTACCTACTTCTCAATAGTCTTGCCTTCTTGTCTTCTCTTTCCTTTTTTTGAAGGTAAGGGGATAAGGGGATCCCTCAGTCTCGTCTGAAAAAGATGGCTTATTGCTCTTGCCAGGTCCACTAAGAAGTAGTTCAGAAGGCCGAGGGGAACAATAAGGAGGTGTCAAAGGGGTTGGTGAGCGGTGATAGTCAGGAGGAGAGACAAGGGGGGACGCCATCCTTCCCAGTGAAGGTCATCTTTGGGAATATATGGGGTATAGGGGGAGGGGAGAAGCGAAGGATGATCAAGGAGCGGGTGAGGAGAGGGAGGATGTCTACAGGAGACAGAATGGGAAGGGGATGGGGAGAGTTTGATGCGGGAGTTAGGTGGAAGAAAATCATCTTCTGTAGTGGGAAGGGCAGATGGGATAATGGTGGGGAGAGATTGATGCGGGAGTGAGGTGGAAGCAAATCATCTTCTGTAGTGGGAAGGGCAGGTGGGATCATGGTGTATGGAATCCGTTTGAGCCTTTGAGGTGGAGGAGTTTGATGTTGATAGGTATGTCGGGAGGTGGGCTATCTCTGTCCATTTCTGTTGTTTGTCAGACGGCTGCTCTTGGGATTTCTCTAGAGTATGTGACCCTCAATCTCAGGAAGGAAAGAGAGAGTTGTGGGAGCAGTTATTGGATATTCACTATGCATCGGGGGGCCCATAGTGCGTGATTGGAAATTTTAATGCAGTTATTGATCGCTCTGGGTGGACAGGAGTCCAAGCACACTCATGCGAAACTGAGGATTTTCATGACTTTATTCAGCGGGCTGCTCTAATTGATATTGGATTAGTGAATACCCACTTCACCTGGTTCAATTTAAGGGATGAGTCTTCTTGCTTCAGGCTTGGCAGGTTTATGATTTCAGCAGATTGGGGAAGAACATTTCCCTCATGTCTAGGCATCTTCCCTCCCTAGATCGATATTGGATCATAAACCTCTTCTCTTGAAGACCAATCGTCAAAAAGTGTGGAACAAGTAATTTAGGGTGGAAAAGTTTTGGTTGGTCCTTGGACACTGTCATTGCTGCTTGGTCTAGTCAAGGGCATCAGGGGAGTGGTATGGCTCATGGTTGGCCAGATTGGATCGAATCGGTCCGATTCAGCCGAATTGGATCGAATCAGGAGAAACCCGATTCACCCGATTCCCATCGAATCGGATCGATTCCCATCCGATTCCCATGCGGATCGGTCCGATTCTGGCAAATCGTGGCAGATCAGGAAAAATCCTATTCGCCCCGATTCCCCGATGCTGCGAACCTTGGTATGGCTACCTTCATCAGCAAGTTGAAAAAAATGGCTCCAGTTTTGAGGGAATGGGGAGACCGAAAGAGGCTGCCATATAGACAGGAAGACACAATATTGATGCAACTACAGGGGTTTGATCAGGTAGAGGAGGCATGTTGATGGATGATCATGACCGCCAGAGCAAGTTTGCACTTTGGGCTCAGTTTGATGAGGTCTTACTCAGGGAGGAGATTTACTGGAAGTAGAGATCGAGGGAAGATGGGTCAAGGAAGGGGATAGTAATACCAAATACTTTCACAGAATCTCCCAGAAAGAAAGAAGACAAATCATGTTGCGAACATCGGGGTGGGGGATGTTTTACTGTAGAGGGAAGAGGATATCAGGAGGGCTGCTAAGGATTTCTATGCTAATCTATTTTCTGAAGAGCAGGCGATCAGACTGGATTTTAGAGTGGACTTGCTTCCTCACCTTTCTCAATCTCAGAATGATGCTTTTGTGTTGAGGTGGAGATCGGGCATGCAATTGTATCTTTGGTAGGGGATAAGGCTCCAAGCCCCAATGGCTTTCCTATGTTCTTCCAGCACTGTTGGGAGATCATCAAAGGGAATCTTTATGCGGCGGTTGAAGATTTCTAGGAGGGTAGGGCTCATTTAAGGGGAGGCAATAAAATCCTCTTGGTCCTTATTCCCAAGAAGTAGGGCCCTATGCACTTTACGGACTTTTGCCCAATTTCTTTTTTGAACATCATTTACAAAATTATCTTCAAAGTTTTGGCGATTAGGCTAGAAAGTGTGATGGATGGTCTAGTTGATGAATTCCAGGGGGCGTTCATTAAGGGGATGCACATTTAGGATAATTTCCTTGTAGCTTATAAATGTTTGTTTGAGTGGAAGTAGCAGAGGAAGAGGGGCCTGATGCTTAAGTTGGATTTCGAAAAGTATATGATAGAGTAAGTTGGGGTTGCCTCCTTCTAGTCCTATCTAGAATGGGTTTTCATCACAAATGGATTGAATGGATTAGAGAATGCATCTCATCTGCTTCTTTTGCAGTGCTTATTAATGGCCGTTCTTCCCCCTTTTTTTCCGGTGGGAGAGGTCTTCATCAGGGGGACCACCTTTCTCCACTCCTATCTGTACTGGTTGTGCAGATTTTTAGCAAGGTATGGACCAGAGCTTTTAAGGGCAGGGATAATCAATGGATTTCATGTGGGTAGTCCACTCTCTTTGTCACTCCTTTAGTACACTGATGGTACTATTATCTTTATCCTTGATGTGCAGCACTAGGTAGCGGACATCAGATTCATGTTAAAGGTGGTGCATGATGTCACTGGTCTAAAGGTTAATTACAACAAGTGTCTGATGGCGGGGATTAACATGAATGAGTTAGAAACCAGGAGAGTAGCTAATCTATTTGGGTGTCAGGTAGATAGATTTCCTTTCTCCTACCTGGGACTTTACCCTTTCTCCAGGACTTTTATGTTGCAATGACTGGAAGGAGATTGTCCAAAGATTTGAGAATAGATTAGTTGGGTGGAAGGCAAGGGCTCTTTCTTTTGGTGGTTGTTTGGTTCTTTGTAGGGCAGTTTTGGACAGTTTCCCACCTACTATCTATCCATCTTCAGAATTCCAAAGTCGGTGGTAGATACTTTGCAATCCATTTAAGCAAGGTTCTTCTGGCATGGCAATGGAAGGAATGATAGAGGGTGGCATGATATTCCTTGATTTAGAGTGTGTTAACCTAAGAATCAAAAACATCAGGTCTTTCAACATGGCTCTTCTATGTAGGTGGTGGTGGAGGCTTAGGTCAGAAGAAGGGGGTATGCGACAGTACTTAGTTAAGCATAAATATTATGGCCTTCTAGAGGTTGGGACATGATCTCCCCCTCCCCCCCTCCCCGTGACTTTATAGAGTCTCCCCAGTTTGGAAGGGGATTCTTTAGTGTGTGGATTTCATCAGGGCTGCTGTTGACGGGCAGAAGTCCTCTTTTTGGAATGATAAGTGGTGTGGTGACTCCTCGTTGGCGGACCATTTCCCTGACTTATTTGCCATTTCTTCTATCTCGTCGGCCGGAGTTGCTAGTTATTTTGAGGGTAGTCTTTCTGGTGGGACATTTGCACCTAACCTTTCGGAGGAACCTTTGGGAAGACAAGCCAACTTTTGCAGCTCTTCTCTTTACTTGTTCTCTTTAGGTTGATAGCAGCTAGAGAGGACTCATGGACATGGAGATGGGAGAAGACGGGCTATTTCTCGGTTAGGTTGGCTTACCATATGCTAGTTGATGGGGGGCTTAGACATGAGGCAGCATGTCAGATTTGGGCTCCCAAGAGCCCCCGCAAGGTGAATCTTCATTTGGGGGGTAGACAATGTATTCGACATCCCATTCCTATTTTTGAGGGGGTTCACCACCTTCTAGGGGGTGGAACGTGCGGTCTTTTTTCAAGGGAGATCGGGTGGTATGTTGGCTCATTTTGCATACTACTCTCTGGACCCTGTGGAACAAAATAAATAGTAGAATATTCAGAAGAGAAACATGGTTAGAGGAAAGCATTTTTCATTTTATTAGAAATAGAGTTTATTTGTGCATAAAACATTTGGGGAAGATAGAGGGTCCTTACTCCCTCCTCTTTTGTGTATGGGGAGTTGAGGTGATGTGTTTCTCTTGTGGGGGAGGGCTTCTTTTGTATAGTGGTTTTTGTTCTTTATAACTCTACACTTGTACATTCTTTCCTTCTATCAATATAATTTGTGGTACCATTCACATTTCAAAAAAAAAAAAAAAAACCAATGATGTTATCATTCATTGAAAATAAAAGTATGAGGAAAAAAGAAAGGGTTAATTACTTGTATACCCCTACAAAATGCACGAATTACCTTCATATCCCTACCTTTATGAAATCTACCAGTATATACTTAAAACCTAAACAACTCTCAATTTTACTCCTATCGTCAATGGTCTGTCACTGTTACTAACTGAGGTGTTAACCAAAGGGTAGAATAGACTAACCTACCCCTAAACTGTGGTTGGTGAGTCCCATAAAATACAGAGAATCTTGGAAGCCTTCTTGGAGTGGTTTTACGACCAGCAGTCGGTGGACATCTTCGCCAGCAAGGATGCCATGTTCAACCTTTGCTACTCTCGCATCATGCTGTACACCGATCAACAAAACCCACATGTCAAGAAGAAGATGACCGAGGATGAGTTCATCAGGAACAATCGTGCCATCAATGGTAGGAAGGACCTTGTAGGATCTGCAATTTTGTGTAGTTCAAGATGCAGAGGAGCATCCAATAGTCGCTGGCGTCGGCGTCGTAGACCAAGCCTAGGTCCACGACCCTGCTGGGAATGATCTGGCTGGATTCCATGTCAAATAGGGAGGCTGAAGCTTCGCTTCGTACGGGACTGATATCTGGACGCCCGTATTGTCCGACGTGCAGCGTGCTGGCGGTGGTCATCATGGCCGATCGGATGGCCGTGGAGCTCTAGTCGTGGTGGAGGGCCTTGAGCATGGCGGCCACCTCTGCAGTGTGGGGACATGCCATGAACGTCCCCTGCTGGACGTCAAACGGGTTGCCCATGGCCTTGTTGGGGATGTAGGACGCAGTGACCCTGGTGCCAAGGGCCAAAAGATCCTGCTTCAACACATATGGGCACATCTGGGATGGCCCCCTGGAGCTGTAGCTGGTCATGGCAGGGGCCGGTCTGTTGCTGAACGTGGTTTTTTGAACCTGAGGCTCGCCTTCGGGTTGGAGGTGTTATTCATGTAAGGAGGTGCACGCCATCGGCAGGAGTTACCAACGCCTTGGGGTAGTTGAACTTGGAGTTTGTCTCTATCTTGTAGCTAGTGGCTGTAAAGGTTGCCGGGAACTTCGCCTGCCGAAGGTTTTCGGAGGGTAGACTCAGTTGTCAGTGTAGTCAACATGCGGTTGCTAGCAAAGGAGCACTTTGTTTCAGCCCTCTTCCAGTACTAGCATCTCATTGTCGCAGTTGGCGACCGAATGAGGGGCAGCAACCTTGTGGAAGGCGGCGTCCCAACATAGAGCGATCCCCCATGGATGGTGTCCCAACATAGAATGATCCCCCATGGATGGCGGTGCTGTTGCCGAGGACCACTGGGCCATCAATTGCAACTTCAACCTCAGCTACCACGTCGGCTATGTAGTCAGAGGTGAGAGGCTACTGAGGCGATCAAGGGATCTCTTGAGCCTCAAAGGCCTAGCCATCAATTGCAATTTCAACCTCAGCTACCGTGTCGGCTATGTAGTCAGAGACGAGAGGCTACTGAGGCGATCAAGGGATCTCCTGAGCCTCAAAGGCCTAGGCAATTGAGGAGATATATTATACTATAATATACATAGTTAAAAAATATGAATATATCTATAAATATCACCTAAATATGTGCATGAAACTAGTATATTTTATAAAATTAATGATTCATATATGTCAAATTATTGTATGACTTACTAAATCTATTCATTTCTATATGTAAAGTAACTAAAATTTAAGAAACTAAATTGCAAGTAAATAAATAGGCCAAGCGGGCCTCTTTATGGCCCAATATGGGATGGACAAGGGTAAAAAAGGTGGAATTGGTACTTGGAATCACCGAGGCGAAATGGGCTGGGGTGAGGCGATTTAAGGTTGCCTCCCCTCGCCTCATGGCCCAGGCGATCGCCTCAATCGCCTTTGATAACATAGCGCATTGGCACCTTCACCCGTGCCGAAGAGGAGGACATGAGGCTCCACGACTTGGCCGCCGTGGATACCCAGTTCGCCCAGATCACTGTTCCCACCTGATCCTCTCCGACTTCAATCTAGAGTCTCGTTGCGTTCCTGCCCAGGAACATCTCTGACTACATCGACAGCTCCGCCGCCAATCCATCGAGGGTGTTTTCTTCTTCTCCGAGTTCAGACGCCCGATCAATCTCGTTCCCCATGCGGGGGATTGTCCGGCTTGGATCAGGCTGTGGGCTGTCCTTACGTCCCACCCATACAGCAGTCCTTGGAGACCCGGGGGGGGGGGTGTAAACAGTCCAAGCAGGTGGGCCGTTAGCTCCGTCAACACCGCAATTAACCTCAGGGGTATGGTAACACTGGTTAAAGGTTTTTAAGGATATACGGGTTGATTCCATAAAGGTAGCGGTATGGAGGTAATTTGTGGATTTTCTAGGGGTATGCAGGTGATTAACCCAAAAATAAAAAAAAATCCCAACAAATTAATCAGGATGAAAAGAAAAGAAAAGCCACACTATTGAGGAAGTAAGGTGGCTATCACAATACAAAATTCCTCCACTTCAGGCCCAAGAGCACAAGGTAGTTTGTGATTTTTGCCATCTATTTCTTGTTGGCTATTTCCTTTCCCTTTTCTTTGTTTTTCCTCATTGTGCCTTCTCATTTTCTTTGTCCCAACTTTCTTGGTACTTCTTGTTCTTTATATTCATTAATGAAATGTGATCTTGGTTACTGGTTAGCTTCATAAAGAAAAAAGGAAAAGAAAATTTTGAAAGAAGGATCTGATAAATAGGATAACACTTTGTTGTAAGGGACAACATCTTTTCTTGTGTTTCATAGCCATCACATTTCTATTAGATTGAAGTTTGTCAAAATGATAATTAGACCAGCTACAATATAGGGAGTATTACTACTAAGAAAATAAGATGAGAACATCTAACATGAGGATGCCAATAAGGTGGTTGTTAGGAAGTAAGTAGAGGTCATTCTGTTAACTCTCCTACAAACTGTGGAAGAGTTACAGTTTTTGGAGGCCACTTTGGATGGTTCACTTTTTGTGAGGCTCCATGCATTTTTTTTTTCAAGGAAGTGGATCAAGTGGGGAGAGGAGAGTTCCTCTCTGACTTCAAACATATCACCAAGTGTGGGAAGGAGGGTGGTAGGTACAAGTTATTTATCACCCTCTTCCATGTATCAGTAGAAACTTTAACAATGAACTACACAAATTAATAATGGTGCAGAAAGCTCTAAGACAGGTATTTTAGTGTAAGTTTTACTCCCATGGAATTGTGCTACATTCTTTTCCTGCCAAATGCTACCAGCGGACTGCCTGTGGTATCAGTATGACAGTATCACGAGAAAAATACAATTCCTGCTGTAATTCCTAGCATGAGCTTGATATTTCTGAATTCTTTCCACTGTTCTTCAATGGAATTGAATGGCATATCGGTTCAGATACCACATTTACTCTCAGGGCCATATCCTCATCTTCATTACCATTCACCAGAAAGGGAGCAAATAATTTCACAATGAATACATCATTTACTTCTGAACATGTGAATGGCTTAGCGACCTAACCTTCCAAACTCTCTCAAACTTCTGACAAGGGGCAATGTTACCTTCAACTAAATTATAGACATTCTTTATAGAGATGCTCACAGTATCATCTTTATCCCATGATCTTCTCTCGTTGGTTCAATCTGAATGATATTTTAAAGTTGAACCAGTGACATGACATGTATTCTGCTTTCTCATACTGAGGCTCATCTGAGAAGGATACTCCAGTGAGTGATGTTGTGCTCCAAACTGTAGCATTCTTTAGCTGTCTGCCATTTATCCAATAGCCAACATGAACACATCAGGATATCTTATGATGGTAAGCTACAATCTGTCAATCTCTCCTTCCAAAAGAAGTATTTTCATTATTACTTAACTTTACTTTCATTCCTCCTCCCCCCATTTTTCAGATCTTAGTCTGTCTTTCCAAGCTGGAGATATTAATGGTATATTCTCTGTTTGATAGCTAGTTTGCATCAAGGATTACATTTTAAACTGATATCTTTTTGTCCTTATTCAGAACAAGATATGTTCCTGTGGACGTACTTTGGCATATGCCATTTTCTGGCAAGACAATTTAGTGGATATGACTAGATGTGCACATGTGCATAAGCTATTACATAGGGTTTTATCATTACTAGGTCCAAATCATGTTATGGAATGTGTAATTCTAGTGGCCACTGGACACACAGAAAATATTTCATGCTATTCAATTGGACAACTGAGAGTTGCCTCAAACAGATTGTTTCTAACATCTAGGTTTGGTAATTTAAGGAAAAGAAAATGCTTAGGGGATTATGCTTGATAGAATTGTGCACAAGGAGTAGCTTAGTAGTTATGACCCTCGAAGGTACATCTTAGGACCTAGGCTCAAATCTCTGCTTTCATATTACTTACATGAAAGAAAAAAACTACTTTGCCAAAGGGGAGGGAATCTTTGGTTGCTTTCGGTCCCATCATACTTGTAGTAGATTGAGGAAGTCAAAGCAATGATTAGACCAACACGCTATTATGGTGTTAGGCTAGTAAGAAAAAGATGTTGATTCTATGCAATGCCCTTCATATTGAGGGTGAAATACAAATGAAGTCCTTGAGTTGATGAAATTGGTGGAATCAGGTCAGGCCTCTGGGAACTCACGATGCTGGATGGATCATTACATTTGCTGCTATGCTGTGGGCAATTTGGGGTCAGAGGACTGCCAGGAAACAGAAATGACTGCAATTCAACATTTGTTATTCTAAGAAGAGCTATCAAATGGGCTGACGATTGGTGTAAGGCATCAGAGGATGGGGAAAAACAGAAGGTTGATCAGTCACCTAGGTATGTTGCATAGACAATGTATTGGATCCAGATGATGTCGTGGATTTTAACAGAATTCTTTGATGCTTGCATTTCTACTGATTTCCTTTTTGGTCTAGCGGTAGTTAGGAGTTAGGACCTATTATCTGATGGGAAAGTCATGTTTTAGTATTGTTGGCCTGAATTAATCCTTGACCTCATATTCTGTGTCAAAGCACTATGCTAGATATTCATCTTGATTTCACTTAGTCAATCATGTAATTGGGAGTCTGGGATCGATGATTATAAAAGACCAATGGCTTTTGAACAGGTGAGGACGATTAATGGCCATACTTGATACCCCAATCTTGAAGGGAATGGGAATCTCCTTTTCCTATCTTTATCTTGATGTTCATGAGTTTTCGTTTAAGGTAGTCATAGAAGATTGGTAGTCATTGAAACAAAAAGTAATTACAGAGATAGATCACTGGAGCTGGGGAGGCTGAGTGATTGTGCAACAAAAAGGAAAACTGAAAGCAGCCACCATATGAGACCAAGGAAATTACACACAGAACAGTACACAAAACAGAGGACCTCAAAGTCTAACTCAGCCTCTCAGGGCTACAACAGTAGAATGAAGTCCCTCCAAGAGGAGAAACAAACTTAGGCTGATTGGTCAGCAAAAGGTTGAGCCATTGAGATTGTTGTTAATATCCTTCTCTTCCATACAAAATTTGAAAGAAATTTCAAATTAGACATCAATATTACTGAAAAGTTTTTGCATATACTTTGATTTTATAAGAAGCACATATGTAACTTTTTAATACATTGTTGTTAATTTTGTTCAACAGTTGCTTGTTGATTTAAGAATTTTTGGAAGATTTTCTTTAACAACTTGTTCTTGTTGTTGTAGGAAATGGAAGATCCACCAACAAGTGGGTATCGTTTTAGACGAATACCACGTCAACCATGGGCTGGAAATCCTGAGATGGATTGCTTGGTTTGTATCTTCCGTTGTTATTCTGCGGTATATGTATATCTAGGCATGCATTATGTATAGTTCTATTTATGTTATTGTTTATATTATCTATGCATATAATATTCATAGATTTGCATGCAATTATTTTTTCGGAGTATATAATATAGTCTATAAAGATATTCAAGGACAATTGACATGTTCAAGTTGCATGGCATGATTTGACATGACTTTGACATCTGCAATCGCTTCAAAATGTATGCTATGATATTATATGAGAAATGTTTGAGGGTAATAAAGGTGATGTGGATTGCTTGGAAAGCAATTCTGTTGGTTGGAAGTCTGACAAGATCTCTCTCTCTCTCTCTCTCTCTCTCTCTCTCAACCAATAGGATTGCTTGCCAAGCAATCTACATCACCTTTAATGCTAACTAAGAACATATGGTTGGTAAAATCTGTCTAGTCTGTTCTAGGTAGTCATGAGTAACTGTGTGACTATGTTCTATGACTTCTCCATCAACTAAACTGAGTTTTGGTTGATGGTTTAGTTTATTAACATTGTATTCAAGCTATCTTACTTGGCGTTCTCTCAGTTTGGCTGTGCCATTTGCCATGTCATTCTACCGGGTTTGGTAAGCCATTTTTGTTCCTTGCCAGTTATCAGTTCTGACTTCTGAGCCTCTCCACCGTCTTACTCCAAATTTTGGGTCAGTGGTTGGTTCAGTAATGTGTACAGATGTAGGAGGAAGAGTGTGGCAGATGATTGATAACCAAGTGATGGTTATGAAATACTGCTTTTTTATGGTTCTATCCAAATTCATCTATTGTTTGAACACGTAGAGTTTTATGTTTAATTTATGGCTGATTAAAAGTGTGGATCAGTCAGTTAGGCATTTAACTCCCTCTTGCCAGGTGGTGCTTGGGCACCGATCTTTAGGAGGGATCTTAGGCAGGAAGAGATGGTGCAACTTTAGGACCTTCTTTCTTTCCTCCTACCCTTCAGTCCTATTGACAGAGAGGATGGGTGGGTTTGGAGGTGGGAGAAGAAAGGATCCTTTCTGGTCAGATCAGTGAACCACATCATCTCTACTGGAGGTGTTTGCCACAGCCTTCATGATCACGTTTGGAGACTGAAGAGCCCTTTGAAGGTGAAGCTCCTAGTACGGAGGATTTCGCATGGGAGACTACCTACTTGGGACAGATTGTGCAGCTTTCTTCCAGATATTCCGCCGACCTGTATGCATTGTGGTGAGGATGAGGAGACCCTCGACCACTTGTTTTTTGGTTGCTCCTACTCTCATGGGGTGTGGAGAGAGGTTGCTAGGAACCATATGGCGCTGGGCAGCACAGTGATATTCAGCAGCTTTTTGTGCACTGGGATAGACCTTGGCCCCTCAGGAGTGATAGGACGGTGTGGTGTCTCATCCTTCATGTTCATGCCACCCTCTGGATGTTGTGGGGGGAGCATAACAATCGAATCTTTAGGAGAGTGTCTCGTGCTGAGGACTCCATCGGCTCTTCTGTCTGTGTTAAGGTGAAGGAATGAGCTACCATTCTGTGTAATGTGGATTCCTTTACTTCTCTTTTTGGTTTACTGGGGAGTTAGGTTGTTCCACACGGTCTTTGTGTGGCCTTCTCTTGTATAGATTTTTGGGGAATTATCTTTTGGGTTACAGCTGACCTTACTTGTACTTCCCACTTTACTTATATATTCATTCTCATTTACGTATTAGTGGTACTACCCACTTTAAAAAAATAAAGAGTGGAAGATGGTCCATATAACTAAATGCAGCAACTCCTGTATCACTACGGAATTGGGGTTCATTGTTGGGTGATCATTACATGGTGGGGCTTCCTATCTCTAAAACCTTTCCAAACACAGAATCCATGCTTTGAAAATGTTTTCAGCTTCCTCTTTATGGGAACATGGAGATTCCTCTCTTTTGGTTCTGATAACAAAAGCCGGAATGTGTTCTCGAACTTTTTCTTGGTGTAAAACAAGGCCTCAATTAGTAAATCTGATCTTTTTCCGTTCCAGTGGGTCCAGTTGTATGAGCAAATATACTCCCACTGTTGTAGCAATTGCATAATGAATTATGTGGTTTTTCTTGACATTGTTTGAAAAACAATTCTTGCTTTTAAATTGCTGCTGGGAGAAAATGTTTCTGGCAATTGGTGGAAACTGTGAAATGGGTAGTGCCTGAGGGTGTCTGGGAACTGTATTTCTTTGAGATCGAGTTCTTTGTTTTTCTCCTCTCATGCTCTTTCCTTGAAGTTTCTTTGCCATTTTGGAAGGTCCTTTCCATTTATAATAGATGTCTCTTTCTCCAAGAGATGTGCTGTATACAGTTACTAATGCTCATGCAAAGTGGTAATGCTATTTTTTCAGAAGGGTAACTATAATAAGTTTGTCTAAATTTTATATTAATAAACTTGTAAGAGGAGACAATTCGTGTACCTCTATAGTCTATAGGTGTGAACATACTTGGTGATGCATATTTTCTTCTAACTTCTAGGTGATCTTTTGTCATTGATGTGCTATTTTCGTTGTCTGTGTTTTGCTTCCAGTTAAGTGAAAATCTAGAGCAGTGGCCACATCTGAATGAGTTAGTCCAATGCTACAAAGTGGATTGGGTGAAGGATGAAAACAAGTATGGCCACTACGAAAGTGTTCCATCCCCAACATTTCAAGGTCAGATTTTTGAAGGCCCTGACACTGACATTGAAACAGGTAATGCAGAAACAGCACCATGATCACTTTTATCTTCAACAGGAGATTATATTCATAATTGTCTTATCATTAATTGATCACCACCATAACCATCCATCAAATCTCTAATGGTTGGGTGCATGGTTCACATCATAGTGCATGACTTTGTCATTTATTTTCATTATATTCATTGTGCATGACTTAATACATTTTGGCATTGCCTCCAACAAAGTTCCTTTTTGGCCCTCCTTGTCGCCTTCAAAGGCCCTCACTGGAAATTGTATCTATAATTGTCCTGCTATGCTTCCTGCAGAAATGCGGCTTGCTTGTGCAAGGCATCCCAAAACTGAAGATGCAACAGATGATGACATTCCCAGTACCTCTGGAAGACAGATCTTGGTAACTGGTTTTTCTTATCAATCTTAAAGAAAAAAGTTTAAATGTGGTGTATCTATGATGCTTTTATTTTCTATAGTTTCTCTTACCCTGGCTTCTATAATGTAATCATTTGTATTGTGAAAGTTCTCGAAGACCAGAATCATTCAGTTCTTGTTACATGGGTTTTGACTGAGGTCAGGAGTTTGTCTGATCCCATCATTCCAGTGGAAAATTGACCATGAAAATGATAGGTGAAAAGAAGATGATTATAGGTTGGGAAAGGAGACAATGGGGGAAGAATAAATAATTGGAAGAACCCACTTGGGGATGGAGGTCAATCAACAGTGGCACTAAAGTTGGGAAGCAGGTAGAGGGAAAGAACATGGATGAAAGTCTCTGTGTATAAAAATAAAACTAAACCATAAAAGAATCCTTGTTTTATTTTAAAATTCCTTCAGGGATTTGAAATTTGGAAAGTGGACTTGAGGATTGAATGCCAATCAAAGCTACCAACATTCATATAGATATTATCAGAGTGCCCAAAATTCTTGGGATCATTTTCAGCTGGCATCCCTTATATGGAAGTCATGCTGGCTTCTTTCATCTATTGAGATTTTCTCCATTCAACATGCATATAGTTTCACCATGGATGATATCTTCTCACATTATTGGCTTATACAGGATAGTAAATGCTGTCTAGTTTATCTGCTGGAGCAACTGGCATATATATGTACAACTAAGAGAATATGCAAGGGGCTTTGGTATTTCATGCATATGCAGGAGCAGAACAGCTTCCAGTATTTGCCATTCACCTCAGCATGAAAAGGATTAGTATGAGTTAGCTATATAAATGCACATTCTATATCTATTGAATTGTTGCAGCTCAGTAACCATGAACTTGTATCAGATTCATACGTGCTGGCTTAAATTTGCATTGTTGGAGTGGGTTCTGGAAAATATTAGGGGAAGTCTACTTATCTTTTACCAGGGTTACAGGTTTATGAATCAGTTACAAGGAGGTCTCCTTAGGTTGGGAAATCACTTCAAAGATTTTCCTTCCTCTAGACCTAAGAACACTACTTTCTCCTGTGGGGAAAAAAGCAAGCGTCTCTCTTATTTATTCTAGATCTCTTTCTGTGTGTCTTGACAATGGAACTTTGCAGTTTCACTCTCGAGTCAAAATTGACAATAAGTTTGTTACCTCTTTGTCTGGTTATTGAATTTCACTTAATTTAATTTAATTATCTGTGTTCTTTTTCTGTAGTTGTAGTTGATAGTTGGAGTTGCTTTCATTTGTGGTGGGGAAGGAATATCTCCTTTCCCTCCAAGATAGTACTCACCTATTTGCTTATCAAAAACATGGGTAGTGCCATTGATATTATAAAAGCAAGAAGTATACATAAGACGGGAGTGCTCCCAAATTCCTCCTCCAAACAAAAGACGGTAAACCACAGCCTGCCTCAGGAACAAAGAAAAGAAAGCAAGAGATCAACTACTCGCTAAGCCCTCCTCCAAGCACACCCAACATCCCTAAAAAACACCACATCTAAGAACCCCAACCTCATCATACAGCTTCCAAAAGCCTCATAAAAAGAAAAGCAGGCGACCCACTGAGAACTCTCCTCACTCCAACTACCACCTATACCTCAGATTGCTGCTTGTCAGCAAGATTGCTGGTACCTATCCAACTTTTCAGAAAAAAACTGAGAATTTAGCATTGAACCTTCATGAGATTTGGTTTTTTCTTATAAGGCCCCGGCTGAAAATTTATTTTCTCCTGGACCTTTTTCAGTTTGGGAAGAAAAGATTTTCCTTCCCCAATCAATAAAATTTTCAGACCTCCGACACACCCTTGGAGATTGTAAAAACCATCAGATATCAAACTGGGATATCTCTGTAATATATATTTCCTACTTTATATCATGCCATGTGTCATGAGGGTGCAGGTGAATTTGGAAAGCTAAGCCATGCTGGTGTGGTTTGTGCTGAGCTTCACTGAGCTCAGAAGATTTTGATTGAAAGCTTAAGTGTGACTAAACCCATTGCAAACAAGTTGAGCTTTGCTCCTAAGCTCTACAGAACTGCTTGTTGCCTTGAACTCCTTCAATTCTGTCTGAACAAATCAGTTTGTTCTTCTGTGTATAACAATGAAAAATAAGTTCAGACTTGAATAGACTTGTAAGCCTCATGTGTACACTGGGGTAGGCTTGAGTTTGGGTGTGAGGCACAACTTGCATGCACCACACAATCATAATCAGATGGCTATGTAGTCAAAGGAGAGAGACAGAGAGAGAGGAGGGAGAGAGGGGGGCCAAGCCCCCTATCTGTGTAACAGTGACACAGTCACGCAGAGAGAGGGCTCTCCCCTCTCATGTGTAACCGTGTGTGTGTGTGAGAGAGAGAGAGACATGAAGAAGGGGAGAGAGGGATGTGCGTATCACTGTGTGAGAGAGAGAGAGAGTCGAAGAGGGGGAGAGAGGGATGTGTGTCACCGTGTGTGTGTGTGTGTGTGTGTGAGAGAGAGAGAGAGAGAGAGAGAGAGAGAGAGAGAGCAACTTTGGCTTGCCGGAGATGTCTGCTGCACTGCTTTCCCTTGCCAGAAATGTCCGCTCTCGCCCTCGCCGAAGAGGTTTGCCGTGCTGCTTGCCGCGCCGCTCGCCCTTGCCGTAGCACATCTGCCACTCGCCGGGGGTCAGCTGATGGCGCTTCGAGGAGAGGAGGGGGAGAGCTCAGAATCGGGAGTTGACTGCGATGTGTGGCCTTTTAGGGTTCGGGGGGGGGGGTGTTTTATGGGTGGGAGCAAACTGGACTGGATCTGATCCGGTTTAGCAGGGCCTAGGCACTCGATGCGCCCAGAGCGGCCAAGGCAACTTTGAAGGCTACGGAGGCGATTGCCTCGGCGATCCTGGCAGACGTGAGGCACCAGAGTGGCTCCTCTCCTCGCCTCATTGCTGAGGTGATTGCCTCGGCCTCTTTTGATAACATAGTCCGATAGTGACTGAAGCGTCAATTTGCTTGTCCGTGCTCCGTAGTACTCTCACCTCAGCTTGTTTACAGTTCCTGGACATGCATTAAGTTAATGTCTACCTTGTTTATTTACTGTGTTAAATGAGGCAAGATCTGAGTGCACTTGTTTTTTTTAAATGATATTCAGACTAGTATTCTGGTCCTTCATCTTTCTGTTTTTGGAAGGCAAATGAAAGAGGTCACAATTCATTAATAATATAAGGAAAACAAGATGAGTACAGCAGGCTTGAAGAGCCCACAGAAGGAAAAAGATCATACAGAAAAGGTCTTGTTTCAAAGGCCTTGCTCCACAAAATTACTCTACTTAGTTAATAGGGTGACTACTGGGGGCATCACAGTAAAATTTCTCCAAGTCTTAAGTTAGGTCCCACTTGTTGAACTGTCTGCTGTGTTACACTGATCTTCAGTTCGCTGGACAGTTCTTATGAGGACATCAAACAGAGAATTGAGATTATTCTTGAATATCGTAGAATTCCTAAAGTCCAAATTGCCGCAGCACTGCAGAAAAAATGACGATCCAATCTTCTCTATCCTCTCCCTCGGGTCTCATCTGATTCCACCATTTCATCAACCCATGGACATTGCTAGGTAGATCATCTCTAATCTGAAGAGAACTGCTGAGGATTAACTATTGCAACCCAATCGGTCCATTGGATCCTTCATCTTTCTTGCATGATTTTTAGGTAATCATCCATCCTACCTTCTACTGCTGCTTCTATTTCATGTATTCCAAATTCACTTGTTGGAATGTGTAAACTTTATTTAATTTATACTTTTTTTTGGCAATGATGTTTGTTTGACCTTTACTTGGTTTCTCTCATTTTTTTACTTTTGCTTCCAGCATTTCGGTGAATCACCTTTACCAGCTTATGAGCCTTGCTTTGATTGGGAAACTGAAAGGTCAATGATTTTTGGACAGAGAACTTCAGAAGTTCATCCAGCACAATATTCCAGGTGTCTAACCTTCTGTATTTGTTAATACTTCTAGGAGATGGTTCTGAGCATGTGATTGATGTTATATTTCCATATACATAATATTAATCCGCAAGTACATTCTAGACTTTTGCTTTTGTTGCTAACTTTGCTTATCCTCGTTCAGTGGATTAAAAATAGCTGTGAAGGTTGTGTCCTTGTCATTTCAAGCTGGCTTATTTGGTGAGTGCTGTGTTTCTGCTTACAACCTATCTAACTTTGTACAGGAGGTTGGAATGATGGAGGTTCATGTTATGAGCTGCTGTTTGTTTCTGAGCTTCTTGTGGAACTAACTTTAGTTCTGCTTATCTTGTAATTGTAGAGCCATTCTATGGTACAATTTGCTTATACAATAGGGATAGAAGAGAAAAATTATCAGAAGACTTGTGTTTCTGTGTGCTACCAACAAATGGACAGGATGTAAGATCTCAGTACAGATATCTGGCCGTTCGTTTATCACTTTCCTTTGGTTAAAATTAAAAGTTATAAACCTTTTGTTCTTGCTATCTTTCTCATTCTTCACTTTCCTTCTTCTGAAACTTCATCTAAGTGTTTCTTTTTGCAATATAATTCTATGGTACTTTTACATGTATTCATCATTGTTCCAGGTTAGTATTTCCTTGGAACGTCGTGGCATTTTCTCCTTAGATACTCTATCTCCATCTGTCTGCCTGCTTATTCAACTAGAGAAGCCTTCCACAGAGGAAGGAGGGGTCACTCCTTCTGTTTATTCCCGCAAGGAACCTGTAAGTCTAGTCATATTATTTTGTGTTATATCATCATATATTGCTCTATTGTCTCACATTGTTTTTTTTAAAGTCATTGTCTCACATAGTTGAAAATATGCACACTTCTTCTACGGTACTGTATATCATACAAGGGAAAAGGAAAGGTTTATGACACATTTCAGAATGCCATTCATCATTGTTGGTGCTAAGTTCTAAATGACTTCTATAAAAGAAAATGAAAGACCAGGAGAACACCATAATTCAGTAATTGTCCCACCCGCGTGAAAAGCAAGAAAATTTTACTCAAGTCCTATAACCTTTTATAATCATATTCTGGTCCCTCCGATCTGCCTATTTTCTGGAAAGCCCATGAAATCTTGTAATTCATTACTTAAAAGCCCATATGGTTTGTAGAATAAAAAGGGTATGCTGTCCAATGCTGAGGAATATTTCAGCTCATTGTGGAACAAGTGGAATTTAATAATAAAGAAGAAGAAGGAGATGCGTGGGCATGCCAGTCTGCTTACAGACAAATTTAAAATCTGCTTTATGCGGAAAATTTACTTGTTCATTTATTGGATGATTGCACCTACATTTGGTGTATTTATTCCGCGCGGCTATTTCATCAGGCAATTTGGATTTCGCGTACTAGACCTTTCCCTACCAACCGTGGTCGATGTTAATTTACATTGGAGGAGTGACTCCGAACACCTTTGATTCTCTGTCAAAGAATGTCTTTTGTCTCTACTCGTTGTGACATGAATGATTCCTTCTCTTGCAAAGAAACTTGAAGACTTTATTGCTTGTAGATATGTCATTTGAATTACAATTAGTCTTTTAAGACCTTTACAGATGGGCCCGATTATGTAATCGGATCCTCAGAATTGGATTCGGTCACAACCAGACCCTTTTGAATTTGCTTCTGTCACGATCAAGTCATTGACTTTGAACTTCATCACGATTGGACCTGTTGGATTGGAACTTCATCATGATCAAACAGTTGGATTTCCACAGATCCATCAGATCTGCTTCATGGTCGTGATCACCCTTGGGTTTTGATGCAACTTTTGATCCTTCGGGATATTTTTGCAATTTCTAACCATTTCTGGGTATCTTTGCAATTCTGCCTCTTTCGGGGATTTTTCTGCAATTTTTACCTTTGTGGCAGCTTTGCACCCTTTCTTAGACTTTTCTGCCGGTCTGTATCCTTCTGGGTATTTCTGCAGTCGCGCACCGCTTCTGGGACTTTTCTGCAGTTCTATACCCTTTCTAGGTGTTTCTGGCATTCTGCAGTTTTCCATCCCTTCTAGGTATTTTTGCAATTTCATACCCTTTCTAGGTGTTTCTGCACTCTCATACCCGTCTTCATACCCGTCTTTGGTGTTTCTGCAGCTTCATACCCTTCTGGGTATTTCTGTAGTTCCATACCGTTTCTGTATTTTCCACCCTTTTTGGGTATTTCTGCACTCTGCAGTTTCATACCCCTTTCGGGTGTTTCTGCAGTTTCGGCATCCCCGAGGTCTTTCTAGTCATTTCTTGACTTTTTTGGGTACGTTTGTCATTTCTTGACTTTGCTTGGTATTTCTGTCATTTCTTGATTTTTCCCTGGCTTTTATGTCATTTTCCACCTTCCTAGGGCTTTTCAATCATTTCTTGGCTCCCTCTGAATTCATTTGTCATTTCGTGATAACCCTAAGACTAGAGTGGCCAGCTGTAAGCCAAACTCAGGAGAGTGCACGCCTTTTCAGAGAAGTGACGTGGGTCCCGCTCCACCGAGCTATGCAAATGGCATGAGCCTTATGTAGCTTCCTCCCTTTGAAGAGGCTTTTCTATGATTTCTACCCATTGGAAGGCATTTCTGCAATTTCTGTCCCTTTAGGGACTTTCTGCAATTTCCACCCCTTGGAGGGTGTTTCTGCAATCTCTGCCTCTTCAGGGACTCTCCCACAATTCTTATGCTTTGCAATTTCCCCCCGATATGGGGGTATTCCTGCAATTTCTTCCATCTTGAGGGATTCTTCTACAATTTCTACGATTTCGAGGGACTTTTCTATAATTTCCATCCTCCTGAGGACTTTTCTGTAATTTCTATCCTCTCTGAGGACATTTCTGCAATTTTCTGTCCTTTCAGCGGTTTTTCTGCAATTTCTGTCCCCTCAGGGACTTTTATGTAATTGTTCACCCTTTGGAGGGTATTTCTGCAATTTCTGCTCCTCAGGGACCTTTCTATAATTTTCTACCCTTAGGGGGTTGATTTGCTATTGACCCTTTGAACGAGGGTTTATATGCAATTCGCCCTTAAACAGGGACTGATTTTCAGTCCTTCCTTTAAATAGACACATTTGTAATTTTCCCCGCAACGGGGGCTGATTTGCAATTTTCTCCCAAACAGGGGCCTCTTTGCAATTTTCCCTAGAACAGGGACATCTTGGCAATTTTCTCTTAAACAGGGGCATGTTTGCGATTTCCTTTAAACTGGGACTTCTTGGCAATTTTCCCTCCAACAGGGGGATGTTTGCAATTCTTGACATGTGTTCAACATTGTCATTCACATGTCAATTTTCTGATTTCTTGCAACTTCTGTGGATCTTTATGCAATTATACAAAAGATTTGGGTATAATTGCAATTTGTAGCTTTATGCAGAACATAAGTCCATTAAAACATGTGAATGGACAAACAACTGAACAAGTACTCTTGTATTTCTTCATGAGAAGACTTCATGACAATGTACACTTTGGGCGATTTTACAAATAACCAACTTCCAAGGGCTTTTTTGCAAAAGGTCCATGAACAAAGAAGAGGCCTGCGGCCTTCTCTTCTTCTTCAAACCATACAAACAAGAGGAGCAGTGGCCGCTCCAAGCTCCCAGGCATCTCCAAATCCCAGCCGTGCAGAAGTCCAGCAGAAGTCCAGAGGAGTGCAGAAGATCTCCCCTTTGGCCTTGCCCCTTGCCCTCCTTATATAGGAGTTGGAAGGGAGAGATGGTCCATAGCTGCAAGCAGCTCAACCCCACCGAGGGGGGGAGGGGGCATTTTGAAGCCCAGGACCATCGGCTATGTTTGGAAGCCAAGGTCCATTGGTGGGGTTTTGCCAAATTTTATATTTTTTTATTGTGAGAGAGAGGAAAAAGGTGGGCGAGGGAGTCCCTGCCCATGGTGGGAAAACCATGGCGGGTAAACCCCTTCGAGGGGAGGGGACCCCTTGGTGGGGTTTGCCTGCCCTCTCTCCATGGTAGGAAAAACCCCTGGGGGGTTCCTTGCGCAATTTCAGATGGGATTTTTTTTGTTTTTTTGGGGTTTTGGGAGTTTCCAGAATTCGGGAATTTTTGGGAATTTGGTATTTCTGGGTTTTTTGGAAGCTTGGTATATCTGGAAATTTGACATTTCTGGATTTATGGATTTCTGGGTTATTTGGAGTTTCTAGGATTTTTGGATTTATGGGATTTGGGATTTTTGGGGTTTGATATTTCTGGAATTTGGGAATTTCAAGAATTTTGGGGTTTTCTGGGAGTTTCTGGAATTTCTGGATGTACGGGTTTTTGGCATTTCTGGGAATAGGATATTTCAGAAAATTTGAAATTTTCTGAGAATTTGATATTTCTGGATTTCTGGAAATATGGTATTTTCTGGAAATTGAAATTTTCAGGAATTTCTGGGCTTTTGGATATCAGAAAATTTCGGATTTTTGATAATTCCTAGAAATTTGATATTTGAGGAATTACTGGAATTTTGTGTTATTTGGAATATTTGCCCTTTGTCACACGGCCATGGTTTTATACTGCTTTATGCCATGATTAGCAATTTTTTCCATATTTAATTCTTTTGATTACCAAAATATTCAAAGGAATTTAATTAATATTTTTGGTGTCAACATTCATCCATGTGGAGTAGGCTTATTTATTCAACAGCAAAAGTTTCAGGTATTTTCTAATAAATAGATAGATTTATAACATGTGATTGTGAAAGATTGCAAGGGTACAAAAGTGGAAATTCCACCAATCAAAGCATAAGGAAAGCCTAGACATGTGAAGATATTATTGCAGAACGATTGACCTGGATTTGATGTAAAATGTAAAACCAGCTGGTCACATCATCAACTCATGAACCAGACAAGAATTGCTAGAGGATGAAACTTGTTTGTATTTTTTGGGCTTCCTATGCAATTGTAAAGGATTTTGTTTACAGTTTAATGTAAAACTTAATGAGTGGTCTATAATTTAGAGGTTTATTAATGGAATAAATTGTATTCTAGGATCCTTTTATGGAATGACAAGGAAAATGTTGGTTGCATTCATGATGCATTTGAGCTGTTAAGGATGCCGTTGACTTGAAAGATGCTATGGGAAGCATCTGTTGCAATGATGTTGATATCTCCTGTTTCTTTCTTCCACCTTCTCAGTCTTGACACTTAATGACTAATATATTCCTGATTTTATCATGAATTGTGGAACTTAACTTTGATTGAGCATCCGTCATTTTCACCCTTCTGGACTTGGCTAAGTGTCTTTTCTTGAAAGAAGGGCGTAAGTTGTCACTTGTAGCACATTATCAGACTGCTCCTCTTGATCTTCTGATTGTTTGAATTTCTTAGATATTTATGCCTTCTAATCATGTAGATATATTCTATGTTAACAGGTACACTTGACAGAGAGAGAGAAACAAAAACTGGAAGTTTGGTCCCGAATCATGCCTTTCAGGGAGTCTTTTGCTTGGGTTGTTATTCCACTATTTGAAAACAGTGGCCATCCAGTTGCTGGTGGAGTTGGCTCCCCAAGCAGTCCTCTTACCCCTGGTATATCTGGTTCAAGTTCCCAAGAGAGTGTTGGGGAACCTAGTGCAAAAGTAACTTTGGATGGGAAATTGACACATTCAAGTGGGGGTCCTGTTCTTGTGGAAATATCTACTTTGAATAAGGTCAAGGAAAGTTATACAGAGGACTCTCTTCAGGTGACATAGTTAACCTAATGCCATGCATATTCTGCATGTCTCATCAATTTCCTTGTGATATCTTGGAGATTTAATAGTTTTGTGTTTTACATGCCTTAGCATGTGTCCATATTAGCTCTTCCATTATAATACATGCATCTATGGTTGAAAGCTGATTGTCTCAGGTCAAATTTTCAGGTTTACAGGAAAACACTCACCTTGTGTAGCTTGAATATCTATGATTAAATTGGCTCTTGCATTCTTCTGTTTCTGTGAAAGTTGCCTCATGTAGACGTGCCATAATATAAAAAAGGTTGGCAAGCTGCATATATTCCTAGATGTGAAATGACCTACTTGTCTGTAAAAAATATTCATTTAAAAGAAACATTGACATGCAGAGGTACCCCAATTTTCCTACTTTACTCCCGATGATATGTTACATGGTTTGTCGAATCGGATCGAATCAGGAGAAATTTGACTCGCGATTTGGCCCAAGTACTGGTAAATTAGTTAGTCTTTAGGACCCTCTGTAAGTACTTCACTACTTATATGTTTATTGTTTTGGAAGTTGGCCAAAAAGCCACATTTCACTGAAAATAAAAAACACGGAAATCAAGTTGAGAGTATCCTTTATGTTCCATGGTCTGATTTCTTTTGCATTCCTAGTGTTGCATACCCTTGATGTTGCTCAATCATATGTACTTATTTTGTTTGTTGCTTTGATAATGTCCCATGGGCTGAAGAAAAGGAAATCTTGTGTTTGGAGCCATTTAATATTTTTTTAGACTCCCCGCAGACTACAATGTGGGTTGATTTGGATGAATAATGGTGTACAACCAGTAAAATGCTTTTATTGTGTTATTTGAAATGCTTTCATGCATTTGTTTTTGATTTATTGAATAAACTTATTAGATTTGCCATTTCTTATCATAATTAGATTGGTTGCTTCCCTCGACATTCTATATCCAGATTCCAGAACTTTAATAAGTACATGCTGTTTGGTTGTATGGTCCACAGGATCCCAAAAGGAAGGTACATAAGCCTGTGAAAGGTGTACTAAAGTTGGAGATTGAAAAGCTTCAGGCAGCCCATCTTGATGCTGACAACATCTCTGAAAGTGGTAGTGTGACCAATGATTCGATTGATGTTGGGGATCGATTTGGGGAACCTGCCATCCCAAAGGTCCTTGGTAATGGTTCTGATGGGCCTAGGAATGTAAATAGCAGATCTAATGCAAGTAATGGCAAAGAAGCGTCCAGGATTGGCCAGAATGGAGTAGGACATCATTCTGCTTGCATTAACAATGATGTAAGCAATTTCTGACTTATCAGGGCTTGTTTAACATGAGAACTATGTATCTCTCCATGTGCTTTTATCTTGTTTTGCCATTTCTTTTGGAGAATTCAGTTATTCAACCTATGATCTAAAGATGTGGGCCCTGGAAATCCAGTCACCATTTTCAAGTTTTTGCTCGTGAAGCATGTGGTGTCTTTGAATTGATGACTTTAAACTTTCCTAACTCTATTTCTTCTTCATTAATAAATTAAGTTCTATCAGTTTGTAGATTCCTGCAATGCAAAAAATGAAAAGCCATTGGAGAGACATTATAGTCATTATATAAACTTTATATATTCCACATCCTGGTTACAATTGGATTAATGATGGCTTGCATGCATTTCCTATTTACAATTTTACACTACTATATCCTAGTTACACTTGTATTAGAATTGCCTTGTACACCTTGCATACAACACCCCCCCACCCACCAAAAAAAAAAAAATCCCAATTCCAACATAATGTTAGATAGCAAGTTCTTGTGCCAATTTCTTTTGAAGGATCTACCCGTAATTTTTCTTCCTTGTGCTATTATGGGTGCTCACCTCCGGTCACCCCCTCTCTAACCGGAGGGGGGGTACCTTTGGTCCCCCTCCTCTTCACCCCCCTCACTTCTATAAAAGGAGGGGGGGGTGTTAGCTTGGAGAGGGTCGTGGCCTCCATTCTTTGGAGGCTCCCCCCCAAGGGAGCTCCCCCTTTGGCCTCTCCTCTCTTGGCCCCTTCAAGGCTCCTTTGGACCCCCACCTTTGGTCCCTCTCCATACCCCAACCGGAAGCACCCACCTCTGGTCCAAACACCCAACCAGAGGCACCCCACCTCTGGTCCAACCCAACCGGAGGCACCACCCACCTCCGGTCCAAAACCCACCGGAGGTACCCCACCTCCGGTCCATCCTACCCCTACCCATCTCTATAAAAGGGAGGGGGGTCTTACCTTGAAGTGGGTTTTTTAGAACCCTTTGAAGCCTTGGGAGATTTTGGCCCTTGGGGCCTTGGACTCTCTAAAGGGGGGCTGCTGCCTTATCTTCAAGTATAGAAGAGGGAGACTTGTCCATCTCCAAAGGAGGGGTTACAAAATTGCAGAAAAGCCCCTGGAGGGTGTAAAATTGTAGAACCCTTTGCTGCCCGAAAATTTGCATAGAAGCCCCCGACTTGTGGGAAATCACATAAAGGTCTCGGGAAGAGCAGAAAATTGCAGAAATACCTCCGGGATGGGGAAAATTGCACAAATACCCCAGTTTGTGGGAAAAATTATTCTCCGAATGGTGCAGAATTGCAAGGAGGTCCCTCTGCTGCCCAAAAAATTACGAAAAGACCCCTAAAAGGTGCAGAAACTACAGAAATACTCCAATTGTGGGGAAAATTGCGGAAATGACCCTGCTGTTGGAAAAGTGACAGGAATACTCTGGTTTAGGGGAAAACTACATGTAAACCCTCATGGAGTTCGAAAATTGCATGGAAGCCCTTGATCAGTGCAGAAAATGGCACGAAGCCCCTGGCAAGCTCCAAATGCGATAGAGTTCAAAGTAGGAATGCCGTTGGCACGACTCGGTGGAACGGCACCCAGGTCACTTCTTTGAAGAGGCGTGCGCTCTCCTGGGTCGGGTTTGGGTTAATCCCACTTGCTAAAAAATGCTCGGAAAAGTCAGCTAATGGCAGAACTTCCGAGTATGTTAATCAATGGCAGAGACACTTGAGGAAGTCAACAAATGGCCAAAGCACTCAGGAACGCCCAAAAATGGTAGTAATGTCTGGGAAAGTCAACTAATGACAGAAATACCTAGAACCACTCGGAGAAGTTAACAAATGACGGAAATATCCGAGTATGCCAGTCAATGGCGAAGACATCTGAGAAAGTCAACAAATGGCCGAAGCACTCAGGAACGTCGTCAAGAAATGGCAGAAGCACCTAGGGAAGTCAATAAATGACGGAAGTACCTGGGACTGCTCAAAGTCGAAGAGACCAAGTAATGGCAGGCAAGGTTCAAGAACCCGGGGATCGGGATCGGATCGGCCGGCCCCAAACCGATCCGACCGACTGATCCCGACCCCGGCTCGGCCGAGCCGGGCCGAGCCCAGCCGAGTCTGGCCGAGCTAAAGGGGGCTGGATTGGCCCCCTCAAAAAAAAAGGAAAAATATGAAAAAATATGAAAAATATAAACATTGTATTTATAAACTGAAATACATGAAAAACTAGGACATAATACATCATTGGTACTGAGGAAAAGCAATAAAATTATATTTATTGGAATCGCACATTATATTGTGCGGACATAAGGTGTACATAATCTGTCCAAGACATATAATGTTGGTAATATGCCTCATATTGAGTCAAATATTGACTATATGCATCCGTGTTCGCATATATGATAGTAATTGGTGTGTATCCAGGTATTTCAGGCACTTGATATGAGCCATATGACTCATATGAGTCATGTGAATGCGAATCAGACTAAGTGGATTGTGCATATGCTCCGCCTCCGGTGTAATACGATGCATCCGGGTATTGAGGATATGTCAAGTAGCCTCCCTGCCCTTGGTAGTATCCTTCAGTGGAAGCATAAGATGATGTATCTGATGCTTGCTCCATTGTCTCAAACTCTATCCGTAGTTTTTCTTGACGCTCCCACTCCTCTTGCATCTTCTTCTTCTTCATTAACCAATTCCGTCTATGCGGAATGAAGTTGGGATTGTATCTCGAATCTTCGGATGCTTGTCGGCCTTGGCCTTGGCCTTGCCCTTGGAATTGAGATGCCACTTTCTTCCCCTTCCGTGCATATTGTTGACTTGAGGTTTGTGTTTCTTCTTCTCTCCCTTGCCTACTCCCATGATGTTGATCTTGAGTAGCATGGGTGAAGTTTTCCTCTCCGGTGAATACAAAGGGTCTGGTGGCGGTGCCGGTGGCGGTACACTGCTGACATCTCCTCCATGATCGGATCCCTCACTAGGAGTACTTGTCTTCGATGTGGAGTCATTAGAAGTTTGGTATACAACATTATCGCTTGGCTCCGGTGTTTCATCATCTACATCTTCCTCGATTGTCTCCAAGTCTGCAATGCTAATGCCGTGTTTCTTGCTCCTTCCTCTTGCACCCACTGTCTTCTTTTGGCGTTTAGGGGCTGGGGGAGTTTCAAACTCCGGAAGCAAAGGCACATCATCAAGCTCACTTAAATGAGACATAAACATGTTAACATGAGAAATAAAAAATTTATAAATTATAATGCCATGTTGCATGTACATTGTAAAGGTCATTTACCTTCAGCCCATGCACGATCATGCGGGTCGAACTCTGGTTCAACCGAAGTGGTTGCATTTACCCATGCATGGAGTGGATGTTCCTCCTCAAAAACTTCTTCTATATCTATTGTCTCGGATGCTGCTGTTTTAGCTTGTTGTTGGCCCGAGGCTCTATATTTTTCTCTATCTTGAACTTGTTTGATTAATTGGAGATTTTTAAGCTTCAATCTCATGTTTTAGTGGCAAAATACCAACTTCTCAAGACGTGCAGACTTCAAGCGGTTTCTTTGCTTTGTGTGGATCAAGCGAAATGTGCTCCAGTTCCTCTCACACCCTGTGGCAGACGTTGTTTGGCTTAACACCCGAATGACTACATATGCTAAGCCTTCATATCCATAAGTTCTTCCATGATCCAACCACCAATTCGCTGTAAATGAACATGTATAGTGTTTTAGAAAATAGAAGTAGAACCAACTCATTCCAGAAGCAAATAAATATGATGAGTAACTTCTAACCTGGATTCAAAATCTGAGCAGCTCTTTGTGCCGTGCTAGTACCAAAGTGGTAGAGTTGAAGTCTATAATCATGCATTTGTTTGCATGCTATGATTGCCCTATCCTCATTGTCTAGCATGCGTTTGATTACATTTTTTGCCCCAGTCAACACTTTGGAGGCATTGTCATAGTTCTCATTCCTCCCATCAGTCCTATACATGTATTGGGGGTTGAAGAAATGCCCTACATATAGAAGAAAAATGTTAAAACATGATATGATTCCTTAGAATTATAAATAATATGTAATCACAAATCACAAGAGTTGAAGTGTTATGCTTACCTGCAGCATGAAGATCATGATGCAATGTGTGCTCCCATCGTCGATCTATGATTTCCCACCACTTGGCATACGTCGTTTTGTTGTTCATTTGGATAAGCTCCTTTACTCGATCCATAACTTCGTACAAGTAGCCCATCTCGGATCTCCTCTCCCCATTTACCGCCCTTAAGACTCGAACAAGCGGTTCTACTACATTCAAAACATTTTGGACCCCCTTCCAAAATGGCTTTGATTGAATAATGTCGGTCACCTTCTTTCCCTTCTCCCTCACCTGTGTAGGAGCATGTCGGGACATATAGTTCTCCCACTCTTCAGATGCTACCATCCTAATAAGGTTGCTACGTTGCCTATTTATGCTATCCAATGCAATATATTGGAATGCAAACCTTGTAGGTGCTGGCCGAAGCAACTCCCGTCCATGTGTATGCGTTCTCATGATGTCCAATATGTTGTTGTGATTGTAGATGAATGTGGTTACAAATCTTGCATTGTTGACCACATTTTCCACCATTGGATCTTCACAAATATCTTCTAGCATTAGGTCAATGCAGTGCGCGGAGCAAGGAACCCAATACAAGTGTTCCCTTTTGTTCATTAGTTTTTGGCCCGCCAATTTGAAAGCCGCTGCATTGTCAGTTACCACTTGGACTATTCTTTTCTCTCCAATCTCCTCCACCATGTTGTCCATCAACTGAAATAGGTAGTCCGCATTCTTCACCTTACCAGAAGCGTCTACTGACTTCCAAAAAACGGTCCCTGCTTTGCAGTAAATTAAGAAGTTTATCATACTTCTTCGTGTAATACCTGCACAATTCCATAAGAAAAATTAAAACCTATGTGTTATTAATGAATAACAATTAACTGACCAAACACTTGTACATACCTGTCCATCCATCGCACATTAATGTGCAACCATATTCATCCCATATGCGTTCAAAAGTGGAAACATATGCCTTCATATCTTCAACCTCCATGTCCAAGTACTTGTTGTAGATTTCATATGAAGTAGGGCCTTCTACCCCTTTGCCCACTTCACCAATAGTCTCGATCATTGACTCATAATATGGTCCTTTTGCTGCATTAGCCGGTATGCTGTTGAGGAAGAACCATCTTGACGTCGCTCTCCCTATCTTCTCCTTGCATATTTTCAAATTCTTGAAGGCTGCAGAAATGGATGGTTGCTTCTCCCTCCGCGTGGTGAGAAATGGGTCCAATGGTCCCACTCTAGGATCTCCTTCTCTAGGGATATCTATTGGAACCTCAGGTATATTTGTACTCATTCCAGCACTTGAACTCCCTTAGCCGCTACTCCCATGGCCACTACCTTGACCTAGGTGATGATCAGTATGTCGGAGATAGTCCTCTTCCGCAAAAGACCTTCGACTTACTTGCGATGCCCGACGAAATTGTTCTATAATATGAGATAGAAATAGAATGATATAATTTTAAAAAACTTGTTGATGATGTTATACATTGAAATGTATAAATTATAATGAGGGTGTTTGAACTTTGAAGTTTGAAGCTTGAAATAGATGTTCCAAAACTAAGTTAACTAATTACTAACCTTCATCATCATCATCAAGATCAATTGTTTGTCTCCCTCTTGATAAATCCACGGACCTTTGAGGAGGGGCAGACAATTCTTCTCGGATTTCTTGGCGTCTTCTACTAATGTTTGCTTTGGATGTCTTTTTCTCCTTTATATATTGGCAAAATTGTATTCGAACTTCAGCAGAAACTCTCGAACATGGTGCCACCTCACCTTTAATTCCCGCTAGATGTTGTTTCAAACGCCATACGCCTCTCGATAAGACCCGGTTACAATACTTGCATTGGACCTTCCTTCGAGCCATGTCCACAACGGTACCATGAGCTCAAGCGGGATCGGCGCTGGGAGGGTTGCTTGAAGATTGGGGAGCCGGAGCAGCACCACCTTCGACGGCCATCACTTAGAACAAAAAAAAGAAGTTAAATAATAAACAAACAAAAAATAAATAATTTTTTTTTGCGGCTGAGAGAGAGGGAGATCAATCGCAGCCAAGAGTTCGGGCCGAGAGTGTGTGTGAGAGAGCCCGAAGAGTCGAAGACGAAGAGCAAGAGCGTGAAAGATGAGATCGCCTCGCAATAGTGCAAAAGAGCGCCCGAGAGAGAGAGAGAGAGAGAATGCCCAAAAATTGGTAGGAGGGGAGGAGAACTCAACACTTGAGTTTGGAGCATAATGGGGGCCTTTGGGGGGTTTATATAGACCCCCAAGGCCTCCAATGGCCAAAAATAGCTGTTTCTGGCCGTTGGGGAGCGCCCCCCAGCGGTTAGAAACGACTAGTTTTTTGAACTAGCCGTTGAGCCGGATCGGTCTGATTCGGCCCGATCCGCGGCGGATCAGGTCGGGCTCGGCGAGCCCGCCGAGCCCAGCCGAGCCGGGCCGATCCGCGCGCAGGGATTGGATGGGTTACCCTGGCTTGGATTGGGAGGGTCAAAACCGAGCCGACTCGGTCGATCCGATCCCTATCCGGTCGAGTTTTTGATCCTTGATGGCAGGGATGTCCGAGAAAGCCAAGGAATGGTAGTAATGATCGAAAAAGTCAATTAATGGCAGAAATATCTGGAATTGCTCCGAGAAAGGCCAAGTAATGGCAGGGATGTTCGAGAACGCCAAGAAATGACAGGTATGTCCAAGAAGAGCTAGAAAATGATAGAAATGTCAGTAAACGCCAGGAAATGACAGAAGCATCCGGGAAAGTCAATCAATGACAGAAATACCCGGAACTGCTCGGGGGAGTCAAGAAATGACGTAAAGAACCCGATGATGTTAACTAATGGCAGAAGGTCTGGCAAGGCTAAGAAATGGCAGGAATGCCTGGAAATGTCAGGAAATGGCAAGGAGCTCTTGGACAGTTATGGATACAATGGTGTGTAAATCTCCTCCGGGTTTCTTTTTCAAAAGACAACATTGGCAAAGTTTTCAATTCTTTGATCATGGCGGCTTATGCTTGCAGACAAGGTATCAAAACTCGGCTGGCTCGGGATTGGATCGCCCGAGTTGGCTCGGTTTTGGCCCTCTCGATCCGAGCCGAGGTAACCCAGCCGGTCCCTGCGCGTGGATCGTCCGGGCTCGGCTAGGCTCGGCGGGCTCGCCGAGCCCGGCCCGATCCGCCGCGGACCGGGTCGGACCGGGGCGATCTGGCTCTCAACGGCTAGTTTTGAACTAGCCGTTTCTAGCCGTTGGGGGGCCCTCCCCAACGGCTAGAAACGACTCTTTTTGGCCTTTGGAGGCCTTGGGGGTCTATATAAACCCCCAAAGGCCCCCATTATGCTCCAAACTCAAGTGTTGAGTTCTCCTCCCCTCCTCTCAATATTTTGGGCATTCTCTCTCTCTCTCTCGGGCGCTATTTTGCACTATTTGGGAGGCGATCTCATCTTTCACGTTCTTGCGCTTCGTCTTCGACTCTTCGGGCTTTCTCACACACACTCTCGGCCCGAACTCTTGGCTGCGATTCATCTCCCTCTCTCTTAGCCGTAAAAAAAATTATTTATTTTCTGTTTTTTTATTATTTAACTTCTTTTTTTGTGTTCTAAGTGATGGCCGCCAAAGGTGGTACTCCTCCGACTCCCCAATCTTCAAGCAACCCTCCCAGCGCCGATCCCGCTTGGGCTCATGGTATCGTTGTGGACATGGCTCGAAGGAAGGTCCAATGCAAGTATTGTAACCGGGTCTTATCGGGCGGCATATGGCGTTTGAAACAACATCTAGCGGGAATTAAAGGTGAGGTGGCACCATGTTCGAGAGTTTCTGCTGATGTTCGAATACAATTTTGCCAATATATGAAGGAGAAAGAGACATCCAAAGCAAACATTAGTAGAAGACGGCAAGAAATCCGGGAAGAATTGTCTGCCCCTCCTCGAAGGTCCGTGGATTTACCAAGAGGGAGACAAACAATTGATCTTGATGATGATGAAGAAGGTTAGTAATTAGTTAATTTAGTTTTGGAACATTTATTTTAGTTCAAGCACCCTCATTATAATTTATACATTTCAATGTATAACATCATCAACAAGTTTTTTTAAATTATATCATTCTATTTCTATCTCATACTATAGAACAATTTCGTCGGGCATCGCAAGTAAGTCGAAGGTCTTTTGCGGAAGAGGACTATCTCCGACGTACTGGTCATCACCTAGGTCAAGGTAGTGGCCATGGGAGTAGCGGACAAGGGAGTTCAAGTGCTGGAATGAGTACAAATATACCTGAGGTTTCAGTAGATATCCCTATAGACGGAGATCCTAGAGTGGGACCATTGGACCCATTTCTCACACGCGGAGGGAGAAGCAACCATCCATTTCTGCAGCCTTCAAGAATTTGAAAATATGCAAGGAGAAGATAGGGAGAGCGACGTCAAGATGGTTCTTCTTCAACAGCATACCGGCTAATGTAGCAAAATGACCATATTATGAGTCAATGATCGAGACTATTGGTGAAGTGGGCAAAGAGGTAGAAGGCCCTACTTCATATGAAATCTACAACAAATACTTGGACATGGAGGTTGAAGATATGAAGGCATATGTTTCCACTTTTGAACGCATATGGGATGAATATGGTTGCACGTTAATGTGCGATGGATGGACAGGTATGTACAAGTGTTTGGTCAGTTAATTGTTATTCATTAATAACACATAGGTTTTAATTTTTCTTATGGAATTGTGCAGGTATTACACGAAGAAGTATGATAAACTTCTTAATTTACTGCAAAGCAGAGACCGTTTTTTGGAAGTCAGTAGACGCTTCTGGTAAGGTGAAGAATGCGGACTACCTATTTCAGTTGATGGACAACATGGTGGAGGAGATTGGAGAGAAAAGAATAGTCCAAGTGGTAACTGACAATGCAACGGCTTTCAAGTTGGCGGGCCAAAAACTAATGGACAAAAGGGAACACTTGTATTGGGTTCCTTGCTCCGCGCGCTGCATTGACCTAATGCTAGAAGATATGTGTGAAGATCCAATGGTGGAAAATGTGGTCAACAATACAAGATTCGTAACCACATTCATCTACAATCACAACAACATATTGGACATCATGAGGACGTATACACATGGACGGGAGTTGCTTCGGCCAGCACCTACAAGGTTTGCATCCCAATATATTGCATTGGATAGCATAAATGGGCAACGTAGCAACCTTATTAGGATGGTAGCATCTGAAGTGGGAGAACTATATGTCCCGACATGCTCCTACATGGGTGAGGGAGAAGGGAAAGAAGGTGACCGACATTATTCAATCAAAGCCATTTTGGAAGGGGGTCCAAAATGTTTTGAATGTAGTAGAACCGCTTGTTCGAGTTTTAAGGGCGGTAGATGGGGAGAGGAGATCCGAGATGGGTTACTTGTACGAGGCTATGGATCGAGCAAAGGAGCTTATCCAAATGAACAACAAAACAACGTATGCTAAGTGGTGGGAAATCATAGATCGACGATGGGAGCACACATTGCATCATGATCTTCATGCTGCAGGTAAGCATAACACTTCAACTCTTGTGAATTGTGATTACATATTATTTATAATTCTAAGGAATCATATCATGTTTTAACATTTTTCTTCTATATGTAGGGCATTTCTTCAACTCCCAATACATGTATAGGACTGATGGGAGGAATGAGAACTATGACAATGCCTCCGAAGTGTTGATTGAGGTAAAAAATGTAATCAAACGCATGCTAGACAATGAGGATAGGGCAATCATAGCATGCAAACAAATGCATGATTATAGACTTCAACTCTACCACTTTGGTACTAGCACGGCACCAAGAGTTGCTTAGATTTTGAGTCCAGGTTAGAAATTACTCATCATATTTATTTACATTTGGAATGAGTTGGTTCTACTTCTATTTTCTAAAACACTATACATGCTTCATTTACAGCGGCTTGGTGGTTGGATCATGGAAGAACTTATGGATATGAAGACTTAGCATATGTAGCTATTCGGGTGTTAAGCCAAACAACGTCTGCCACAGGGTGTGAGAGAAACTGGAGCACATTTGGCTTGATCCACACAAAGCAAAGAAACCGCTTGAAGTCTGCACGTCTTGAAAAGTTGGTATTTTGCCACTACAACATGAGATTGAAGCTTAAGAATCTCCAATTAATCAAACAAGTTCAAGATAGAGAAAAATATAGAGCCTCAGGCCAACAACAAGCTGAAGCAGCTCCATCCGAGACAATAGATATAGAAGAAGTTTTTGAGGAGGAACATCCACTCCATGCATGGGTAAATGCAACCTCTTCTGTGGAACCAGAGTTCGACCCGCATGATCGTGTATGGGCTGAAGGTAGATGACCTTTACAATGTACATGCAACATGACATTATAATTTATAAATTTTTTATTTCTCATGTTAACATGTTTATGTCTCATTTAGGTGAGCTTGATGATGTGCCTTTGCTTCCGGATTTTGAAACTCCCCCAGCCCCTAAACGCCAAAAGAAGACAGTGGGTGCAAGAGGAAGGAACAAGAAACACGGCATTAGCATTGCAGATTTGGAGACAATCGAGGAAGATGTAGATGATGAAACATCGGAGTCAAGCGATAATGTCATATACCAAACTTCTAATGACTCCACATCGAAGACAAGTACTCCTAGTGAGGGATCTGATCATGGAGGAGATGTCACCAGTGTACCGCCACCGGCACCGCCACCAGACCCTATTGTATTCACCGGAGAGGAAGACTTCACCCATGCTACTCAAGATCAACATCATGGGAGTAGGCAAGGGAGGGAAGCAGAAGCACAAACCTCAAGTCAACAATATGCACGGAAGGGGAAGAAAGTGGCATCTCAATTCCAAGGGCAAGGCTAAGACCAAGGCCGACAAGCATCCGAAGATTCGGGATACAATCCCAACTTCATTCCGCATAGATGGAATTGGTTAATGAAGAAGAAGAAGATGCAAGAGGAGTGGGAGCGTCAAGAAAAGCTACGGATGGAGTTTGAGACCATGGAGCAAGCCTTAGATACATCATCTTATGCTTCCACTGAAGGATTCTACCAAGGGCAGGGAGGCTACTTGGCATATCCTCAATATTCGGATGCATCGTATTACACCGGAGGCGGAGCATATGCACAATCCACGGAGTCCGATTCACATTCACATGACTCATATGAGTCATATGGCTCATATCAAGTGCCTAAAATACCTGGATACACACCAATTACTATCATATATGCAAACACGGATGCATATAGTCAATATTTGACTCAATATGAGGCATATTACCAACATTATATGTCTTGGACAGATTATGTAAACCTTATGTCCACACAATATAATGTACGATTCCAATAAATATAATTATATTGCTTTTTCTCAGTACCAATGATGTATTATGTCCTATTTTTTCATGTATTTCAGTTCATAAATACAATGTTTATATTTTTTCTATTTTTCATATTTTTTCTATTTTTTTTTAATTTTTTTGAGGGGCCGATCCAGTCCCCTTTAGCTCGGCCAGACTCGGCCCGGCTTGGCCGAGCCGGGGTCGGGATCGGCCGGTCGGATCGGTTTGGGGCCGGCCGATCCAATCCCGATCCCCGGGTTCTTGAACCTTGCTTGCAGAAGTACCCTGATATGGAAAAGTTGTAGAAGTCTTAGGAAGGGCAGGAATGCAGCAAAATCCTTCAAAGGGTGGAAAACTGCAGAAAAGTCCTTGAACGGCAAGGAAGTTGCAGAAAACTCCTTAAAAGCAAGAAGTGGCAAAAAAGTATCTTTAAATGCCATATGGCACATGCTGTTTGCACGGCTTGGTGGAGTGAGACCCACGCCACTTCGTTGAAGCGGCTTGCACTCTCTTGGGCTCGGCTTATAGTTGGCCATCCCCCAGTCTTGGGATTTCCAAGAAATGGCAGGAATCTCTGGAAATGTCAAGAAATGACTGAAAAGTCCTGGGAGGTCAAGAAATGTCCGGAAAATCCTAGGGAGCCAAGAAATGACAAGTGTACCTTGAGAAGTCACTAAATGATTGGAAAGACCTCGGGATACCGGAAAATGACATAAGAACCCAGCATGGTATCAAAAATCGTCCGGATCGGGATTGGATCGGCCGATTCGGATCGGTTTTGGGCCGACCGATCCGACCTGGGGTAACCTTGCCAGGGGCTGAGTCCAGGCCGATTCTAGGTTGAGACCACTCCGATTTCAGGTCTTATTTACCTGAACATCATTTAAGTAAATGTTCATTTACTTAAGATATTACATGTAAATAAGGAAATACTCCCCATTTGAATTTAATAAAAATATCAATTTTTTTTAATCTTTTATCAATAAAAAATCAACTCTTCCATCTAAGAAGAAAATCATGATTTTGTTGATTCCATCAAAGTAACATCTTTCTAATCCCTCATAATTTGGCCTATCTAAAAATTTCATAATTCAAATAAATCCAATAGAACACTAAAAAATTCATAATTTCATAATGTAACTCCTTTGGACAAGTCACATGCGCGTTTGACTTTTTTCACTGCACTTTGAATTTTTAGTGTTCTATTGGGTTTATTTGAATTATGAATTTTTAGATAGGCCAAATTATGAGAGATTAGAAAGATGCTATTTTGATGGAATCACCAAAATCACGATTTTCTTCTTAGGCAGCGTTTGGCATCACATTTGCAGAATTGAGAAAGTTTAAAATCGGCAATTTCTGGATGGTCTGACATGTGTCAGGATTCCATCCCAGAAGTCTGACATTAATTGGTGCGTTTGGAAGCAACGCACTGCAGTAGAAAAAGCTATGGTGTTTTTTTACAATTCTACCCCTTAAAAAAATTTCATCTCTGAACAACCATCAATGAGGGGGGTACGTCTGCCTTTTCACCCCCAAAATCTCTGGGGCACCGCGGAGAAGCAGCCTCCAGGCCGCTTTCGCGGTAGAGGAGAGAGAAATATCTCTCTGTCTATCTCTCTCCCCTTCCCAAAATCCAACAACACGGAAGCCTATATGCAGCCTAGAACATTTGGAACTACTTCTCATTTTGTCAGAGATTTGGCAGGCCAAAATCGGCCAAAACGTGATGCCAAACGCTGCCTTAGATGGGAGAGTTGACTTTTTATTGGTAAGAGATGATTTTTTTTGATATTTTTATTGGATTCAAATGTGGGGTATTTTGTTATTTACATGTAATATCTTAAGTAAATGAACATTTACTTAAATGATGTTCAGGTAAATAAGATATTGTACATTAGTATACACTTCACACCTGTACAAGGGGTCGATCCAGCCACCCCTGGCTCAGCCAGGATCGGCCGATCTCGGATGTTTTTGGCTGGCCGATCCGGCCCCGATCCCTGTGTTCTTGAACCTTGGCACCCAGAACGGGCAGAAACTTGCAGAAACCTGGCAAGACCGCTCAAAGGTCCCGTCACAATCAAACGGTGATGGTGGCCATGAAGTAAACACAATGGACTGGCAGTGATCATATTGGCGATCCAACAGTCTCATTGTGATGAAATCCAAGTCAATGGTCTGATCGTGGTTGAAGTAAATATAGAATAATTGGATTGTGACCAAATGAAGTGTTGAAGACCCAATTATATAATCGGGACCCCTTGTACAGGTTTTGAAAGACCAATTGTAATTTAAATTACATGTGTACAAATATTAAAGTTTTCAATTTTTTTTGTAAGAGTGTGTACCCACAAAGGGCGACCATTAATGTCATTGTCGTTACAATAAACAGAGACGAAAGACTTTCTTTGACAGAGAATTAAAGGTGTTCCAGTTTAACTCGATGTAAATTAACACCAACTTTGGTCGGTGGAGAAGGGTCCAATACACGAAACCCTAATCAACTGATAAAAATAAATGCGTGGAATAAATGTTGTCCAGTAAATGGACATGTAAATACCCGCATTAAGCGAACCTCAAATTTGTCTGTTGTACAGACTGGCACACCCGCAAAAAACAAAACAAAAAGAAAGAAAGAAAAGAGAGAAATTCCGCGTCCGACATACTTATATTATATACATATCTCCCATTCTTTTCAACTTTAGTGATATTACCCACCTCATGCAGTTTTCATACTAGTGCATAAACATATTCTTGGGCTCATTCTACATGCACTTTGCTGAAACATTTGACAAGAGCTAATGATTGTGAATTCTGGGGACGTGCAAATTTTTTTGAGAATATTTGTTTTAGGGCTATTTCCTGTCTCTAAAGTTTGTTCAGGTAAATCCTGAGCTTTTTGTTTAGAGTGTTGGCATAAAAAAGAGTTATTTAGGAGGCCGAGGAACTTCTCCTAAGGGCTCTTTGATTGTGCAGCCTTTGTTTATACATTAAAATTGGTGGTAAAGTCTGCTGCTTTTCTAAAAATTATCCGCCTTCCAAAATATTTATTTGTAAATTTGGTAAATTTGAATCTATCTATGCCTAACAGTAGCTTCTTCTTGCAATACTTGAATAACAATGCTTCATGGCACTAGGTATTTTGATTGAGCTTCCACAAATTGAATTTTGATGCTTGTCCTTTCTGGCAGTTTTCATTTCCATAACAAGTTACATTATTGCTTTTGCAGATACATGTTTTTGATTTTCGCATGATGATGAGGAGTGAGCCATTTTCGCAGCTTTTGCATAGCCTCTATGTTTATCCATTGTCTATTAATCTGAGTAGGAAAAGGAATCTGTTCATAAGAGTAGAACTGAGAAAGGATGATGTTGACCTACGACGACCACCTTTAGAAGTATGACCCTCTTTACTGTAACATTTATATGTATTGGTTTTAATATGATGTATTGGCCTGATGGTTGATGGTTGTATGTTCTTCCCCATAGTCTGTATATCCGAGGGATCCAGGTG
The DNA here is from genome assembly GCA_014218235.1 of Colocasia esculenta. Classification (NCBI taxonomy): domain Eukaryota; kingdom Viridiplantae; phylum Streptophyta; class Magnoliopsida; order Alismatales; family Araceae; genus Colocasia; species Colocasia esculenta. The sequence continues at coordinate 38,494,797 of CM024757.1, read as the reverse complement.
GGCCACTTCAGAGATGGTCTCACACTCAAGTTGCTGTTGGTGCTAGAATGGCTTATTTCCATGATGAGATTAAAGTATCACTTCCTGCTATATTGACTCCCCAACATCATCTGTTGTTCACTCTTTTTCATGTTGATCTTCAAATGAAAATTGAAGCTCCAAAACCTGTAAGCATTCTGCGAATTTACTTTTCTTTTTTTTTGTTTTTCATTTTAAAATTTTGAAAATAAACCATAGAATATATACAACATTAGTATGGCTTAATCTTCACAAACTTTATAGTTCATAGTATTAAGAACATCAAATTAACAGCTTTAGACAGAGAGAACATTCTCCAAGCTATGGTGTGTGTGTGTGCAAGAGATGTTTCATAATTGTTCATTTTCTTTGTCTACTAGATGCCCTTCTAACAAATATTTGTTTTTTCAGGTAATCATAGGCTATGCTGCGCTCCCTTTATCCACACATGCTCAGTATGTGTTCTTTCATCTTTCTCTTCCTCCCCTCCCCGCTCTGCATTTGTGCATGCATGTTCCTGGAAGCTTTCTGAAATGTGGTTAATTGCTTATAATATGGAAAATATTGCTGATGGACAATCTTAAAACAATATTTCAATGTTGACCAATTGAATTTAGAGACCGCTCATGATATTTGGTCCTATATACAAATTTTTGCGTCATATTTGGCATGCATCCTTGTTTTGCAGCTTTTTGACATCAGGGGGAGCCCACCCTCGCACCGCACATAAAGTCATGAATGACTTGCATTATAACCCTAATGCATTGCCTGACCCTTATGGTCCCACTGGGCACGTGTTCTAGTGTCCTCTGACTGCTTGGGTGGACTGGAACCTGAGTAAACAGTTGCACTGTTTAAATAGGTGGCATCCTCTGCACCTAATACCTAATTCCTTGGGTCAACCACCTGAAAGTCCACCTTAGACCTTTCTAATAATTTTGGCTATTATGCATATTGCATCATAGAGTAATACTTCTGCAACACGAGTTCTTAGGGGCTGTGCATGCACACGTGACTAGTCCACGTGGGGGCAACAAGACGTGGGAGTCTAGTGTCCATTTCCAGAAATTTCTGGCTGATATCGTGTTTTGAGATTTCCTTATTGTTGTATTACTTATTCATGTGGATGGAGAAGTTTCTGTAAACATAGCTTGCTGTAATCAATTGGCATGTTAACCTCTAGTGGGTCTCTTTTGCCACATTTTAGTTTTGAAAATATCATGGTTGTAGATTCACCGTCTCCCTCTCCTTTGATTGTTTCCATCGTTGCTGGTGAAGTTTTGATTTGGATTTTTGTTGAAGGATAGAATTACATGAATATTTTTTTTCATCCTTACCAAGATGTAGATTTGATGTGATTGAATATAGTCAGTGGATATTGCCTTTTCTGCCTTATATGTGTTATCTTGGTTCAAAGTGTTCTTGTGATTGACCAAATTAAAATGTTCTTCACAGATTGCAATCTGACATATCTTTGCCTTTACTGAAAGAGTTGGCCCCACATTATCTCCAGGATGGTTGCAAGGTAATATTGTATGAGCCATTATGTTTTTGTTTGTGCTGTGCTTGGATTTTGTTCTGCCTCATCTCTTTGTGGAAAAAGATGGGACTGTGCATGGTACACAGTATATTCTTGAGCCTGCATTTGCTATATAGGCCTGAATATTATTGTATGTAGATGGTTTGGACTTTATCACAAGTTCTTTTACTTTTTGATAATTTATACGAGTTCTTTTATTCATCTTTTTGCAGGAGAGGCTGGATTATCTGGAGGATGGAAAAAATGTTTTCAAATTGCGTTTAAAGTTATGCTCCTCTTTGTTTCCCATTAATGAGAGAATTAGAGATTTCTTCTTGGAATATGATAGGCATATGCTGCGGACAAGTCCTCCATGGGGATCTGAGCTCCTTGAGGTATTATTTCCATTATCTTATATGAATTTTGATAATGTGTCACATTTACTATGTGTTAATACCTAAGAAAATTTTAGATGAAACCTTAGTTATTCATTTAGCAGTTTAACCGTTTAAGCTTTGTTTTGTAACAGATATTGACACATTTTTTTCAGATGGAATTGCATCTCCTTTCCCCTGGACTGGTATAGTTCTAAGCAGTAAGCAGTTGTGTCAGTGACATGAATTTGCCTCAAGTAAACCCATCAATTAATCACCTCACCTTATACTTTTGGCAGATGCTTTTTTTTCTTGAAAAAGGTAGATGATATTACCAATTTTACTGGAGGTTGTAATGTAGTACAATCAAAGAAAAGGCTAGGCAAGGCACTTCCTAAACCTAAAAAAGGAAAATTATGTCCCTTTAAAGCGGGGGAACTCAGCCTGTGGAGACAAAGCTGACAATTGACATAAATGTTGACTTAGGCTGCTGAGGAACATGTAATTTTTTGAAAGAATATTGTCCACATAAGCCTTCAAACTGTTAAACATCGCATCATTCTTTTCTTTCCAAATGTCCCAACAATACGCTGCAGGAATAATGTTGAAAAACTCTTCAATTTTGCTATTTAATATGCAACCCTATATGCATAACAGAATTAAATCTGCCCTGGAGTCCAAAGACTTGGCCAAGAATATCCCATACTTCTGCACTAACTGGGCACAAGACCATCAAATGATTAACATCCTCATCTTGCAAACCATATAGGGAACAGATAGTTTCACAATCATTATTTACAATGATTCTCTTCTGAAACATAAGCCAGAAAAATGCATCAGAATACTGGTAATTGTTACATCTATCCTGAAAGTTGTAGAGATTTAAATGTCCATGGCCAATCCACATTGGGTTTGGGGTGGATCCTGATCCTGAACCTGAACTTTAAGGCCTTGGCCTTAAGTATCCTTTCCTACATTGCCTTTATAACATTTTATTTTTCATCTGGCATCAATGTAGGATGTTGTTCTTTTTGCATCCCAAGATATATAAATAGGATATTTGGGTTGTTTCTTGCTTGCAGGCCATCAATAGTCTGAAGAATGTGGATTCCACTGCCTTATTGCAATTTCTCCAACCAATACTAAATATGCTTCTCCACCTGATTGGTGATGGCGGTGAGACCCTCCAGGTACTCTAATGACTAATTCTATCACTTTTGATTTATCCCTGTGCTTAATCAGCAACATTGGCCTTAACCTGTTCTGGAGAGTGATTGTAGTGTGTCACGCCCCGGCATTTATATCTCCAATAAATGCCAAGACGCGAGCGGAAAGGAAATCAGGAATAAATTTCCAATTTTCCGAGTAGAAATTCCCCAGGGTCAAGACCTAAAATAAAAATAATTATCTATCATTCTTCTGAACTTGAGTATTACATGATTCTTAAATTATAAATCAAAGGGCAGATGTAGCAAGGGTTGATCTTTTAGCACACAAATCCCGTCGTCCCTCCTTCTATGACTAATGATTACTTAGAAAAAGTGTAGGTATGAGCAATCTTGCCCAGTATGATTTATCCTCCAATGACAAGGAAATAGATGCAGGAGTTAAGGAAAATATGCTACATACAAGGATGACAAATAACAGTGTTCAAGAAAAGGGAGGATAATGCAAATCAAGATGTAAAAACATTGAACCATGCTTAAATTATAGTAACAAGAATAAACTGGTATGTCAATGAACTGAGCCAGAATAACAAGTGTCAGACATATAATGACATTCCGTCAATCATCAAACGTATAATAATTGTCGAGTAGTTTACTAACATGTACTAGCTGTTCATGACAAAAGCAAATCAAGTAGGATCAAGATTATGGAAACAATAACATATAATGGAATATCCACCAATCAAGCACATAGCAGTGTTCGATGCCAAAACACTAAAACAGTAGTCCTATATCATTCCGTATGGCCAGTAAATGAATTTGGATGCTCCTCTTAGGAATTGGACCTCCTGCCCCTATTGGCACAGGCATCTTAATCCAAGAGAGTCTGAAGACCTAACCACGTAAGTAAACATTCCTTATAGTTATGTTTCCGGACAATTATCATGCAACAATTCAGAGCTTCAAGGAGAAAGCACATGTACAAAATTGTGTATCATAAGGATTACAAAATAGTTGGAAATGATTGGAGTTTCAAGTGGTAATAAAGTTATGCAAGATGAGAATTTTATGCTGGAAGCCGGTATTCAAATCGAAATATCAGAATTTCCAGTTGAAACCAGTGTATCCGGTTTAAAATTAAGATCTAAAACCAAAAGCACTCTAGATTATTTAGTTGTAATATAGAAATTAAATATGATTTACATATATCAAATTAAACATGGGATTGTGACTGAGTTTGCTAGACTTAATTCAGGGTCACATTGGATAAAGTTGGCTTGAAATAGTTATTTAGGAGTTAAAACGATTGCAATAATGATGGTATTCGAGTATCAAGTTGGCATAGTCGCTTTAAAACCGAAGAAAATAAAACATCCAACTTGATTTCAAAGTTTAGAATCCTTTTTTCGAATCAAATCTGGGAGTAGGGTTACCTGGTCAAGAGAACAACAAGTGTTGACATATGAACAATAGGTGTTGACACTTGAACAACAGATGTTAACACACGAACAACTAGTGTTGACATATGAACAACATGTGTTGACATATAAACAACAGGTGTTGACATGTGGACATTAGATGTTGACATACGAACAGCATGTGTTGGCACGTGAATAACAAGTGTTGACAAATGAACAATAAGTGTTGACATTACGAACAACAAACATGTGAACTGATAACAGGCTTTTGGGTACTAGCTGAAGGGAGTGAGGTACTTAGACCTACTTAGTGCGTTAGGTTTTGTAATCTTTATCGAGAAATCGATAGAAGAACACATCATAAAAATCTTAAAATAAAACACGATAATTCAGACATGAAGCAGCCAAGCGGACAGAGTCAATCTGAAAAAGGCATGTGTTGATACGCTAGGGTTCGTGTGTCAACCTGCTGAAGAGGATAGGTCAACCGGCTATAAGGAATAGGTCGACTTGCTCAGGGGACAGGCTCACTGGCTAGGTTGGTCGACCGATTTGGAAGAATCGGTCGTCCGACGGGGTGAAATCAGTCGATTGAAATACAGAATTTGGTCGTCTGATGTTCCCAGAATGGCTATATTTTTAGACTGAAAATCGATCGACCGAAACACCCAAATCGGTCGACCGATTTCGGTGAAAACCAGAATCGTACGGTCATGAATCGCATGCCTTAAATATGCATGGGAATGGAAATAAACAAGCAGAGATTGTAGGGAGGGACTTACACTATGACTATACATATTTTTCAGATTTAATAAAACTCGTTCAGTCTCTCATTTAAATTCTTTCCTCTCTCAAATAGTCTAACTGGAGAGAGAATCGATCGACCGAAATGTCAAAATTGGTCTTTCGATTTCGGTAAAAATCAGAATCATAAAAGTTCGAATCGCACAGTCCAAACATGCTTGGGAATAGAAATAAACAATCAGGAATGATAAAGAGGAAACTACTTTATAGTTGGACGTGACCGTCAGTTCAAGATGGATTTCTTATGCTCCCCATCTCTCTTCTTTCTCTCCCCTCAGTGCTCTGCAACTTCTTTCTCTCTTCTTCTTTCTCTTTCTTATCTCTTCTCTTTAGCATGGTGGTGTTTGAGCAAAGAGGATGAGGGAGTGGCGGTGGTGTGATGGTGGTCAAAAGAAGAACAAGGAGGAGGAGAAGAAGCAACAGGAAGTAGAAGAAATGGAAGAGGATGGTGTTGGAAGGAGGCGAAGAAGAAGTGGAAGAATCAGAAGACGTAGGAAGAAGAAGATGAAGAAGAATGGCAGGAGGGGTATAAATAAGGCTAGCCATGCGGGGGGGGGGGGGGTGAGGATGATCCTTATCATCTACCTCCAACTCACCTGTTGTCACGACCATCCTTAGATAAGGATTATCGGAGTCCGACAAGTCGCCTCCTACTTAGTAAGTAAGCTTGTGTAAGAAGGCTTACGTAAATAAGTAGAAAATTCAAATTAATTTGTTTAGGTTTATTTAGGTCAATAATTTTCTATTTAAATGATGTCTGATCAAGGTAAAATTTTACACATAAGCTAATTAAGAGGTGATACAAATTATGGTGATTTTAGTTTAATTTTTTGGATTAATTTTTCGTCGAGTGAAAATTACTCTAAAAATCATTAAATCGCCTTAATCTTGATATTTGTGTATCAATAATTCATGATATTTATGTTTTCTGGTAATTATGGTGTTGTCAGATTTTTCTGTCGTTACCGAAATTCGACGACGTTTTGTCGGAGTGCGCACATCTGAAGACAGTACCGCAATTACGTTAATAATATGAAATATTCCTAAATTAAAGATAATTATATTTCCTATAAGTGGTCATGTCTTATGCATAATTTATGTTCTCCTTTAATTTCTAACTATTATTATTCTATTTTAAGACATTATATAGTGTTCTTTTGACACCCCTGCCTTCTTTATTAAATTTTCAGGTTGCTGCGTTTCGTGCTATGGTGAATATCATAACTCGGTATACTTCTCAATCACTATCATAAATCTTACATTGACGATTGCTAATTTTCTGACTATATGTACGTAAATACATATGTATAGATACACGTTTTTTATTCTCCCTTTTCGAAGGAGGGTCTTAGTTTCTTAGCACAATGTGGTGCTTTTCAATCTTAGACCCATGTAACTTTGTGGTTGATTTCATTTATGGCATCAGAATAGGCAGTTAATCAATGGTTCTTGCCGGTTGACACTTTGTATTTAATATTGTCTAAGATAGTGGGAATGATCATATGCGAAAATGAACCTGTAGCAGCAGTGTTAGAGGGGCAGTTTAGTCCCTTAATTCATGTTTTGTTTTAGTTGGCTAGTTGTTAGGGTAGTCTTGTTATTTGCCCCTGTTTAAGCGGTATTTTTTTGCCTTGTTGTAAAGTCTTAGTTGTAACTGCCCTAAATCAATATAAATAGTTGGGTTTAGAGGGACCTGATATCTTAGGAAGGGTTCTCATGAGAGGCTGCACAGGCTTCCTCTCCTCTTTCTTTTCTTCTTCATACTCAGCCTACTCTCTTTTGTGGAATTTCATCTCGGTATCAGAGCATGGTGTGATTTTAAGCAACTTCCGAAGATCTCACCAGAGCCCTTTTTTTCTTGGCAGAGGTCATCTCTTGCGGTTAGTTTTTTTTTTAAACAGACCCCAGCCGCTGGCCTTCGTTCTCTTCTTCTTGTCTCTCTGCATAAAGAATGGGCGGAGTGCAGGTCAACCGGTGGTCTTCATTAGGGCTGTAAATCAGAGCCATTTTTTGCAAGAACTCCAGCCTATAATTGGAACGACCTTTCTTCTTCTTCTTGGAACCACCAGTTGGTGGTCTCCCTGGGTTAACCCTAGTTCTATAAGGGGTGTGACCTATCTTGGAGGTTTTTCGGAAGTCTTGGACATCAACTGATCTGTCTTCTTCCATAATCACAGCCACGTCTTTGATTTCAGACTCTTATCAGGCAGGAGGATCTGACTTCTCCTCTTCTTCTACATGCTCTTCACTTACAATGGCGTCACTGGACAATCACTCCCTTCAAATGACCACAATGAAGTTAAATTCGTCAAATTACCATTTGTGGGCTGTATCAGCTCGTATTTTCCTTGGAGAAAAAGGTAAGTTGGGGTATATAAATGGTACTATCACAACTCCGCCACTTTTAGACCCCAAGCAATCATCTTGGGATGTGGAAAATAGCCTTGTGATGGGCTGAATAATTAATTTAGTCAACTCTGAAATTCAGCATCTAATTATGTATGCCTTTACTGCATTTGAAATGTGGACACTACTTCAAAAGTTACATGGACAGCAGAGAAACCTTGCCCGGACGTATCAATTGACGAGTGAAATTCAGTCACTAAAGCAGGCTGTTCAGTCTCTCACTACTTACTTTAATGAACTGAAGATTAAGTGGCAAGAACTTGACTCCTATATGCAATATAAATGGACCTGCACTACTGATCACCCCCTTCACCTACAACACGTTGAATCAACTAAGATATTTCAGTTTCTGGCTGGCCTTGCACTTCATGGTCAAATCCTTTCTGTGGACAAGATGCCTTCTTTAGAATCAGTGTTCTCCAAAATCCTTAATGAAGAGGGCTGTCGTCAAGTGATGCCAGCACCTTCTAGAGTGATTTCAGCTGATTATCCTCTTGGAACTGAATTTGCAGCCCTAATTAATAAAGACACTACATCCTCATCTAGACCCAATGGCAAGGGTATGAAGCACTGTACCCACTGTAATCAAAACAATCATGATGTTGATTTTTGTTGGGAACTTTATCATGAGAAGAAGCCAGACAAATTCAAGAATGGTGCTGGTGATGAGGGTCGTCACTCGACAAAGGGGAATGTTGTTGCAACTCAGCCTACTTGTAATGCACCGTCAAACACTCCTAGGACAGCTCCATTACACCCCAGGCACCTACATTGTCTACTTCCGCCATTGCTTGTCTGTAGAGAATCCTATTCCAATTTGACAAACAAGTATTGCTTCAGTTATGACTGGGATAGCTCTTAGTGCTAGCACTAAACATCCTTGGTCTAACTCCTGGGTCATCGACTCAGGGGCTACAGACCTTATGACCGGCGTCTCAACTCACCTTACCTCTTATTCTTTGTCTTCAGGACAGGACAAAGTAACCATTGATAGCACCCGTGATACTATTGTCGGCAAGGGATCCATCCATCTAAATAGTCACCTAGTCCTTCTACCCTTCATGTACCCTCTCTATCCATCAATCTTCTTTCTGTGAGTAGCTTGACAAAATCTCTCAATTCTTCTGTAACTTTCTTTCCTACATATTGTGTGTTTCAGGACTTGTGGGGATGCGGCGGATGATTGGGAGTGGTCGTGAAGTGGATGGTTTTTATCATCTTGAGCCCGTTGGAATTACTTCATTTCAGTCCTCCATTTGTAGTGAAACAAATCAGTTGGCTAGAGATGCCTACTAGTGGCATTCTCGACTAGGACATCTTTCTTTTAGGCCGCGTTTGGGAACCATTTGGAAAAAAACAATTTAAAAAAAATCGGATTTGAAAAGGGTCTCTGACACAGCAGGGGTTTCTGACGATAGGTGAGAAATTGGGTTTACTCATTTGGAAGCAGTGCAAGGGAAAGGAGACGGGTGCGTGTTTTTATGTAATTGCCCACCACCATTCTCTCCCAACTGCGGGTGCTGAATGTACATTAAACTTTTACCACTAGAAATCACCCCATCCCACCCAAGAAGCAGCCTGTTGGCCGCTTTCGACAAAAGGGAGAGAGAAAATATTTCTCTCTATCTCTCTTCACCATACAGAAATCGATTTACATGGACTCCTGTATGGTGGCGCTCACACTTGGAAAGACTTGTGGAATTGTCAGAGATTTTTTAAACTGAAATTGCTTATTTGCCTATTCCTAAACACGGCCTTAGATCTGTTAGCTTATTGTTTCATTAGTTATTTGATACTATACGATTAGCCTTTTCAGTGTCAAGTTTATCAACGTGCTAAACATTCTAGAACTACTTTTCCAATTTCAATAAGAAGAAGTTCAGCACCATTTGATATTGTTCAGTCTGATGTTTGGGGTCCCTTTAGTTCCCATTATGGATGGCCATTGATGCTTCATCACTTTCATTGATAATTATTCTCACTTTTGTTGACTCTCCTTATTGCATTCTTGTGAGGAGGTTTCTCGAATTGTTCAGGTGTTTTGTAGAATGGTGGAAATTCGGTTTGACAAGAAAGTTCAAATTTTCTGGTCTGATAATGTTCAAGAATACTTTGAAAAGAATCTGTATATTTTTATGGAAGAAAAATGGATGATTCATGAATCATCATGTGCCTACACTCTGCAACAAAATGGTGTAGCTGAACGAAAAAATATGCATCTTCTTGAAGTATCTTGGGCATTTCTTTTCCACCAAATTTCTAAGATGTTGGCTACCAGGATGACGTCAGCTATGGCTCGGCTGGTTGATAATTTTCAAGGTGCTCTTATCAGAGGGAGGCTTGTTATGGATAATTTTTTAGTGGCCCATGAGTGCCTGGTTTGCATTGAAGCAAGGGGAAAAGGTTTAGTCTTGAAGCTGGATTTCGAGAAGACTTATGACAAGACTAGCTGGCATTGCCTGTTGCATGTGCTGGAAAGGATGGGCTTTGAAGACAGGTGGATTGGCTGGACGAGGGGTTGTCTTTGGCTGTTTTTGTTGTCCTCATTAATGGAAAACCCTCCGCGTGATCCCACAGTCGCAGGGGTTTGAGGGAGGGTGATCCTCTATTCCTCCTCTTTTGTCTTGGTTGCTAATTTTCTTAGTAGGGTCTGGATGCGTGTGAAGGCAGTGGGTCTCATCTCAGTCTTATAGGGTGATTGAGGGGGGATACTCTATCTCACACTTACAACATACTGATGATACCATTTTGTTGTTGGTTGAGGGGGAGCACATGTCTCTTATGGCCAAGTTCTTGCTGGAGCTGTTGGAGGAGGTCACAGGGTTTTAAGTTAATTTTAATAATAACTTTCTTATGGGGGATGAATATTAAGGATAGAATTTTGTGGAGGGCGGCCGCCGTGCTGGCTTGTAGGATCAATAGCTTCCCTATCCCTTATTTAGGACTCCCTCTCTCTCCATGTGCGCTTAGATCTTCTGACTGGCGGCCCATTATTGACAGGTTCGAGTCTAGGTTGGTCGGTTGGAAGGCCAGGACTCTATACAAGGGTAGACTTGTGCTTTTTAATTCAGTCTTGGATAGTCAGTTAACATACTTTTTCTATTTTTAGGATCCTTAAAGAAGTGGCCAAGAAGATTGAGGTTATTCACTGCGGGTTCTTCTAGCATGGTAGCAGGGACAGATGCAGAGGCTGGCATGATGTAGTGTGGAGGAGGGTCACCACAAGCAGAGTTCAGGGAGGGTTGGGTTTTAAGAACATCAGAGACTTCAACCTTGCCCTATTGTGTAAGTGGTTGTATTAGGGAGTGGAGAGGATGGCTTTTGGGCCCACATCATCAGGCGAAGGTATTTTGGGAGATCCAAAATCTAGGACCTTTGTCCATCTCCGTAGGCCAATGTTTCACCGCTTTGGCGTGATATCTTTTTGTGCAGGGATGTTCTTTCCTCCTGTGTCAAGGTTCTACTGGGGAAGGAGGACAAGGCTTTGTTTTGGAAGGACAAGTGGTGCGGAGCATGAAAGCAATCTCGCAAGAATCTTGGCCTCGACGCCTTCCTGTCAGGATCCCTTTGTAGTTTCATTTACTTAAGATATTACATATAAATAAGGAAGTGCCCCCCCCCCCCCCCAATTGAATCCACTAAAAATATAAAAAAAGTCATATTTCTTATCAATAAAAGTCAACTCTCCCATCCAAGAAGAAAATCGCTATTTTAATGATTCTATCAAAATAGCGTCTTTCTAATCCTTCATAATTTGGTTTATTTAAAAATTTTATAATTCAAATAAACCTAATAAAACACTAAAAATCGAAAGTCCGATGAAAAAAGTCAAATATGCATATGACTTCTCCAAGGGAGCTACTTTCCTACTGACAACATGTCAACAACTAAGTCCTAGTCATGGTCCATTGTGATATTCAGATAAATAAGATATTTTACCATGGGTTCCCATGTCATGATTTATTTTTTTTATGCTTAACGTAAAATTCTACGGATTGAAAAGTGAAAACACACATCCCGAATCTCAATTCCCACACTCTTATTGTATGATATATGTGAACCTATATCATCCATGGGTGAGACTTGAGAATGTATGCAATTATCTATGTTCCTTAAGGAATTATTTATGTGAACCTATGTGATCCACATTTTTATGTTATCCTGATCTCTTGAGATCTTACTGAGATCTCTCTGAGATCTTTTCGAGATCTCTTCTTTTTAACCCTCTCGAGACGAAGTCGAGATCTGATATGGCAAACATTGGTGCAAAGATATTCCCTTCAACATGTTGTTTCTATGTCTCTTCTGTTTGGCTGCGGATCCCCTTGTCTCTATCTCTCGGGTTGCAGACACTTTGCTGCCTTCTAGGGTGTGGTCGCCGATCTTCAGGAAGAATCTTTTGTAGGAAGAGACTCTCCCTTTTGACTCATATCCACCTGTGGGACAGTGAGGATGGGTGGATGTGGCGGTGGGAGAAGGGAGGTCATTTTTCAGTCAGCTTGGTTTATTGTATTATATTAGATGGAGGCTTATGTCATGGTTTACATGATCAGGTTTAGAAGCTTAAAGCCCTTTGAAAGTGAAAGTTATGTTTTGGAGGATCTTGATCGGGAGACTACCTATGCGGGATAGGGATAGGGTACACCATTTTTTGCCAGAGATCTAGATTATGTGTGTCGTATGTGGGGAGGAGGATGACACCATGAAGCATATTTTTGTTGGCTCCTCATATTCTCGAGTCTGGAGGGAGATGGTTGTGAGAACCCATTATAACCTCAGTCATCATGTCAAGGTTCGGCAGCTGATGGAGCAATGGGACAAACATTGGCCTACCAAAGGCGATAGAACTGTCTGGTGGCTCATCCTTCATGCTACTTTATGGATGATTTGGGGGAAGAGGAACAACTAGATCTTTTTGAGAGTTGCTCAAGGCTCTTTTTGTTGGAATTTGTAGTAAAGTTAAGGAATGGGATCAATTGTTTATAGTGTGCAGCAAACTAATTCTACACTATTTGCTTTATTGGGGGGGGGGGGGGGGTTTAGAGTTTGCCACTCCATCTTGGTGTGGCTGTTGATGTATAGGCAGTCAAGTGTGTTTTTTGGGGTTTCTCCTTTTGGCCTATACTTGTACATCCTCTCTCTCTTTATTATTTTGGATGTTTATTTTTCATTCATTGTCTTATGCTTGGTAGTACTAAACTTGATCCTCAGACTATTAGTGGAATTTTCTTGGGCTTGTCTTCCCCCCAAAGGGCTATAATGATTGGATTTCCATTCTGGGAAGAAATATGTTCTTAAGGATGTCACATTCTTTGAAAATCAGTCCCTATTACACCTTTATGGCTCAGGAGGTACTTTTGTTCCATCTTTGATTCCCTTGCCTTTGTTATACCCTTTGGAGTCTGAACCCTCTTCAAGTGTTATGAAAACTTCAGTTCAGTAGTATTCCCGAGGTACTTAGCGCAAGAAGAAACTTTCTATTTAGCTACCATTCTTAACGTTTGTTGGATTCACTCGTCATTTATCTGGTGAGCTTGTTTTTGACTCTGACCTTCCCATTGCACTATACAAGGTTCCAGAACTTGCGCTCAACATCTTATTTCAATTTTTGTTTCTTATAGGGTGTTTGGTTGTAGTTTTTTACCTCTTTTTTCTCTAAAATTTTAAAAAAAGAGAAGATGTTCACTAACACATGTTTGGTAAGATAAATCTTTTTTTTAGGGAAGAAATTTCACGTCTAAAACTCTCTCTAAAAAAAACAACTCTTCACCAATTTTTTTTTTAAAACTCTCAAGCTCGATGTCTGCCCCTGTCGCCCCCTCCTCTGAATCGCCCCCCCCTCCCTGTGCCCCCTTCCTCCCCCTCCGACGCCGTCCTTGCCTCTCTGCGCCCCTCTCCTCCTCCCCCGCCGGCGGCCCTCTGCCCTCCTCCCCCCTTATGGCACCCTCCCTGCCTCCCTGTGCCCCCTTCCTCCCCCCACCCCCCGTCGGCGGCCCTCTGCCCTCCTCCCCCCCTCCAGCGCCCTCCCTCCTCCTGCCTGCGGCCCTCTGCCCTCCTCCCCCCCTCCGGCGCCCTCCCCGCCTCCCTGCCCCCCCTCCGCCGGCAGCCCTCTGCCCTCCGGCGCCCTCCCTGCGACCCCTCCCCCCCGCCGGCGGCTCTCTGCCCTCCCCGCCCCCTGTGCCCCCTCCTCCTCCCCACCCCCCCGGTGCCCCCTTCTTCTCCTCTCCCCCCTGCGCCGCCCCCCCTCCCCCTGCCGGCGCCCCCTCCTCCTCCTCTCTCGCCTCCTGGTTAATTTGGTCATTGGTGCTGCAATCTTAAAAAAATCCTGTTTGAAACGCCTATAATAACCTGCTAAACCCAAAAAACTTCTAATTTCTGTAATTGTCTCCCACCTCCTTGTCACTTTTATTATAAAAAAATAATAGTGAAAAATGTGTCTACCAAACATGTCTTTCCAAATTTTAAAAATTATACTAATTTTACCAAACAAAAAGTAACAGTTTTTCTCAATTTCAAAAATTTAGTCAAAAATGGACACACTATAATTTTTTAGTTAGAAATAGTTTTTTTTTAAAAAATTGCAACCAAACACCCTATTATTCTCAATTATCACCTGCTTCGTACTACTCGAGCACCATTTCATCTTATCACATACCTTATTTGTACTCTGAGGCTATCAAAGATCCAAAGTGGGTGCAAGCAATGAATGAGAAACTTGCAGCTCTTCGAGCAAATGGTACCTGGACTTTAGTGGATCTTCCAATGGACAGAAGTTGGTTGGTTCAAAATGGATCTTCAATAGAAAATTTATTGTCGATGCTTCTGTTGAGTGCTATAAGGTGCGACTTGTTGCACATGGCTTTGCTCAAACATCTAGTATAGATTATTCAGAAATTTTTACTCCTGTTGTTCGGTTTAAATCTGTGCGAGTGGTGTTAGCTCTTGCGGTACATTTTTCTTGATCTCTGTTGCAACTAGATGTCAAAAACACATTCTTGAATTGTGATTTATAGGAAGAGGTTTGTAAGCTGAATAGTCTTGTATGGTTGAAGCAATCACCTAGGGCATAGTTTGATCATTTTTGCAAGGCTATGCAGAGTTTTATTCTCAAGGAAATTCAGATCATACACTTTTTATTAAGTGGCAGAGTGGTAAAGTTATTTTATTAGTTCATGTGGATGATATGATTATTACAAGTGATGATGAATAGGAAATTGGGAAGCGAAACAAAATATTGCAGAATAATTTGAAATTAAAGATTGGGGAAGCTGAAATATTTTCTTTACATGAAGGTTACTCGTTCCTAGCAGGGTTTTTATATTTGTTAGAGGAAATGCACAATGGAATTGTTGGAGACAAGAAAACTTGGCTGTAAACCATGCGACACTCCAATTGAAGCTAATCATGGTCTGAATGAATTCGACGATGATTTCCTATCTGTTTCAAAATGAGGAAAGTATCAGAGATTGGTTTGCCACTTACTTTATCTAGGTCTCACTTGTCCGGACTTGACATATGCTATCAGTGTAGTTAGTCAGTTTATGCATGCATCTAGAAGTCCTCATCTGAAAGCGGTTTAATGATTCTTTACTACATTAAGTCCTGTCTTGGAAAAAGGCTTTTATTTTTTTTTGAAAAGTGGGGTACCACTAGTATGTAAATGAAAATGAGAAAGAAAGTACAAGTATAGGCTCACAAAAAGGCCCAAAAAATTCTCCAGTCCACCTATACGCCTCCATCAAACAACAATTGGATAGCCAAACTCTATCCCCCCAACAAACCAAAAAGAGTAGAATTGGATTGATTCACATTACAAACGATAGACGCCCATTCCTTCACTCTGTTACAAATAACAGTAAAAAAGGACTCAACATCCTAAGTAGCCCTAGAGAAGATGCGATTGTTTGTCTAGCATGGAGAATGAGCCACTAGATTGTATTATCTCCTTTGGTCGGTGTCGGACCCGAAAAAATATTGACCCTCTCTTTTTCTCTTTCTTTCTTTTCTTTTTATTTCTGTTTTATTTTTGCAGGCGTGCCAGTCTGTACAACAGACATTTAGGGTTCGCTTAATGCGGGTATTTTACATGCCCATTTACTGGACAATATATATTCCGCGCATTTATTTTTATCAGGCGATAAGGGTTTTGTGTTTTGGACCTTTCCCCATCGACCGAAGTCGGTGTTAATTTACATTGAGTCGAACTCGAACACCTTTGATTCTCTGTCAAAGAAAGCCTTTTGTCTCTGTTTGTTGTGACAATATTGACCTTAATAGTCGCCCTTTATGGGTACACACTCTTGCAAAGAAAATTGAAAAACTTTAATATTTTTACACATGTAATTTAAATTACAATTGGTCTTTCAAGACCTATACAAAGGGGTCCTGATTTTATAATCGGGTCTTTAACACTTCATTTGGTCACGATCCGATTCTTCTGAATTTTCTTCAGCCACGATCAGACCGTTGACTTGGATTTCATCACAATGAGACTGTTGGATCGCCAAGATGATCACTGCCAGTCCATTGTGTTTGCTTCATGGCCACCATCATCATTTGATTGTGACGGGACCTTTGAGGGGTTTCTGCCAGCTTGTACCATTTCTGGGTGCTTCTGTTATTTTTGGTATCCCGAGGTCTTTTCGGTCATTCAATGACTTCTCGGGATACACTTGTCATTTCTTGGCTCCCTGGGGCTTTAGGATCATTTCTTGACCTCCCAAGGCTTTTCAGCCACTTCCTGACCTTTAACAGGGGTTCCTGCCATTTCTTGGTGATCCCAAGGTCGGGGATGGCCAGCCATAAGTTGAGCCTAGGAGAGCGCACACCGCTTCAGAGAAGTGATGTGAGTACTGCTCCACCGAGCCGTGCAAACAGCATGCACTATATGGTTTCCTCCCTTTAAAGGGATTATTCTGCTATTTCTTGCTTTTGAGGAGTTTACTGTAATTTCTGGCTCTGCAAAGACTTTTTCGCAGTTCTCCGCCCTTTGAAAGATTTCGCTGCAACTCTCTGCCCTTTCTAGGACTTCTGCAACTTTTCCTTATCAGGATATTTCTACAAGCATCGGCCGCCATGATCAGAGAACGAAAAACTTGGCCAATGTTGTCTTTTGAAGAAGAAATTTGGAGGAGGCGTGGACAACATTATATTCATAACTGTCCTGGGGGCCCTTTGTCATTTACTACCATTTCCAGGTACTTTTGCCATTTCCTGACCTTCTGCCATTAGCTGACATCTTCGGGTTCTTTCCGTCATTTCTTGACTCCCCCGAGTAGTTCTCGGTATTCCCGTCATTGATTGACTTTTCCAACTGCTTCTGCCGTTTCTTGGTCTGCTTGGGCATCCTTGCCATTTCTTGGCTTGCTCGGACATCCCTGCCACTTTTTGGCTTTCCAGGACATCCCTGCCATTTTTTGGCTTTCTCGAACATTCTTGCCATATCTTGGCTTTCTTGGACATCCCTGCCATTTTCTGGCTTTCTCGGAAATTCCTGCCATTTTCTGGCTTTCTAGGATATCCTTGTTATTTCTTGGCTTTCTCGGATATCCCTGCCATTTCCTAGCTTTCTCGGCCATCCTTGCCATTTCCTAGCTTTCCCAGACATTCCTGCCATTTCTTGACTTTTTTGAACATCCCTGTCATTTCCTGGTTTTTTGGGACATCTCTGCCATTTTCTGGCTTTCTTAGACGTTCCTGCCATTTCCTGGCTTTCTCAGACATCCCTGCCATTTCTTGACTTTCTCGGACGTTCCTGCCATTTCCTAACTTTCTCGGACATTCCTGCCATTTCCTGGCTTTCTGGGACATTCCTACCATTTCCTGGCTTTTTGGGCCACCCCTGCCATTTCCTGGCTTTCTCGGACGTTCCTGCCATTTCCTGGCTTTCTCGGACATCCCTGCCATTTTCTGGCTTTCTTAGACATCCCTGCCATTTCCTAGCTTTGTGGGACATTTCTTGGCTTTCTCGGACGTTTCTGCCATTTCCTGGCTTTCTCGGACATTCCCATCATTAACTGACTCTTTTGAGCCTCTCTGGCAAGTGGGGTTAGCCCAGGCCCGACCCAGGAGAGCGCACGCCGCTTCAGAGAAGTGACGTGGGTACCGCTCCACCAAGTCGTGCCAACGGCATTCCCGCCTTGAATTTTGTCGCCTTTGGAGCTTGCCAGGGGCTTCGTGCCATTTTCTGGTCCGACCAAAGGCTTCCATGCAATTCTTGAACTCCGTGAGGGTTTACACGTGGTTTTCCCCTAAACCAGAGTATTTCTGCTATTTTTCCAACGACAGAGGCATTTCTGCAAATTTCCCCACAACCGGAACCAAGGTTTGGCGCATCCCCGATTCGGACCGGATCGGGTTTTTCCTGATCCGATCCGATTCGGGCGGATCGAACCGATTCGGTTCGATCCGCTTGCATTCGGCCAGAACTCTTATTGAAGGGATCCGGGCGCATCGGAGCGAGCCGCGCATCGGATCCTCCCTGATCCGATGCGATTCGGGGGGATCGGCCCGGTTCGATCCGGCGCGCCAAACCATGACCGGGACATTTATGCAATTTCTGCACCTTTCAGGGGTCTTTCTGCAACTTTCTGGGCAGCAGAGGGACCTCCTTGCAATTTTACACCCTCTGGGGACTTTTCTGCAATTTCCAACCCTCCAGGGGCGTTTATGCACTTTTTTCCGCAAATTGGGGTATTTCTGCAATTTTCTGCTCTGAAGGGTTTTTCTGCAATTTCCCACAAATTGGGGGCTTCTATGCAACTTCTCAGGGCAGCAGGGGTTCTTTTGCAATTTCTACATCTTCCGGGGTTTTTCTACAATTTTCCCATCCCGGAGGTATTTCTGCAATTTTCTGCTCTTTCTGGGGCCTTCGTGACATTTCGCACAAATCGGGGACTTCTGTGCAATTTCCCAGATAGTAGGGATATTTCTGTCATTTTCCCCTTCGTTAGGACATTTCTGCAATTTTGGACAGCAGAGGGTCTTTTCTGCAATTTTTTCTTGAAGAGGGGGCTCTTTTGCAATTTCTACACCTTTTGGGGGTATTTCTGCAATTTTTCCCAAACAGGTATATATTTGCAATTTTCCCCACCCAACAGGCCAAGAGAGATGAGGGGGCTAAGGGCCAAAGAAGAGAGGGTCAAAAGACCCCTCCTAAGCCCACCCCCAAGGAGAGGGAGAGAGGGTCCAAGACCCCCTCCTAACACCCCTCCGTGCCAACCGGAGGTACCCCCCTCCGATTTGGAAGGGGGGGGGGGGGGCTTTGGTTGGAGCTCCAACTGGAGGCACCCACCTCCGGTTGGTGTTCCAACCGGGGGTACCGGTTGGTTGGGATTTTTGGTGGGTTTTTTTTTGAGAATTTTTGGGAATTTCTGTGGTTTTTTTGTGTGTGGGAATTTTGGGTTTTTTTTGGAATTTGGGTTTTTGATGATTTCTGTGATTTTTTTGGAAATTTTGGGAATTTTTGGTTTTTTTTTTTTTTGGGGGGGGGGGGTGTTGGGAATTTCTGGGGATTTACAGATTTGGGTATTTTATGGGATTTTTGGGTTTTGTGGAGTTCTTTTGGGGATTATGGTATTTTTCAGAAATGAGTATTTTCTAAAAATTTTGGGTTTTGATGAATATTGGTATTTTGGAGCATGGTTTGCCGGATCGGATCGAATCGGTCCGATTCGGCCGAATCGGATCGAATTAGGAGAAATCCGATTCGCCTGATTCCCATCGAATCGGATCGATTCCCATCCGATTCCCATGCGAATCGGTCTGATTCTGGCGAATCGTGGCGGATCAGGAAAAATCTGATTCGCCCCGATTCTCTGATGCGTCGAACCTTGTTTTAGAGTTATGGGTTTTGGGAAATGGAGGTTTTGGGATTTTTTTTGGAAATTTATAGGATTTTTGCTTTTTATGGAGGTTTGGGTATTTTTGTGGGTTTTTTGGGTTGAACATTTTTTGTATCAACAGTCGGCAATTGTCTTTTCCACTTTTCAATCAGTATGTAGATGTCACCATACGGAGGAATCATGTCATGAGTTCTTGCCACAACCTCTATCCATACCATATTGGCATAGGAGCACCTCACAAAGATGTGATCAATAGACTTGTCTTCCTTCCTACAAAGGACACACAAGGTCTGAATATTAAGAAGGAAATGAAGTTCTCGTAGGAAGCCTACCGAGCGAGATTTTCCAAATGAGAATCGTCACCTTCAGCGGGCTCCTCAGTCCATGGAACACAGGATCAGATCGGCCTAGGAATCAAACATGGATGATCTCGATCCAATCAGGCCAATTCTTGATCTGAATTGTCCAGAATCGGTTAGATCGGCCTGAATCGGTCATGGCTGATCTGATCCAGAATTGGCTAATCTCGATTCAGATGGCTGATTATGCCATCCATACCTCAGTCTCAAAACCTAAAGTTGTAAACCATGCTGAAGCCTACATCTGAAACGATACTATCGTCAATCTAACCAAAAAGTAGCCTCTCTTCTCCGAATGCCTCACCCACCCATCCACTTTATAGAAAGGCAAATGCAGGACAAATTAGAGAGCAGGTCTTGAAGTTGAACAATGTTTGATTGTCTCAGATCCCTCCTGAAAGTGGGAGCCCACGCCCTCCCAAGTAAAGTAGAGTCAACAACTTGGGAAACTGGAATAAAGGAGCCTCTGCACTTGGAAAAGGTTAGGAAAAATCTCACAAACGAGAAGATCACCACACCACCTATCTATCTAAAAAAGAACCAAATCCCCCTTCCAAAGAGATCTTGACACCTGTGAGAATAATATCTCTATAAGAAGAAATGCCTCGCCATAAAAGAAAAGTGCTGGCCCACGGAGGAGAGTGCTCCCAGACTCTGGACCTCCTAAAGTACCTTTGTCTAATAATAGTCGCCCACAAACCATTCTCATCAACACCTAATCTCCACAACCACTTTGCAAGCGAAACTATGTTGAAATCCCTGATATTTTTTAACCCACACCTCCGTGCTCCCTATTCTTAGAGACTTTTGCCCAAGCTACATCATGTCAGCCCCTACACTTGTCACCACTACCATGCCCGAAAAATATACAACGGACAGCTTCCAATCTTTTGGCCACCTGCTTCGGGACTCTCAACATAGAGATGAAGTAACTCGAAAGACTATCCAAAATCGAGCTACAAAGCACCAACCGGCCCCCATAAGACAATGTCTAGCCTTCCAACTCGCCAATCTAGTCTCAAACTTGTAAATAATAGGCTACCAATTTTCCGATGTAAGAGTACAAGGAGAGAGCGGAAGACCCAAATGGAAGATAGGGAAGTTGCCCCTCTTACACCCCAGAACAGTAGTCACCTTCCACATGGTATTATTCTCAATGTTCACCCAAGCGGGAGACGCTTATCAAAATTGACTTTCAGCCTTGTGACCTACTCCAGAAGCTTAAGTAAAAATTTTACCATGATAGGTATATGCTCACCCTCTGCCAATAATAAAATGATATTATCAGCATACTGCGAATGCGAATTAGACATACCACCTCTAGCCCCCTGGACACTTGCAAGAAGACCTGCCGCCTCTACCCTCACCCACATCCTACTAAAAAATGTTGGCCACTAGAACAAAGAGCAGAGGAGAGCATAAAAGGTAGAATTGGCGATTCAGATTGGGTCAGCCGATTCCGGATCGGATCGGTCATGACCATCTAGGAGGGTAACCCCCTTACTTAGTCAAAATCTCGGCCAAATCGGCCGGAATCGGGCAGAATTGACCTGGATAGTTCCAGATCAGCCGATTCTACCATACATTTTTTCAATTATATATATTAATCAATGATTTAAAAGTCTTTTTTTTGGTTTATTTCTTTGTTGAACAGGGTGCCAAGGTGGGGTGTCCTATGCCTTATAATGCATGGATTAGTAACTTATTCTCATGAATATCATTTAAATTTACTTAAGATATTACATGTAACTAAAGAAGTACCCTCTATTTGAATCTAATAAAAATATCAAAAAAATCATATCTCTTACTTAGAAAAAGGCAACTCTCCAGTCGAAGAAGAAAATCATGATTTTGAAGATTCCATCAAAATACCGATTTTCTGATCCCTCGTAATTTAGTGTAACTAAAAATTCTTAATTCGAATAAACAACATAGAACGCTAAAAATTCGAAATCCAGTGAAATAAATCAAACAGACATGTGACTTCTTCAAAGGGTTCACTCTCTTACTGACAACACTTAATCCCTTGTAAAAATTTCATATATGCTTGACTTATTTTTTCCGAACGTTCAATTTTTAGTATTCTATGTGGTTTATTCGAATTATGGAAGTTTTAATTAGGTCAAATTTTGTAAGAATATTAACACACACATACATTAATATATGATTGATATGCATATTAATTATATTTATACATTGATATATGTACATTAATATATGATTATATGATTTATATACATATTAATTATCTTTGTACGTTAATATATGTATATATGTGCATATTTTTATTACATTTACATTAATACATGATTCTTTGTACATTAACACACAAACATTTTAATGTGTTTTTTACAAAAATGCAAAGTTCTTGAATTTACTTTTTTTTGTGGATTTTCCTGATTTTTTTCTTCTGATTTTCCTGATTTTTTGACATTTTGTAAAAAAAATTAATTTTTTAATCTGGCCGATCTAGGATTGGTTGATCCTCCAATCCGATCCCAATCTGGATCGAGATTGGCCTGGACCAATTCAGGGGTCCGACTCGATCTTGCCTTCTATGGAGAAGGGAGAATGGATCACCTTGCCTGTGGCCTCGGCCACCATGATACCAAGCTGATGGTTTACCATTAATGAGAACAACAAAAACGGCAGAGGATGTCATGTTCTTCTGCCAGAAGCAACCCTCTAAAAGTATGTCGTGTTCTTGTCGCCCTCTTTGACCCACCTATCTCTGGACCTCTGTTTTCAGTAGGTTTCCTCCTTATAGAGGATTTCCTCATATTGTTTCTTAAGAGAATCCTGCACAACCCTATCTTCTTCTCCAAGAGTCCTGCCTCCTCCAAACTGTCCAAGCCATCAATCTGTTGCAACATTTTGAGCTTCGTTTCTCTTCCCGGAAGGGACTTACCCACCCCTACCTAATGTTTGCCATATCAGATCTCGGATTCGTCTCGAGAGGGTCAAAGAGAAGAGATCTCGGTAAGATCTTGGGAGATCAAGATAACATAAAAGTGTGTTCACATAAGTTCACATAGATAATTCCTTAAGGAACATAAATAATTATATACATTCTCAAGTCTCATCTATGGATGACATATGTTCACATATATCATATAATAAGAGTAGGAATTGGGATTCGGAAGTGCGTTTTCACTTTTCAATTCGTAGAATTTTATTTTAAGCATAAAAAATTAATTCATGACATGGGAACCCATGGTAAAATATCTTATTTATCTAAATATCACAGTGGACCATGACTAGGGCTTAGTTGTTGTCAGTAGGAGAGTGGCTCATTGGAGAAGTCACATGCACATTTGACTTTTTTTATTGGACTTTGGATTTTTAGTGTTTTATGTGGTTTATTTGAATTATCAATTTTTTAGATAGGCTAAATTATGAGAGATTAGAAAGTTAGCATTTCGGTAAAATCATCGAAATCACGATTTTCTTCTTCGATGGGAGAGTTGACTTTTTATTGGTAAGAGAGATGATTTTTTTGATATTTTAATTGGATTCAAATGAGGGTATTTCCTTTTTTACATGTAATATCTTAAGTAATATTTACAAATAAGTATGAAGAAGAAAGTGTATGTTTGTATGTACCCATGCAAATTGGACCGAATCATGGATCAGATCTCCCCTGATCTGATCCGATTCGGCCGAATCGGGCCAATTCGATTCGCCATGCAAAACCATGCCAGCAGGAAGTCGGGGTGAACTGGAGCCCACCTAGACCGGTTGTGTGTAACTAGCCTGCCAAAGTCCGCCTAGACTGGCCGCGTGTAACTAGCTTTGCCAAACCCGATAACAGGCCCAATGACTTACCCACTTGCCACTTGGAGTCATGTATCGGGCCGCTAGGTTCCGATAAGGTCCATCTTCTGCACCCAATAGAGGAGAAAGGCTTAATTTCCAATCCTCGTTGTAGGTTGACAGTGAGGCAACTGGATGCGTGGACCCATTGCCCCTCGATGTCGATGGAAGGCATTCCTGTCGACTCAGGAAGAGGACAACCAATGCGGGAAGACCTACAGGCTACCAGCTAGTGAGGAGGAGCTCTGCAAGGGGATTTCTCTCCCGGTGCAGGCATGTGTGCCGCTGGTGACACATGGTATTGGAGAGAAGACTCCTAGGGCCTCTTTCCATCTGATATTAGGGGATAGAGTCGTCTCCCCTTCCATTCGTCCTCTTGGCGGAGAAGTCACTATCATTGGCGACGACGGTCAATTTGGGAGGGCCTTCTCTGGACGCTCTGGAGGTGCAGGGCCAATCAGCCCTTGTTTTAATTCAACAACCCGACACACACGACAAGGCGATGACAGTCAACAGCAACTAGGGATCTGGAGAGGAGGCTTTGGTTTCATAGGGTGACGATCATGGTGCCAGGAAGTCTTCCCTGCGGTTGGAGGCAGTGAGGGCTCTACTTAAAGAAGTGGAGGTTGTGTGCACAAAGCAGGCTAGGGAGGTGGCAGGAATGGTGGGCATCTCCTCTATGGCATCAGAGAATGATCTAAAAGGGGTTTTTGCAAAAATCTATAGAAGGTGGAGTACAAATATTCAGGTGGGTGAAAAGGTTTTGCAAAGGGAGGAATGAGTGGCAGCTGAGGGGGATGAGAGGGGGATCACTGTTTTCCAATGATAATTCTCTCTTGGAATGTCCAGGGTCTTGGGGGGTAGAGAAGAGGAGGACAGTAAAGGAGTTAATATACAGGTGTAAGGTTGATATCTTGTGTGTGCAAGAGACAAAGTGGGATGAGAAGGTGAGTGCTATCATGAGCATAGTTGTCAAGGCGTCAAGGCGAACCAAGGCGTTCACGGGGTCCCTAAGCGCTTAGGCGCTTAAGCGTCTGCTTAGGCGTCGCTTAGGCGACACTTAAGCCACCAATTAAAAAAATCTAAAATACATATTTCTTAATATACATAACATAATAAAATATATGAAAATTACAAAAAAAAATCAGAAACATGAAAAAAATTGTAGAAAATTAAATTACAGGAAATTAAATTACAGAAAAATTACAGAAAATTAAATTGCAGAAATTAAATTACAGAACAATTGCAGAAAAAATTACAGAAAATTAAGTCATAACATAATGACAGAAAAAATTACAGAAAATTACAGAAAAAATTGCAGAAAAAACGCCCTCTGTGCAGTCTGGGAGAAGAGAGAGTGAGAGAGAGAGAGGGAGGGAGCAGGGGGCCGGAGGGAGAGAGCAGGGGGTCGGAGGGAGGGAGAAGGCCGGAGGGACTGGGAGAAGGGGGCCGGAGATGAGAGAGGGAGGGAGGGAGTAGGGGGTCGGAGGCCCTCTGCGCAGTCTGGGAGAAGAGAGAGTGAGAGAGAGAGGGAGGGAGCAGGGGCCGGAGGGATGGAGGGAGAGAGGGAGCAGGGGCCGGAGGGAGGGAGGGAGGGAGAGAGGGAGATGAGAGAGTGAGAGAGGGACCGAGGGAGGGAGCAGGGGCCGGAGGGCCTCTGTGCACTCTGGGAGAAGAGAGAGTGAGAGAGGGAGGGAGGGAGCAGGGGCCGGAGGCCCTCTGCGCAGTCTGGGAGAAGAGAGAGTGAGAGAGAGAGGGAAGGAGCAGGGGCCGGAGGGAGGGAGGTAGAGAGGGAGCAGGGGCCGGAGGGAGGGAGGTAGAGAGGGAGATGACTGATGAGAGAGTGAGAGAGGGATGAAGGGAGGGAGGGGGCTGCGCACTGGGAGAAGTCAGAAGAGAGAGTGAGAGAGGGAGAGAGAGAGCAGGGGGCCGGAGGGAGAGAGGGAGGGAGATGGCTGGAGGGAGGGAGGGAGGGAGGGAGAAGGCCGGAGGGAGTTACCTACCTTCGAAGAGGGTGGACGCCGTGGAGCCGGAGGCGGCAACGGTGGAGGCCGGAGGGAGTCACCGGAGCCGGTGATGGTGGACGCCGGAGCCGGGGACGATGGCTTCGGAGCGGTAGTGGCCCTTCGAAGCCCTAGCTTGCTTCGCCGGTCGTGCGATCGGGCAGGGAGCGGAGTTAGCGGGGTTGGTGGGGTTTGGGGGGTGGGGGGACTTTTATTTCAGAAATATCCGGATATGTTATTGGGTCTGGGCGACCCAATAACCGCCCAAGTGGTCTAGGCGTCCGCCTAGACCGCCTCAGCGACGCCTGGAAGCGCCTTTTTTCTATTCAGAAAAGCGGTCAGGTCGCCTTCCTCTTCCAGGGCGCCTTTACGCCTAAGCGGCGCCTAGGCGGCGCCTAGGCGAACATCTTGACAACTATGATCATGAGGGAGATTGGTGGAACCTGGTTGACTCAAGGTGTTGCCTCTGTAGCTGTGGGGTATTCTAAGGGCATTTTGATTCTATCGAATCCATTTGTGGGGAGGAAATATTGTGTGACAAGATGGTTAGTAGGTGGGCTGTCTCGGTGCACTTCAAGGGAATGAAGGATGGTTTCTCTTGGGACTCTATAGGGGTCTATGGCCCTCAATCCAGGGAGGATAAATGTTAGCTTTGAGAGGATTTTATTGCAGGTGCATCACACTGAGAGGTCATTGTGCTTGGGTGGTGACTTCAATGTAGTAGCACATCCGTCAGAGAGGACAGTCACTTCTTCTTTAGCACATCCATCAGGGCAAACCCGATTAGGTCCGAATCGCCGCTCCAGTAAACTATGCCTGCTGGGGATTGCCATTCGGCCTATTGATGACCCAGCCCACTGAATCTAGGCTCAAAATGAGGATCTGTTGGGTCAGACGATTCGAATTCAAATTGCCTGTCCAATTGTCATCTTCAGCCTTAGAAGCATGCATTGGCTGCCCTAAAGGCGCTAGCGGCTGGGGGCAGGGCTCTTCCTTGAGTACTTGGTAGTGGACGACTAGACACTCGCCATCGAACCCTACGATGACCATCTCCAACAACTCCCTCAGACTGCACTCCTAGATGGAAGCAAGCACCTTCAACCACGCCCCTGTCATGGCGAATTCCAAAGACCCCTGCACCAACCGTCCAAATTTACGAACTAGGAACCCAACGCCAGCCTCATCACACAGCCCAATAGGAACCCCTCCAATGACACCCTAAAACATCTCTTCGGCAAGGGTGGGAAAGTTCCCCACTTCATCGACCTCTAGCGAATCCCTAGGAATTCCCCTTCCACCGCCATCATCCCACTTCCACTGCCTTCTCCACCCCTTCTTCACAACCAAGGTATCAAAACTCGGTCGGCTCGGGATCGGATCGCCCGAGTTGGCTCGGTTTTGGCCCTCCCGATCCGAGCCGGGGTAACCCAGCCGGTCCCTGTGCGCGGATCGTCCGGGCTTGGCTGGGCTCGGCGGGCTCGCCGAGCCCGGCCCGATCCGCCGCGGACCGGGGCGATCCGGCTCTCAACGGCTAGTTTTGAACTAGCCGTTTCTAGCCGTTGGGGGGCGCTCCCCAACGGCCAGAAACGGCTCTTTTTGGCCTTTGGAGGCCTTGGGGGTCTATATAAACCCCCCAAAGGCCCCCATTATGCTCCAAACTCAAGTGTTGAGTTCTCCTCCCCTCCTCTCAATATTTTAGGCATTCTCTCTCTCTCGGGCGCTATTTTGCACTATTTGGGAGGCGATCTCATCTTTCACGCTCTTGCGCTTCATTTTCGACTCTTCGGGCTTTCTCACACACACTCTCGGCTCGAACTCTTGGCTGTGATTCATCTCCTTCCTCTCTCAGCCGCAAAAAATTATTTATTTTTTTTTTTATTATTTAACTTCTTTTTTGTGTTCTAAGTGATGGCCGCCGAAGGTGGTGCTGCTCCGACTCCCCAATCTTCAAGCAACCTCCCAGCGCCGATCCCGCTTGGGCTCATGGTATCGTTGTGGACATGGCTCGAAGGAAGGTCCAATGCAAGTATTGTAACCGGTCTTATCGGGCGGCGTATGGCGTTTGAAACAACATCTAGCGGGAATTAAAGATGAGGTGGCACCATGTTCGAGAGTTTCTGCTGAAGCTCGAATACAATTTTGCCAATATATGAAGGAGAAAGAGACATCCAAAGCAAACATTAGTAAAAGACGACAAGAAATCTAGGAAGAATTGTCTGCCCCTCCTCGAAGGTCCGTGGATTTATCAAGAGGGAGACAAATAATTGATCTTGATGATGATGAAGAAGGTTAGTAATTAGTTAACTTAGTTTTGGAACATTTATTTTAGTACAAGCACCCTCATTATAATTTATACATTTCAATGTATAACATCATCAACAAGTTTTTTAAAATTATATCATTCTATTTCTATCTCATACTATAGAACAATTTCGTCGGGCATCGTAAGCAAGTCGAAGGTCTTTTACGGAAGAGGACTATCTCCGACGTACTGGTCATCACCTAGGTCAAGGTAGAGGCCATGGGAGTAGCGGACAAGGGAGTTCAAGTAGTGGAATGAGTACAAATATACCTGAGGTTCCAGTAGTTATCCCTAGAGACGGAGATCCTAGAGTGGGACTGGTGGGGACATCCGAGCCTGGGATCGGGCCATTTGGTGCAAGACTATCGAAGACGGAGGCGACGTGCAGCAACAATGGCATCCATTTGGCTTGGCAATGTGCTTTCGGATCACTAGCATATTTATTTTACGAATTTGGGCATTTAGTTGATGTAATAAGGTCCATATGAGGCCCATTAGAGTTCTGTTATTTTCTGTGTATTTTTTGGGCCGATTTTGGGCTATTTTTTTAGGCTTGAGGTTTTGGTCTTTACATGTATTAGTGAGGACCATTAGGGTTCCCTCACTATAAAAAGTGTAATCATCTTTTTTAGAAAATAATGAAGATTTGATGAGCTTTTAGCGCAGCCGTCTTGTCTTCTCCAGCGGGGTGGAATCCCCAGGGTGGAAGCCCTTCTTCGGTGGGGTGGATTCCCCGGGGTGGAATCCCCAAAACCTGCACTTCTTCTTCCTCCCGCCGCCTTCTCCCTGTTTTCCTGTCATTTTCCCTTCCCCACCCGCTGTGCCGCATCAAATTGGTATCAGAGCAAACTCCGATCCCCACGCCCGTCGCGCCATCGGTTTCTTCGCCTTCCTCTTGCTGCTGCGAACCAGCCCCTGACCAACTTGCATCTGCCATCGCCCTGCCGCGTCCACCCCTCCCTGCGCCGACCTGCCTTCCCATCTGCACCGCCGTGCACCCTGGGCCCTCCCTGCGTCCTCCGCGAGCCACCTGCGCCCCTTCCTCGCTCGCACTGCGAGCCCTTCCCTGCCACCCCTGCGTCACCCTGCTTCCTCCCCCGCGCTGACCCCCTTCAGCCCTCGCCGCCGCGAACCCTCCCCGCCTCGGCGCTGCCTCCGCACCAAGCCGCACCCGTGAACCCCTTCCCTCGCACCCACCCGCCTGGTGCCCTGCTCACGCCCCCGCGTCAGCCACACGCCAGCGCTGCCCAGCCCCGCGTCCTGGCCGCCTCGCCACAGTACCGCGCCGCCCCACTCCGCAAGCCACCGCGGCCCTTCCTCGTTTGCACCGCGATCCCACGTGGGCGTCGCGACCCCGCCCCGCGAAAACCTCCGCGCCGCAAGCTCGCCACGCCTCGGTTCGGCCTCTGTCTGCCCTGCGCCGCACCGCGCCAGCGCCCTGGCCTCGCTGAAGCCTCTGCCGTCGGCCCCGCCCTCCGGCGCCGCCGTCGTCGCCGCGAGAGCCGCCATCCGCCGGTGCCGTCGTCGGCAGCTGCTCCCACCACCTCCGCGGCCTCCTCCCTCCCTCCTGATCTCTGTTCTCTCGCTCTCTCTGTTTGCCCTTCCCGGGCTGAGAGAAGTGGGAGGAGGAAGCAGGAGACCCGTCCACTCAAAGTGGACCGGGTCAACCTTATTTGACCCGTGCTACAGTGCCCGTGCAACAGTGCCTTTACCACAGTGCCGCGCTACAGTGCTCCCCAGTGCAGCAGCGAGGCAGTTGCCGGGCCGGCCCACCTGCTCGGCCTCCCACGCCGGTAACCACTCTTGCCAGCAGTCAGCAAATTTGTGAGTCTTCAGTCCGTATGATTCTCGCACGTTGGGGTTCAGATCAACATGGCCGTTTGTTTCTCTGTATCTCTGGATATGATGCCATGTTTTGTCGAGACAAGTGTGTGTATACCAAATGGTCAGTTTGTCCGTATGTTGCTCGAACCTAATCAGCCAGGTAATTATATCTCCCAGAGTGTTGTAGATTTGTTATCTCGAACAAGGGGAGATTATCATCTGTCCAGACATTGCTTTTGTGGAGTTCTCTTTTGATTGTCGTCGTTGCGATACCCTCCAACGGTGCGTTTATTCAGACAGCGCATGGGTTGAGATCTATCCATCTAATGAGTTGTTCATCACTCTTGGGGCTGAGTGGTTAGCGGAGCGACATGTTGATTTGAGATTTGGGACGACATCATGTGTTCTACGACCACCACTCGAGACTTGCATAGTCCCTTATGGTGGCTTCACCAACGTCTCGGAGTTGCCACCGGAACCTGTAGCACAGGACATCTCGATGCAGGATGTGATTCATGAGGACATCCGAATAGGCAGGCAGGAACATAGTTTATGTGTTGATTCTGAATTTAGACGTGAATGGGATCAACGTTTCGTGAGAATAGATAATCTTCTTCAACGATTATGTGACGAGTTGGCCAAACAAGAAGAGATTGTCTATGAGGCTGACTCCTCGATTATTAAGGAGTCTGAAAGCAACTAGTCGAAGTATCTTATGAAGCAGATGAATCATTGATAGATGAGTATTATACACAGCTTGAGTCTGAGATGTTTGCCGCAGATGATTTTATTAAGGCGAATGAGGTGACAATGGAAGAAGTAATTGAAGTTGCGGTCGAACAGCCAACGGTTATGCGAGATATCATCAATTTGGATGACTTTGATCACATATGGAGTGAAACTAAGGCACATTTCTCTACTCTGATGTGGTTCTTTGCTTGATGGACCTACATGTTTTCGAGATGTGTCTTGTGTTGCTCCTTACCTCATCTCCCTTGGATATTGCCCTACTTCAAAACTCGAGGACGAGTTTTCTCGAATCAGGGGAGAATTGGTGGGGACATCCGAGCCATGGGATCGGGCCATTTGGTGCAAGACTATCGAAGACGGAGGCGACGTGCAGCAACAACAACATCCATTTGGCTTGGCAATCTGCTTTCGGATCACTAGCATATTTATTTTACGAATTTGGGCATTTAGTTGATGTAATAAGGTCCATATGAGGCCCATTAGAGTTCTGTTATTTTCTGTGTATTTTTTGGTCCGATTTTGGACCTATTTTTTAGGCTTGAGGTTATTTTGGTCTTTACATGTATTAGTGAGGACCATTAGGGTACCCTTACTATAAATAAGGTGTAATCATCTATTTTAGAAAATAATGAAGATTTGATGAGCTTTTAGCGCAGCCGTCTTGTCTTCTCCAGTGGGGTGGAATCCCCAGGGTGGAAGCGCTTCTTCGGTGGGGTGGATTCCCCGGGGTGGAATCCCCAAAACCTGCACTTCTTCTTCCTCCCGCCGCCTTCTCCCTGTTTTCCTGTCATCTTCCTTTCCCCGCCCGCTGTGCCGCATCAAATTTGATTCCCCGGGGTGGAATCCCCAAAACCTGCACTTCTTCTTCCTCCCGCCGCCTTCTCCCTGTTTTCCTGTCATCTTCCCTTCCCCGCCCGCTGTGTCGCATCAGGGACCATTGGACCCATTTCTCACCAGGCGGAGGGAGAAGCAACCATCCATTTCTGCAGCCTTCAAGAATTTGAAAATATGCAAGGAGAAGATAGGGAGAGCGACGTCAAGATGGTTCTTCTTCAACAGCATACCGGCTAATGCAGCAAAAGTACCATATTATGAGTCAATGATCGAGACTATTAGTGAAGTGGGCAAAGGGGTAGAAGGCCCTACTTCATATGAAATCTACAACAAGTACTTGGACATGGAGGTTGAAGATATGAAGGCATATGTTTCCACTTTTGAACGCATATGGGATGAATATGGTTGCACGTTAATGTGCGATGGATGGACAGGTATGTACAAGTGTTTGGTCAGTTAATTGTTATTCATTAATAACACATAGGTTTTAATTTTTCTTATGGAATTGTGCAGGCATTACATGAAGAAGTATGATAAACTTCTTAATTTACTGCAAAGCAGGGACCGTTTTTTGGAAGTCGGTAGACGCTTCTGGCAAGGTGAAGAATGCTGACTACCTATTTCAGTTGATGGACAACATGGTGGAGGAGATTGGAGAGAAAAGAATAGTCCAAGTGGTAACTGACAATGCAGCGGCTTTCAAGTTGGCGGGCCAAAAATAATGGACAAAAGGGAACACTTGTATTGGGTTCCTTGCTCCGCGCACTGCATTGACCTAATGCTAGAAGATATTTGTGAAGATCCAATGGTGGAAAATGTGGTCAACAATGCAAGATTCGTAACCACATTCATCTACAATCACAACAACATATTGGACATCATGAGGACGTATACACATGGACGGGAGTTGCTTCGGCCAGCACCTACAAGGTTTGCATCCCAATATATTTCATTGGATAACATAAATGGGCAACATAGCAACCTTATTAGGATGGTAGCATCTGAAGAGTGGGAGAACTATATGTCCCGACATGCTCCTACACGGGTGAGGGAGAAGGGAAAGAAGGTGACCGACATTATTCAATCAAAGCCATTTTGGAAGGGGGTCCAAAATGTTTTGAATGTAGTAGAACCACTTGTTTGAGTTTTAAGGGCGGTAGATGGGGAGAGGAGATCCGAGATGGGTTACTTGTACGAGGCTATGGATCGAGCAAAGGAGCTTATCCAAATGAACAACAAAACAACTTATGCCAAGTGG
This sequence comes from Colocasia esculenta, assembly GCA_014218235.1. Classification (NCBI taxonomy): domain Eukaryota; kingdom Viridiplantae; phylum Streptophyta; class Magnoliopsida; order Alismatales; family Araceae; genus Colocasia; species Colocasia esculenta. Next base: position 38,462,106 of record CM024757.1, on the reverse strand, counting down.
TGGGAAATCATAGATCGACGATGGGAGCACACATTGCATCATGATCTTCATGCTGCAGGTAAGCATAACACTTCAACTCTTGTGAATTGTGATTACATATTATTTATAATTCTAAGGAATCATATCATGTTTTAACATTTTTCTTCTATATGTAGGGCATTTCTTCAACCCCCAATACATATATAGGACTGATGGGAGGAATGAGAACTATGACAATGCCTCCGAAGTGTTGATTGGGGTAAAAAATGTAATCAAACGCATGCTAGACAATGAGGATAGGGCAATCATAGCATGCAAACAAATGCATGATTATAGACTTCAACTCTACCACTTTGGTACTAGCACGACACAAAGAGCTGCTCAGATTTTGAGTCCAGATGAGAAGTTACTCATCATATTTATTTGCATTTGGAATGAGTTGGTTCTACTTCTATTTTCTAAAACACTATACATGCTTCATTTACAGCGGATTTGTGGTTGGATCATAGAAGAACTTATGGATATGAAGACTTAGCATATGTAGCTATTCGGGTGTTAAGCCAAACAACGTCTGCCACAGGGTGTGAGAGAAACTTGAGCACATTTGGCTTGATCCACACAAAGCAAAGAAACCGCTTGAAGTCTGCACGTCTTGAAAAGTTGGTATTTTGCCACTACAACATGAGATTGAAGCTTAAGAATCTCCAATTAATCAAACAAGTTCAAGATAGAGAAAAATATAGAGCCTCAGGCCAACAACAAGTTGAAGCAGCTCCATCCGAGACAATAGATATAGAAGAAGTTTTTGAGGAGGAACATCCACTCCATGCATGGGTAAATGCAACCTCTTCTGTGGAACCAGAGTTCGACCCACATGATCGTGCATGGGCTGAAGGTAGATGATCTTTACAATGTACATGCAATATGGCGTTATAATTTATAAATTTTTTATTTCTCATGTTAACATATTTATGTCTCATTTAGGTGAGCTTGATGATGTGCCTTTGCTTCCGGAGTTTGAAACTCCCCCAGCCCCTAAACGCCAAAAGAAGATAGTGGGTGCAAGAGGAAGGAGCAAGAAACACGGCATTAGCATTGCAGATTTGGAGACAATCGAGGAAGATGTAGATGATGAAACATCGGAGTCAAGCGATAATGTCGTATACCAAACTTCTAATGACTCCACATCGAAGACAAGTACTCCTAGTGAGGGATCCAATCATGGAGGAGATGTCAGTAGTGTACCGCCACCGGCACGCCACCGGCACCGCCACCAGACCCTATTGTATTCACCGGAGAGGAAGACTTCACCCATGCTACTCAAGATCAACATCATGGGAGTAGGCAAGGGAGGGAAGCAGAAGCACAAACCTCAGGTCAACAATATGCATGGAAGGGGAAGAAAGTGGCATCTCAATTCTAAGGGCAAGGCCAAGACCAAGGCCGACAAGCATCCGAAGATTCGGGATACAATCCCAACTTCATTCCGCATAGACGGAATTGGTTAATGAAGAAGAAGAAGATGCAAGAGGAGTGGGAGCGTCAAGAAAAGCTACGGGTGGAGTTTGAGACTATGGAGCAAGCCTCAGATACATCATCTTATGCTTCCACTGAAGGATACTACCAAGGGCAGGGAGGCTACTTGACATATCCTCAATATCCGGATGCATCGTATTACACCGGAGGCGGAGCATATGCACAATCTACTGAGTCCGATTTGCATTCACATGACTCATATGAGTCATATGGCTCATATCAAGTGTCTGAAATACCTAGATACACACCAATTACTCTCATATATGCAAACACGGATGCATATAGTCAATATTTGACTCAATATGAGGCATATTACCAACATTATATGTCTTGGACAGATTATGTAAACCTTATGTCCACACAATATAATGTACGATTCCAATAAATATAATTATATTGCTTTTTCTCAGTACCAATTATGTATTATGTCATATTTTTTCATGTATTTTAGTTCATAAATACAATGTTTATATTTTCCTATTTTTTTCATATTTTTTCTATTTTGTTTTGAATTTTTTTGAGGGGGCCGATCCAGCCCCCTTTAGCTCGGCCAGATTCGGCCGGGCTCGGCCCGGCTCGGCCGAGCCGGGGTCGGGATCGGCCGGTCGGATGGGTTTGGGGCCAGCCGATCCGATCCCGATCCCCGGGTTATTGAACCTTGTTCACAACTACCCACAACTAAGAACAGCTTCTGAGCGACCCTAACCACCTCCCAGCTGACCTGACGCCTATTAGATCCTCCAGTCTGTGCTTCACCCCTACATCCACTGCATCTCCGACAAGTAAGGACATGGCCAACAACTTCCTCCACTCCCAGCGGCCTCGGACACAATTCTCTGGGAGGTCGCCAACCTCAATCATCTTGCCGCTACTCTAGGACACGTGAGAGGGCCTTGACACTCCCCTTACAACTTCAGCAAAACTGCGGGATTCTTGATGCCCACTACTTCCTGATGCCAGAGCCTTAGGTAGTACACCTTGGCTGCCGACTTGCCTCTACACTCCCCATCTCACCTCCTGCTCAACTCCCTTAGCTTTGGACGTCCGACGAAGGGATGGACACCACCTCCGGACATGCCCCTTTCTCTTGCACCTGAAACATGTCAGGACGAGAGAGGACTTCCCTTCATGGCTACCCCGAGGGGCATCCCCTCCCGAAGTGCTCGACGAGGGGCCGTTACCTCATCCGGCTAAACTCCGACAACCTCCATGACCTCACACCCCCACCTCCTAAGAGGATACTGTTCGGCAAAGACGGCTGGGCAGATCCCCAGAGCATCTCTCTCTAGAAAGGTTAGAAAGAGAAGCTTTTTAGAGTTTCTTAAAACTCTTTGCCTGGCAAAATAACTTACTGATTGAGAGGTACTCAGATGCCGATTGGGCGGGCTCTAAAGATGATAGAAGATCAACTACTGGTTGTTGTTTGTTCTGGGGAGGCAATCTTGTTTCATGGAGAAGCAAGAAGTAAACTATTTGTGCGAGCTCTAGTGTCGAGGCTGAATATCGAGCCATAGCCAGCTGTGTAACTGAGATGATATGGCTAAAATTGTTCCTAATGGACCTTGGTGTTCAGATTTCCCTGCCAATGAAGCTATATTGTGACAACAAGGCAGCAATCAATATTGCAAATAACTCTGTTCATATGATCAGACAAAACATATTGAAATTGATCGTCATTTCATGAGAGAAAAGCTTGATTCAAGAGACATTGTTTGTCATATGTAAAGTCAAAAGATCAGGTTGTTGATACTTTTACGAAAGGGGCAATCCGCTGCTCAGTTTCAAAGTTGTCTAACCAAGCCGAGTATGTTGGATATCTATATTCAGCTTGAGGGGGAGTGTATCAGCAGTTTTAGAGGGGCAGTTTAGTCCCTTAATTATGTTGTCTTTTAGTTAGCTAGTTATGAGGGTAGTATTGCCATTTATTCCTTAAGGGGTAATTTTGTCTTGTTTTAAAGTCTTAGTTGTGTAACTACCCTAAATCAATATAAATAGTTTGGTTTAGAGGGTTTCCTCTCCCCTTTCTTTTCTTCTTCATATTTGGTCTACTCTCTTTTGTGGAATTTCATCAGAACTAAATTCCCATATTGCATGCAGTGCCCAAGTTTCAAAATTACTTGTCCAAGCAGTATGTTGTTTACATGCATCATCATTCATTGGTTGTAGAAACAGATGCAGACTAAGCAAGACTTCATTGCAAACATGCCATATATCCCTCTTCATTAGTCTCATCCAGATATTTATTATACATTTCCTTTATATAGGTATATACTGTACAATGTGGAGGCTTTGCAGGATCTATATAGTGAGAGGTAAGAGGTGGCCAAGGTGACCAAGGGGTTGCCTCAACCTTAAATACCTAAGGTATGGCCTAGGCAATTGAGGTGATATATTGTTTATATCATCATCATCATTATCATCAGAGCCTTATCCCATTATTTGGGGTCGGCTACATGAATTCTTTTCTGTCAAAAATTTCTATCAAGTGCAATAGTCGTGTTTAAACTCAAGAAGTCCAAGTCTTTCCTAATAACATCGCACCTTCTTATTTTAGGCCTTCCCCTAGCTCTTTTACTGGCATCTACTAAGATTTTGTCACATCTTTTCACCGGCGCCGAGTTAGGGCGACGATGCACGTGCCCAAATCACCTAAGTCTGTTTTCTCTCATTTTTCTATCAATTGGAGCTATCCCCAAATCCTCACAGAAGCACTCATTTCTAATCTTATCTTTCTTAGTCTTACCATACATCCATCTCAGCATCTTTATCTTCGCCACACACATTTTGTTAATGTATTCCTTTCGCATTGCTTAACACTCGGTACCATATAATAAAGTAGGTCTCACATCCGTTCTATAAAATTTTCCTTTAAGTTTCACTAGTATACGACGATCGCAGAGGACTCCTGATGCACTTCTCCATTTTTGCCAACTTGCCTTAATCCTGTGTGCCACACCGTCATAAATCTCCCCATTCTCTTAAATGATAGACCCTAAGTATCGAAAGCTACTACTCTTAGGAATGTATTGTCCATCAATTTGAACCATATCTTCATGTAACATCTTCTTATTATTATAATTACAATTCATAAACTCTGACTTACTCCTACTGATTTTAAAACCTTTAGATTCCAAGGCATGCCTCCAACTTTCTAGCTTAGCATTTGAACCATCAATACTCTCATCAATTAAGACACTATCATCCGCAAATAACATACACCAAGGGATATCATCATGCAATTGCTTTGTTACCTCGTCTATAACCAGAGCAAAGAGATACGAGCTTAGAGCAGAACCTTGATGCAAACCTATTGTGACCGAAAATTCACAAGTCTCTCCAGCAATAGTTCTCACACTAGTAGTGGCACCTTCGTACATATCTTGGATCAAGTTAACATATCCTTGAGAAACTCCCTTCTTTGTTAATGTCCACCAAATCAAATCTCTCGGTACTCGATCATATGCTTTTTCCAAATCAAGAAAAACCATATATAAATCTCTTTTCATCTCTCTATACTTCTCCATTAATTGCCGTAATAAGAAAATAGTTTCTGTAGTAGATCTACTTGGTATAAAACCAAATTGATTTTCTGGATACTGTAGTCATACATCGCATTCGTTTCTCGATTATTCTTTCCCAAAGTTTCATAGTGTAACTTATAAACTTAATTCCATAATAATTATTACAGTTTTGAATATCTCCTTTGTTTTTATAGGAAGGAACCATGACACTTTTTCTCCATTCTTCTGGCATTCTCCGTTCCTTCAAAATTTTATTAAAAAATTTAGTTAACCACTAAATACCAATGTCTCCTAAGGCTTTCCACACTTCAATAGATATGCCATCCGGTCCTAAGGCCTTGCCTAATTTCATTTTTCCTAAAGCATCACCCACTTCTGACATCTTAATACGCCTGAAATATTGATATTTATCACATTTTCTTGCCTCATGATTCTCTTCTAAAGAGACATCCTTAAAGCAATCTCCATTAAGTAATTTCTAAAAATAGTTACACCATCTCTCTTTAACCTCTAGATCTTTAACTGAAACTTTTTGATTTTCATCCTTAATGCAACAAACATGATATATATCTCTACTTTTCTTTTCTTTTAATTTAGCAAGTTTAAATATATCTTTTCACCTTCTCGGATTCCTAGTTTATTATATAATTCTTCAAACATCTTTGATTTAGCTTCACTAACTATTCTTTTAGCCATCTTTTTAGCTGTTTTATAAGCTTCTAAAGTTTGACTATTTTTGTTACTTTGCCAAGCCTTAAAACAATATGTTTTAACTCTAATAGTATTTTGAATTTTCTCACTCCACCACCAAGTCTCTCTTTCTACATTCCTTTTGCCTTTAGATTCACCTAAGAGTTGTTTTGCTACATTCTTTATATAAGTTACAACATTACTCCACATTACATTAACTTCTTAGTCTAAATTTCAAATATTTTTTTACTAAATGATTTTTAAATATTTCTAAATTTTTACTTTTCAAATTCCACCACTTAATCTTAGAGCAATTATTTATGATGTTTTTTCTTTTAAATTTTGGGATAAGGACATCTATTATTAGTAATCTATGTTGTGGGGCTAAACTCTCTCCAGAGATAACTTTGCGATCTTTACATAAAACTTTATCAGTCTTTCTAATAAGAAAATAATCAATTTGACTCTTATGTGTACCACTCTTATATGTTATTAGGTGTTCGTCTCTCTTTTTAAAGAAGGCATTAGCAATTACTAGATCATAGGCCATAACAAAATCAAGAAGATTAGTGCCCATATCATTTCTCTCGCCAAAGCCAAATCCTCCATGAATCCCCTCATATTCTTTATTATTTTTACCCACATGGCCATTAAGATCTCCACCGATAAAAATTTTTCTCTTCACTAGGGATATTTTGGATCAATCTATCAATAGCCTCCCAAAATTGCTTCTGAATGCCCTCTTCTAAACCCACTTGTGGTGCATATGCACTAACTACATTCATAGTAACCTCACTTACAATAAGTTTTATCAAAATAAGTCTATCCCCCAATCTATTAACTTCTACCACTTTCTCTTATAAGTCTTTGTCTATTATTATAGCCACACCATTTCTAGAGTCACTAGTTCCTATATACCAAATTTTATAACCATCAATATCTTTAGCTTTAGATCCTTTCCACCTAGTTTCTTGTGGATATGCTATGTTAACCCTCATCTCCTTCATTAACTTAACCAACTTTAAACTCTTTCCCGTTAAAGTTTCTATATTCCAAGTAGCTAGACGGATCCTATGTTTTTGGACTAACTTCTTTACCCGTGTTCGTCCAATCCCATACGGGAACCCTTGCTTACTTGACACCACAATCGGGCGCCATTGCGGCGTGACGCTTCTGGGGAACGCCCTAGCCAACCCTTGCTCACTTATCATTCCATCCGGGTTTCGATGTAATACGTCGCTTCCGAGGAACGCCCTAGCATTAGCACAAATATTTAGATCAGAATTCATGTAAGGATTTGACATTATTTTTACTGCTGGCTGTCAACCTAACGCAAACCCTCCTCCTTTCTCACTCGGGCTTGGGACCGGCAATGGTGTGATATATTGTTTATATAGTTCAGAAATATGAATATATGTATAAATAACTCCTAAATGGATGCATAGAACAAACAGATTTCATAAAGTTATTCTTTCCTATGTGCCAAATTATTGTTCAACTCACTAAATCCATTCATTCATATATTTAAAGTTTGACAAACTAAATTGCAAGTAAACAAAGCCATACTCATATCATATAGATACACGAAATGATAATAGGAAGTGAACATTAGTAGCTTAAACGGGTCTCTTTATGGCCCAATTTGTGGGCTAGACATTGTATAGAAGGTGATGACTAAGGCCTGGGCTTGCAGAGGCAACCTGGGTCTGAGTGAGGCAACCTGGGGTGGCTTTGCATGGCCTCATGGCCTTGGTGACTGCCTCAGTCGCCTTTGATAACTATGTGCAGGATTTCTTCTGATATTGATCTGCAGCAAGCTTTTCCCCTGCAATCAGTCTGCATTTTTGTCTTTCTTGATGATTGTAACAATTGACCAACTTCACAAAGAAAAGAATGACCGTGCCTGATAGCCTTACTTAATTTATTGAAATGTTCACTCTTCCTCTTGTTGGTTCTCTCACATTTAACCTGTGCTTCCACATCATTGATGGCATATTTTGGGCACTTTGGGAGTGCAGTTGGTAGATGCATCTCTATGTGATAAGAAGTAGATCATATATCATTTCCTTTTTAAATACTTGTGAAAAGTCATTTATTATTTTTGGTAATTAATTGTTCTGCAGGGTTCAACAAGAATCCTCTGATGGTGCAGAAAGAAATCGCTTTCTTGTTAGCTATGTTGATTATGCTTTTGATGATTTTGGTGGTCGCCAGGCAACTGTTTATCCTGGTTTATCCACGGTATGGGGAAGCTTAGCTAGGAGTAAGGTAACCCATAACTATGAGTTTTGTTGCATGATTTATACTCTGAAGCTTATTGTTGATTTTTTGTTGCAGTATTATTGCCTGTGAAGCCCTAATGGTTGTTTCCTTCCAGTTGTTTGATAATCTCTCTCTCTCTCTCTCTCTCTCTGCACACGTGTATATGACTTTTCTCATGGAAGGTGGACTCAGATCAGCTGACAAATCAGCCAGATCTGATTCTGATCCGATCTGGATTGGATTGGCCGAATTGGCTGTTCTACAGGAAGTAAGATGATTGGCCGAATCGGCCCAGATTGGGTGGGATCTGCCAATCCCAATCCCATCCGATCTTGGCAGATCCCAGCTGATTTCAGTCCAATTCTTGTAAAATTAGGTCAATCCGGCCTGATAATTTGAACTTCAAATTTTGATTGGCTAGATTGGCTGATCCTGGCCGGATCCATCTAACCAGGCTGGAATTTCCCTATTGCCAACCTCTACCTCCTTGGATCGGATCGCCATTGGGCGATCCAGACAAGAATTGGTTGATCCCGAATTCGGATCTGCTGATGCTACCTGCCTGGATTTTTCTAGCTTATTCATTGTTTATCGATAATTTTAATTTCTCTACTAAATAATTTTTTAATACTAAAATACCTTCTGTAAATTTGATGCTTATTTTTTGTGATCTTTTACTCTCATCACTTAAGTAAAATCAAGGGTTTTTTGCATATATATTCCTGTTAGAACCATAAGTGGGCAGTAATCTGTCTTAAATTTGCATTTACTTGTATATCCCTAATACAAGAATATATTTGTGTGAGAAACCTTGGTATAACCTGCCGTGACAAACCTTTGGAATATACTTCGAATATTCCTTTACTGTCTATTTTAGTGACCATTAAACTTGATTTGGACACTTCTACCCTTGGAAAGATAAAGATATGTTTTACCTTCCAATGACATAAGGGATATTATGGACATTATGTACATTTTCAATGGATAATCTCACACCATACATGTCCATTGATTATTTTAAACAGATTCATCAAGGCAAGTTACAGCAAGGTTTTTGGGACAGATATATACTTATATCATGGGTATATAAGTGAATGCAAATTTAAGATGGATTATGGTCCATTATTGCCTTTAACAAGGATATATATGCAAAAAACCCTAAAATTAACCATGGAATAAAATATTAATTAGTATCTTTACTGGACTAGTCGTGAGTTAAATAAGATAAAGTAAGTTCTTGCCTGAGTTGCCTACTTTTTCACCTAAAACATGTTTTCTGAAAAGGAAATTCTTGGAATTAGCCTGGATATTGATGCAGAGATAGAAAAAAAAATGGTGTTTTTCCACTTTTGAAGTGCCATCTTATTTTGAGAACCTTGATTTTCTACTTTTTTATTCTATGGTGTTGTGTTATTGGCTAGGTTGTGATTTTCCATGAAAGACCTTGTCCTTTCTTTCTTGTATACTATTCAGTCTAAAATGAACCCCTTTGGGCCATTCAAGCTTAGTCCCCCTTCAACCAAGTTGAGGGATTTGGATGGGTGCGCTACCTTCCCAAAATTTACCAGCTTCACCTTGAAAACAGGTTTGACTGGGATTACAGTACATATTTGCCCAAGCATTTGGTCCTTGCAGTTGGTTTTGATTGATCGGAGCATGTGATATGCTGATGCTTTGCTTGTTATTTAATCATGCATGATTTGGTGCTCCTAATTGCAGGCTAAAGGTTATCGTGTTGGTCCCGTTTATGATGATGTGTTGGCAATGGCATGGTTCTTCTTGGAGCTCATTGTAAAATCCATGGCATTGGAACAAAGCCGACTTTGCTATGACAGTGTTCCCCTAGGTATCTAGAAAGTGCCTAACAGTGGTCTTTCTTTAATGTCATACTGTTGCATACTAAATGGTAGTCTTTCTGAAAATACATAAATGGTAGAAAGTCTGCCATTAATGGCCTAGCACGTTTAGTGTTCTTATACGTAAATGCTTAAATGCGATTTTTGATTTTATTAGTTTAATATGCTATCATTCTTTCTTGAAGGTGAAGAAGTTCCACCATTGCAGCTAAAGGAAGGTGTTTTCAGATGTATCATGCAGTTGTATGATTGCCTTTTAACGGAGGTGCATGAGCGCTGCAAAAAGGGTTCAAGCTTAGCAAAACGTTTAAACAGCAGTCTGGCCTTCTTTTGCTATGACCTTTTGTCTATCATAGAACCGCGCCAAGTTTTTGAACTGGTATAGCCATCATCTGCTGGTTCCATGCATGTACATTTGCCGTGGCAGAGTGCTTCTAGTCTAAGTAGTGTCGTTTTACCTGCCTCATTGAGTGTGGTTCTATATTCATATCCATTGATGATGTGTCAAGCAGGTGACAAACTATCCTATTTTCCCATAAAACCTGACTAGATGGATGAATTGATGTTATGTCTCTTGGCTCTACCATTACTGCTTCAGGTGCCCCTGAACCATGAAAGAAGCGTGTACATAGGTAGCTGTTGTATATGTTCCCTAGTCCTTAAAATTACATTGTACTCTTAAACTCATCTTATGCATACTACTGCATGTGTTTTCTCATGAAGTAAATAATTTTCCAATTGTTTATGTTCTGTCATCTGGTACCCCCCCCCCCCCCCCCTACACACACACACACACACAAAAAACAAAAAAAAAATGAGGCGAAGTACAGATAAGCACAGAGGTGGATTGGTAGTAGAGTTGCAGATTGTAGAGAAAGAGCTAGTTGTAGAGATTTTATTGTCTTAGTGCAGGTGAGCAAAAAACATAATAATTGATACCATTTGAGCAAATAGTCCACCTTACTTCCACTTTGGTATGTTTAATGTAAATTGGATAATATGACTGTGAATCAGGTTGCTTCTACCTGTTGGCTTCAACCTCCTTGATTGCTTAGAAGAATCGTGTTCTTTACTGTTTTTTATTAATCCTCCTTTCAGTTTTATTGATTGGCTAATAGCCTAATCCAAGATGGCCACTCTTAGTTCTTATTATGTTAGATTATCTGCCCTATTTGGCTGGCTACCCATTGTGTTATCCATGCTTGATTCGATGACTTTGGTCGAACTTTGTTGAATTGGATATAATAGTTATGCACCAAGGTCTGAGAAGTAGTGTTGTAACCATGAACCTGTATGGCATTCTTCTATTTTAGTTATGTCACATATTGATTAGGCCAACAAGTTCTGTTCCTACATTGTGGATGATATTATCTTTGGAATTATTCTTTATTGGATTAGGGAGGCTCAATCTAGAATATTAGAAGATTCCAGTGGATCGGGGTTTTTGTTAACTTGGTAGGATAAAATTTAAAGCATCGAATCTCAAAATCCAAACTCGATGGATATACATCCAAGCAACGTTCAGCGTTGGGTTGATGGTAAGAATTTTGGGTTCCCGAGCTCTTGTGCTTGAAGTCTTGAATATATGTTGACGGTGTATTATCTTTCGGTACTGTTAAAAACAGACTTCATTATTTGTCTGTGCATTTGATTGAAAGTTGGCACCTTTTCAATGTTTCATTGTGATTCTGTACATTTGCTTTTCTCAAACTTTGAGCTCTATGGAGTGGGTTGTAATGTGTATGTGATTGCTTACATAGGAGATTGTTCAGTTACCTTATTTTGTCTGCCTCTGAAGGGCCCTTGTACTCTTCTCTTCAGGAAATACCACCTTCATTTAGTTTCATGATAGTCCTTCGAGCCGTCCAATTTCAGTTGAACTGTAACCAGTAGCCATCTTAGCTAGTTTTTGCTAGCATTTATGCCAGTTCAGAGACATGATGGATTTTGGTTGTCATTTATGCAGGTCTCCTTGTACATGGACAAGTTTGCTGGTGTTTGCCAATCCATTCTGCATGACTGCAAGCTTACATTTCTGCAGATAATATGTGACCATGACCTCTTTGTTGAGATGCCAGGGAGAGATCCTTCAGATAGGTATTCAAGCAGTATCAACTGAGGCAGTTTCTCTACCATGGATAAATTTCATGTCAATCTAATTAGTGACCTCTAAAAAGATAAAAATGACAGAGCCTCTTGATTTATATGATTATTAAGATCAAGTATTGCATTTTATCTTCCTGCGCTTGCTGCTGAATTTTGTCAAGTAGTTTTAACTTTTAAGAGAATATAACTTTCGATTAGGGGTGTAAATGAACTGATACCTTCGACGAGTAGTTCGAAACTCGGCTCAATAAAAGCTTGGTTTGACTCTTTATTAATTTAATGAGCCGAGTTTGAACAAAAAAATAAGCTCGATTCATAAACGAGCCGAGCTTGAACAAAGGTATGCTCGACTTGATTATATGTTTGCCAGTAGCTTGTTAAGATACTCGATAATGTACTCTTAAGATACTCGATAAATTACTTGTTAATATATTCGAAATGACATTCATTAATATACTTGATTTTATTATAATAAATATGAGGATATAAATATATTTATGTATTTTTGTAGACTTATTATTGTAGTATAGGTCAAGGTTTGCCGTGGCGGAGCGAATCGGTCCGATTCGGGCTAATTGGATCGAATCATGGGAATCCCGATTCTCCCGATTCGCATGAGAATCAGACTGATTCCCATCGATTCCCATGCGAATCGGTCTGATTCTTCCGAATCGGAGTAGATCAGAAAAAGTCCAATTCGCCCCAAATCGGCCATGCGGCGAACCCTGGTATAAATTGCTTATGAGGACTTGGATGTAAAAGATTAAATGTTAGGGTGTATATTACAAATCATGAAAGTAAGAGTATATACACAATTTAGTTTAATTAAATCATACAAATAGGGGTATTAACACAAAATTGAGTTTTTGAAGGTCCCCAGGCACCATGGTTCATCTTCTTCCTCCCAACTTGTGCTGGTGTGCCCGATGGCCCCATCCCGCCTGGTGCAGCCAAGGGGTGCTGCGATCGTTCACTTGAGTCTCCGCTGACCACTGCGGACCCCCCTCCAGTGCTGGTCGGAGGTCCTGGCCGGGCGGCAGCGCTGCAGCAACTGCTGCACCACACCCCATAGTAAGGACTCTTGCGGCAGTTCCGGCGGTGCTGGACTCCATCCGTGGCGCAGGCGACCCTGTCGCCCTTCCCCTGCGAACCCGTCATCCACCCTCCGGTGCCCCCGTCGCCCACCTGCCGGCGCAAGTAACCCCCATCGGCCATCACCCACCCCCTGCTACCCTGTCGCCCACCCGCACTTTATATCCATCCCATATCAGATATCCAAAATTTTTGGATGATCTTAGCCCTTATAAAATAAAGTCCCCAGCCTAGCTTCCAGTCCATACCTTCCACAGCCTTTTGCCTTATGGGTTTGAACTTGTGCTCGAATTTGAGCTCGTTTACCTAAATGAGCATCTCAACGAGCCCAGCTCGAACATGAAAAAAGTTTAATGAGTCAAGTTCGAGCTGGGATTGTAGATACTAGGCGACTTTCGAGTCGAGTTCGAGCTCGCTAAAAAATGAACGAGCCGAGTTTGATCAGAGTGTTACTCGGTTCGACTCGGATCATTTACACTCCTACTTTAGATTATGTAAATCAGTCCTTCAGAATTCAGATGACTCTATGCTAGCATAAAAGGGTCTTCGATTTATATCCTTTTTTTTTTGAAATGTGGATAGTACCACAAAGTATATTGAAAAGGAAAAATGTACAAGAGAAGAGGTCAAGCAACGAAAAGACCTCCAAAGAAAAGCCCTCTCACCAGATAGACCACCCAAAATAAACAAAAACTCACCTCCTCAAGAACAAAAGGAGAGGAGAATAAGGACTCTCTAAATGACCTAATAATTTAGCCCAAACCAAAACATTACTCTTAATCCCTTGAAACACGGTTTCTTCGATTTATATCCTTGTAAATCTTGAAGCAGAAAGAGATGATCTGTCATCTTCATTCAGAGGGGTGTCTCTTGTGGGGAGGGAGGCACTATTTGCATCACAATGAAGCAAACTTGGGTGCTGTCTACTAATGGGGTACTGCAGTATTCCAGATTTTTTCTTAAGGAGAGAGGTGTATGGTGCAACAATTTCTATTAAAGAAAAAGAATGGGAATCTCCGAGTATAAGAAGCAGGATTAAAGCAGAAGTCCCTGAATTCAGGACACCGACCAGGTGCCACTCACTTTCCAGTGGAAAAGCCAAAAGATGGCGAGCAACATGAATCCATGGAGAAGCCCAGTTCTGCTTTCTTGCTTTGACACACCCTCTTCTAGTTGATGTCATGTCAACCTCTACATTTGTTATGCATTCCCATACCAAGAGAACTTGAATCAGAGGGATTCAAGCTTCATTCCCAATGTTAGGAATTTGGATGGGAGACGAGAAGTGGAAAGACCATCAAGGGCTGCTTGACAAAGCACCAACCCCCTGTGAGATAGCAGTTTACTATGCCAACCTGATAGTGCTGGCTTAAACTTCTTAATCCTTCCCCATTCACAGTAGTGAAGAGCCACTGTGGAGAGTGGAAACCCAGGGTAGGCACGAGAGAAATCACCAACCCTGCATCCAGAAAAACTGTTGTTCTTAGAATTGTTCATCTGCTCCATGTTCACCCCTGACATTATACCCTTCTCAAAATTTACCTTCAGCCCAGAAACTAGTTTGAAATAGTTCCACCAGTAGTCCAATATCCAAAGGTTGATCCATCTGCCCAGAAGATAAAAGGATAGAGTCATCAACATACTAAAGATGAGTAATGTGGCAGGGCCAGGATAATGACAAATGTAAGAAAACTCCCACATTGAAAAGGGGCAAAAATTATTAATGTGCTTTTAATAGTGGAGCCTTCTCCACTCATCACCTTGAGGTATTGAGTCCTTGTTGATGTTGATTCTATTGGCTTGGGCCATCCAACTCAAAAACCTTAAGGTGATCATTGGAGAAGGCTCCACTATTATAAGCACATTAGTAATATTTGTCCATTCTTATCCTTTCATGCCTTTTTAGAGCGTTTTAAAGTCCTACATTGATGTGCAAACTTCATTCTTATTTTAGAGTATTTGTGAAGCTTCAATTTTTTTTCTTTGCAGGAATTATCTTTCATCAGTATTAATTCATGAGCTTTTTCTCACTTGGGATCATGATGATTTGTCACAACGGGCAAAAGTAAGTTGGATTCTAAAACACACTTTCGTCAAGTCTAGGTGGCCTAGTTTTGTGCTTGCCTGTGAAGTTATTCTTAGATACCTGCTTTTTTCCACCTAGATATGAATATTTTTCTTAATCACTTTGTTCTTACAATAGGCAGCTCGCATGTTGGTGGTTCTTACATGCAAACATGAATTTGACTCTCGGTATCAGAAGGACGAGGACAAACTGTATATTGCTCAGTTATATTTCCCGCTTATTGAGCAGGTATCCTTCCTTTGATTTTTGTAAAGATTGTGATCTTTTCTAAATGGCATATGAATACAGATTTTTTTCAAAATTAAACCAGTAGACAATCAGAAGTTTTGAATAGTTGGTAAATGAAAGTTCACATGGAGAGTAGGACAGGGAAGAAGGCAGCAGTCAGGGCGTCCGGCGATGGCTACGGCGGGCACCGGTGGTGGCTCCGATGGAGGGCGGCCCTGTCTTCCCCACGTGTAGGAGGCGGAGGGGAGGCCCGCGCGTGGGCGCAACTGGACGCAGGAGCGGCAAGAGGGGCTGGTGCGACCAGCCCGTTGTGCTCAGTGGAAGGCAGAGGCGGCCTGGGTCCGCGAGGGCGAGGACGGGCAGGGGGCTGCTGGCTGGGCTTCGCCGGAAGGTGGCTCGTGGAAGGCAGGGGCAGCGCGTACGACGTGGGTCCTCCACGGGGGGCACCCTGTACGCCAATTGTCTTCGGCGGTCGCAGGGGCGAACCAACAGCAGATTTGGCGGGGTGGAACTCCTGTGCGCTAGCGGGTGTCGCAGGCAGACTCGCTGGTAACCACGGCGAAGTCGCGGCTGTTTTGGGAGGGGGTGGGGTCACGGGGCTCTACGGAGGCTCTGCGCAGGGGGGAAGGGTGGAGTCGTGAGGGGGGGGGGTGCATCCAGGGGGGTCTTCGAGCAGAGAAGAAGAGCAAGGGAAGAAGAAGAAGGTGCCCTGGATCGGGGTTTTGCTCTGATACCAAACTGATGCAGGACAGAGAGAGAAAAGAGGTTAAGAAAGAGAGGGGCACCCTGTACGCCGATTGTCTTCGGCGGTCGCAGGGGCGAACCAACAGCAGATTTGGCGGGGTGGAACTCCTGTGCGCTAGCGGGTGTCGCAGGCGGACTCGCTGGTAACCACGGCGAAGTCGCGGCTGTTTTGGGAGGGGGTGGGGTCACGGGGCTCTACGGAGGCTCTGCGCAGGGGGGAAGGGTGGAGTCGTGAGGGGGGGGGTGCATCCAGGGGGGTCTTCGCGCAGAGAAGAAGAGCAGGGGAAGAAGAAGAAGATGCCCTGGATCGGGGTTTTGCTCTGATACCAAACTGATGCGGGACAGAGAGAGAAAAGAGGTTAAGAAAGAGAGAGAAAGAGGGAGGTCGCTGGAATCACACCGGAAAGAGGGATAGGAGGTGGGAGTGTAGGCTTCACACCCTCCCTTTCACAGGGACCACCTTGGGGCTTCACACTCGGGGGGCATCACACCCAAACACAGTCCATTTGGAGGCACTCAACTCAAAATTTTTTTTTTTCTTCTTTTCTTCTCTATTCTCCTCATCTTTGGTTACAGGACTCTATATATAGACTTTAAAACAAAGAGACTCTTCATAAGACACTTAATAAAGACCTTACTTAAGAAACTCAAAGGACTTAAACTTATTTTAATGACCCTAGGAATTTGTAAAGCCAACAAGATTACAACCATTGGGTCTTTTAATAGGCCATAATAAATACTTTGATTTAGCCATCCTTCATTTCCCATCAACATCTCTCTCTCTCTCTCTCTCTCTCTCTCACTCTCGGTTGGTAAGGGCACACCTACTCCCAAAGAAAATTTGGCGGATCGCATGTCAGATAGGTTCAGATAGGTAAATATAGAGCTCAACAGGTGTGATGGAATGGACTCCATATGATATCATCACTGTTCAAGTAATCTGAATCACATGGAGATGGCAGACGGTTAGTATGTACTTTTCTTTTCCCCCTCCTTCAATGGGAATGTCTTTTGGTTATTTAAATTAGGGACATGCCTTACGATTATTTTAAAGTGTCTTAAGTTTACTTATGTTTCTTTTTCCTTGTTGGGGTTTAAGGACTAGATTTTGACATAAAAAGCAGTCTGGAACTTGGTAACTGCCCAGTAGATACACCTTTCTGGCAAAAGCAAAGACCCTCTAATGGGACTGCTGAGGCCATCTGATACCTTCTCCATCATGAATTGCAATAAAAGCCATAAGTATTGCTTCTTGGTGTCTTTCTTCTTTTCCTTCTTCGTCATTCTTATATTTGGGGATATGCCATTGTTCTACTTGTTTAAGACCCTTAATCTTCTTTTAAGTAGATTTTGGCAGAAATTTAGACATTTTCTATTGATTTTAGTATAAATAAACATTAAAAGCCCTAATCAGGTAGCTAAGTACCTGGTTAGCTAAAATGTCGTTATCATTAGTCTGATCTGTCCCTTTGTGAGCTTGCAAGTTGATTGTTGATATTGCCTGCATTAATATCTTGTGTTGTCTATGTTGTGGCTCTGTTTTTATGTTTTATGACAGTATAATTTGTAGAGAAATGCTATGGTGTCATCCTTTGTACCATAGTCTTCCCCCTCAGCACCAAACTTAAGATGCTCTCCACCCGCCGTCCAACTTGAATGATAGGACAACCAAGCTGAATAGATTAATTTGGTGCTCCCAAACTTTGGAGCACCAAACTTAAGCTATCCTTCTTTCTGCTGTCTGATTTTTAGCGATTTAGTATGTTATGAAGTATAATAATATTATCATGCATCTGTTTAGATATCCTGTGCATAATTGGGCTTATGTGCTCATTGCTTCGCCATAATTATAAATTAGATAAGCACATGGAACACTGATCTTTCACTTTCAAACCATAAGTTGCATGGCCTCTTTCTCGGTCATCTAAGTAATATTATTATTAAATTTCATATGTGAACATAATTCTGAAGATATTTCAGGAAGTCTCACCTTTTCCACATCAAGTTCCTTGTTTTAATTAAACTAATTGCTCAATGTAATTCTGCTTATTATGTTTCTGCAGATACTTGATGAGATGCCAGTTTTCTACAATCTCAATGCAGTCGAAAAACGTGAGGTCTTAATTGTTGTTTTGCAAATTGTACGAAATCTCGATGATGCATCTCTTGTCAAAGGATGGCAGCAGAACATTGCCAGGACGAGATTATTTTTTAAACTCCTAGAAGAGTGTCTTACTCTTTTTGAGGTTAGTGCAGATGTGATTCCATCATACATGTTCATGTCTTTATGCTGATGAGTGAATTTGTAGTTTGTAGTCAAAGTATATGATTGGTTTTGAAGTTAATGTTTTCATTAACCTATAAAAATGAAGAAGTTCACAGCATGTGAGGATGATATCTCCTTCCCCTCAAAAAATTATGAAACAAGTGACACAAAACCTGCAGATATCTTCTACACAGATCCCATAGTCGTTTCTCCTCCCCAGTGACATTGCAAGCACCCCACAAGTAGGCAAGAAAAACTAGAAAGGTATAGCCAACACAGATGCTCTAGATCCCTTAACACTATACAGAATATGAAATGCCCGTTGCTAAATTACACAGGTCATCTGGAGTCCATGGTTGACCATCAGGTGCCATGAGTATAGCCTTCAGTGACTTCTCTGGTAACTTCTATTTCCTCCTCGAACTGTTGTTGACATTATGGTTTGCTGTCTCATACCGGCTCAGACAGTCTCGATCACTTCTCTTGTACCTTTCATTTCCCCTCTGTAAGAAGGGAAGATTGTATTGTAAAAAGCATTCTTCGTTACTGCAGTGCATCATCTATGTTTTGCAGGGAACCTCGTGGCTGGTCCCTAATGTGCAGTGTGGCTGATAGCCCTTCATTGCCAGAAGAGCCATTTTAGCATCCCTGCAGATCTGAACCATCTATTGGCTCCATATGCTGATCACTGTCACACTTCACACCTGACACCTCTGAACTCTACCCTAGCTGCTGAGCATATGTGGAGAAACTCCCCAAGAAAGTTGAATCCCTTGAAATATTAACAACTTCCTTTCTCAAATATCATAACGTTCAAAAATCAAACTCAGCAGCCTAATATCAGGTCTGGTATCTCTGGGGTGGCAATTTGGTTCTTGAAGTTGGAGTTTGAACCCAAAATTGAGTTCAAACTTGGTCCTAAATGGAGATCCACTTACCCTCCAGTCAACCCTAGCTGTGATCTCCAACCCTCTCCACAAACAAAAAAGGTAAGTGTTGCGTCGGATTTTGCCCGGCCCTCTCCATAGATACAGGTAGAGAAGCAAGGAAGAAGAAGTGAAGAAAAAAAAAAGAAAAAAAAGGGGGTTACCTCCCTTATGGCCCGTGAAGGCCCCCAAGGCCATCGCCACCGTCGTTGGCCCTGTTTGAGGCCGGCACTGGTTCCACCCCAAGCCGCTGCTGCCGCCGGCGCCCCAAGCAGCAGCTGCCGCTGCCCTTTGAAGCCGCCGCTGTCGTCGCTGCTGCTTCCCAGCACCGCCGTCGCCTTTGTCTGCACCGCCACCGCTACCTGGCTCTGCCACCACGGGAAGAAGAAGAAGGGGCCGAGGAGGAGAGGAGGCTGCTGCCTTCCTTACCTGCATGTGCCGCCGCCGTCGCTGCTGCTTGCCGCCGCCGCTGCTGGAAGAAGAGGAGGAAGAGCTCGCTGCTGCCGCTGCCCGGTTGCACTGCCCCAGCCACCCTGCTGCATCGTCGCTGCCGCTGCCGCCAAGCGAGGAGCAGGGGAAGGGGAGACCGCGGTCCTCCTTCCCAGCCACCCTCTCTCGCGATGCCCTATGCCTGAAAATGAAAAGAAAAAAAAGGGGGGAGAAAAGAAAGAAAAGGAAATGGCAGGGGCTAAACACAAAATTACGACCCAAACCTCCCGTGGAGATACGCAAACCCCCCGGTGAGGTACGCAAACCTTTGGGGGAGGTACACAAACGTCCCGGTGGTGGTCTCTCCTCCATCCACTATATAAGGAGGGGGGGGCAAGCAAGGGGAGGATTTCTGGAGTTTGAAACACAGAGCAAGGCTCTGAGAAAGACTGCAAGGCGGTTTGGGAGAAGGGTCTGCAAGGCAGCCCTAAAGAATATTGTGCAAGGCACAATTTTGATTTTCTCAAGTCTTAAGCAAGGTCCATTGGACTTCTCTTATTGGGCCAAATTTCTTATTGGGTCTCAAATTGCTTATTGGGCCGGACTTGTATCTTTCATGCCATGATTTATTAAATGACTATGATGCTTCATGCTTAATGGGCCTAATGATGGTTAATGGGCCCACCTATGGTATATCCTTACATGTGATGTTTAATGGGCCTATTGGGCTAATCTCACCTGTTTAATCATGCACTATATGAATAATTGCACATAGTGTCACGTTTATTTCAAACTCTTCACCACTTGATTTCTTAATCAAAATCAACCAATTTTTCAACAAATCTTAGTAAAATATTTCACAAACATTGTTGTTTAATTTACCATAACAAAAAAAATAACAAACAAGTTCTGTTTCATGTCATTTTTGATCCACCTTAGGTTAATTTGCCTTTAAATCAAATAAATAAATGAAAATGTTAATTTAATTCACATAATCATAATTTAAATAAATAAATGACGAAAATAACTAAATAAATGGAATCAATGATTTTACAATACCTAAAAAAAGGCGAAAATGAATTTAAAAATCAATAAAAATGAAATAAATATCGAAAAACTCCAAAAAAATAGATTGTATGCTTGCAACTTTGTTTTCTCTCATTTCATTTAATTGTGAGTCACGCTCTTCTGTTTCAAAGGGGTTGTCTGATGGTTAATCAAAGGTGTTCAGCCTTTGTGCTGATATAATTAACACTAACTGAGGTTAGTGGGGGAGGTCAAACGAGCTAAATAAGACCATGTCCATGTAAATAAATAAAAGGCCAAATAAATCAAATTCAAAGATAAGATTAAAATTTTTAAAGTTTCAAAAAATGGTTCTCATAGAGATGGCGACTCCGCTGGGGACCTCCCTTCCCTTCATCTCTCCATCAGACAACACCCTAACAATAAGATGTACTCACATTATAGTTTTTGTGCAGGTCATAACTCTGCAATGGCGGCTATTGCTCGCACTCCGGGCATGTTCTTCGGCCCACTCGTGGTCCAAGACCACATAAGGAACGACTACCTCACTACACCAACCAGGTTTGGAGATTTCCCGCCAGTGGTGGAGTCCCTTTATTTTCTCGGCGTGATACCGACCGTACTACCTACTACTGCCAAGGTCTATGAAGCAAAACAAGCAAAAGAAGAGCCTCAAGCTCAGGAGACCAACTTGATACAAATGTTTGCAGCCTATGCTATCAACTTTGCCAATACTCCAACTAATGGAAAGAACAAAAGGCGCAAGTCTAGTAAGAAGCCCACAACACGTGGCATTTCAGGTTCTGGCAAGACTGTCCGAGTTGGTGATCTCCGGATCCGCCTGGACGAGTGTGAGACCCTAATGATACCGGAGCGGCATGTAGCTACTGTACCGGTAAAGAACAGTTTCGGCATATTGCCTAAAGTGCTGCAAGATAAACCAAGTTTCAAAGTGAAAAATGTGAAGAAGCAATGGATGAAAGTTGAAGCCAAGAACCACAAGTTTGACAAATTTGGCTTCAAGAAATACAAAGCCAATGTTGGAAAGAATGAAATATATAGCCCTCCTTGTGTTAAACAGGCGTGGGTCACCAAAGAAGAAGCTCAAGAACTCCGGAGGACAAGGGCCCTGGAATCCCATGTAGGGCGAAAAAATGCAAGAGTGGTCATGAAGCAAGACTCAACAAAGTGACAAACTGTTAGAAGACGAAGGGTTCCGGAGAGACAGAGGGAGGCTTCCCAAGAGTCTCAGACCAAAGAATGCACCCCTTCTTTACCGGTTGATCTGCAAAGAAGATCTAAAAGAAAAGGGGTATATCAAGAAAGAAGACAAGCAAGCCCGGAGACAGGGCAAAATTTCAAGTCAGAAGAACACAAGGGGGATGATATCCCTAGAAGATCAGTTTTTCAACTGCCTGGGTGCCATTGTACGCCCTAGGCAGAAGAAGAGAAGAATGGTACAAATCACTGAAGAAGGCATGCGGATATACACATGCTATGCCTCTAACATCAATCTGCCCGCAATAGCTGACCAGGCAGAAACTTCAAATATGGAGTAGCATCCCACGATATTTAGTCGCAGAAGGGAGCAAGCTCGAGCCTGGCTTGACCGGGTAAATGTGGAGGTGGACTTACCACCTCAGAACGAAGAAGGCATGGGGGCTGCTGACATTGCCACCACATCAAATCATACTCTGGAGCAGAGTCGATCTGCAAAAAAACCCTAATATCAGGGTATCCTCATTGCCAAATTTAGAAATGGTAATGCAAGAAAATCAAAAGCTAAAGGCCATGTTAGAAAGCCTTATGCAACAATTGGGAATGGAGGCGCCACCGCTACCACAACCATCACCACCACTACAGCCTGCACAATAGGTACTGCAGCCTCAACAACTTCAACAAACAAGTCAGCCAGCATTGCCTATAGTGGCACCCCAGCCTGGGAATATGCTACCGAGTACGCCCGTGCAGAATTCACGTTTAGGCAACCAATTGAAAATCCAAATCCAAGCCATGAGAAAACTCAAGAGGTGCATGTTACAGAATAAAGGCATGATGCACCGTGACTAAATACTTCATTTGAAGAAACAATGGTCTCTCAGAGGGCCATGATTGAACAAATAATTGAAGCAAAGATGGCTGAGCAGAGCGAGGGGTCTGCCACCTATGATCTGTATAGGGTACCATACCCTGTACTCCATCTCTTTAAAAAGCTCCTAGCTGAACACCCAAAGGTCCCTAAATTCTCAAAATTCAAATGGGACGGGTCACCTCATGAACATATAGCTCATTATATGAGCATCATGGGAGAACTGGCACTTGAAGAGTCATACCTTCTGAGGTATTTTTCAACATCCCTGACAGGGCCAGCCTTTCAATGGTATGCCCGACTGAAGCCCAACTCAATAGTTGGGTGGGAAGATATGCAAAGAAAGTTCTTCGAACACTTTCGAGTGACAGAAAGAAGAGTCACCCTGGCAGAGCTCATATCTCTAAAGCAAAACAAAAATGAGTCTGCTCTAGACTTCATTAAAAGATGGCGTGATATGAGCATGAAATGTGAACAACCACCCGCACATGAAGATGCAGTGAAACTATGCCAAAGAAGCCTGAAGCCGAAAATCAAGGAAAAACTCTTAGGGGCTAATATCCGGACATTTGAACACCTTAATAACACAATTGCGGAGATTGAAATCTTCTTTGCAGAAAATCCAACCACGATGTTTGGAAAAGGCAAACCGCCAAAAGATAAAGGCTCGAGATCGCGAGAAGTGAATACTGTAGACTTCTCGTCAGCTCTTGGCAAAAAAGGGGGCAGGGGTGAGGCATCCGCTCCCTCAAATACTACGAAAGAGGAAAAAAGATCTACGCTTTCGTTGGCTGAGAGGCTCAGTGATCCTTATTCATTTACTAGGGAGCACACTAAAGAGTTGCTATGTCTCCAAGAGAATTTAATTACTCTCCTGGAGCCTAAGCGTCCAGAAGAAGCAACAATGGGGACAAGCCCAATTATTGCTCGTACCATCATATGTTGGGCCATACTTTGGAAACTTGTTACCTGTTCAAAAATCGGGCAAAAAATTGATTCAAGCAGGAGTTATTGACATGGCTGAGCACCTGGTAAATCCGCCTCAACCACATCAACAACCAAAGCTCACATTCACGACGAATGTAATCCACGCTACAATTCAAACATAACTGGCATAAGTTGAGCAGTCGACAAAGCTCCCCGGATTTGCCGCATATCAACAGCTCCCAAATGATATGGTGGAAAATGCTATTAATGCAACATTCCACAACCAGCAGGAGGAAGCAGGTTGGACCCAGGTGAATACAAGCAAGAGGTCAGCCCCTAAGAAACCTCAAAGAAAGAAACAACCCAGGAAATTATATCTCGGTGGCGCCGCCCCACCCAGGGAGATAGCAAAATAAAAGACTCTGCAAGAATTGGCAGTCTTGCGGAAGAGAATCAAGAATCAAAAGAAGAACGAGAAAAGGAAAATGAAGAGGGAAGCCACGGTTTGTGAGACTTCCACAGCAGACGAAGCCAATGGCCCTCTCAAAAGGCTTCAGGGGTTTTTGATGAACTCGAAGAATATCAACAAATGTTGCCAATCAAGGCAACCCCCCTGGAAAAATACATACCATGGGAAGAATTGGAGCGTAAAATGCGCTTGAAGAAATGGCTTATGGAGCTGCGAGAGCGTATGCAAAAAGATGAGGATGTTCTTTCCTCTGTCAGTGAAATTGAAATGTTCTGGGGAACTGACTGCACCGCTGAAGACTTAATCGACAAAGTGCAGACATTCTCATGTAATATGACCTATGTGTTTACCTTTCAAGCAGCGGGACAATCCAAATCAGGGATCCGCTGTGTACCCCCCCAAAGCTAGAAAGCCATTCAAAACTTATCAAAGAAATAAACCACCCCAGAAGGTCATATACTTTAGAGGGGAAAAACCAGGGCCTATCCCTGAACCCCAAACAAAAGGTGATGAGTATGTCTTCCTGCCGTCCGACGAGGAGAAGGAAGAACCTGCTGTTGAAGCAAATAGGTCAATGCCCACAGTGGTAATGAATGAAGGACCCTCTCAAGCACCAATCAAAGAGAGGGTAGAAGAACTGATACCTCTCGTAACTGAGAAACTCTCTAGAAAAAGAACGAGAAGAGGGAATTGGTGGCGACGTCGCGATTCCTCCTCCATCATAGGCATCCTAGGGTGCGGCAAGAATAATGCCCCCCTTTGAAAAAGTCAAAGATAGAGCTAATCGGAAAGTGCTTCAAGCATTGAAAAGGTTCCCGACCAACCTTAGTATTTGGGATGCCTTAGCATTAAGCAAAGAATTGTGTGAGGCGTTTATTGCGGCTCTGCAAGAGCCGGAGACCTATGAGGCCCATGTGGCCGAGATGAAAGAAGATATATATGAAGCATTAACGGCCTCTGTGACCTTCACAGAAGATGATATGCTGCTACCCTCTCCCTGTCACAATAGGCCTCTGTACATGAGGGGGTAGATAAATGGGCGAGAACTAGACCGTATTCTGGTCGATGCTGGTTTTGCAGTGAAATTATCCCGCTAAAAACATTTCACAATTTGTTCCTTACCCCTTATTTACATAAGGTGGAAGGAGTCAAGATAGCGGGATTCAATCAAGACTCTGAAGAAGCCCTGGGGCGCGTGGATGTACCTAGCCCTAGGCGATTTTGTGACAAAGGTTGTATTCTATGTGGTTGACACTAATACTTCCTTTAAAGCCCTTTTGGGGGCGACCATGGTTACATAAAAACTTGGTGGTGCCCTTTACTCTCCATCAATGCCTAAAATACACAAAAGAAGGCGAGCAACATCGGGTCTTTGCAGACCTTGAACCATTTAAGGTGTATGAATGCCACCTGGCTAATGCTAGGCTATACTTTGAGGGGGCAGCTGATCCCCTTAAGAAACAAGACAAAGGCAAACAAATTGTAGGGGCTTCCCCGAAAAGCAGTGGCAAAATAAGAGTCAACAAGGAGAGGGTGGCAGCACTCATGCAAATTCAGCAGTCAGGAGATACAAATCGAAAACCTCTCCAAATGGAAAAACCGATTGTCAAGTTAGAAGCTAATACCATCAGCCGGTTGATAGGGGCTGGAATACCGCTGCCACAAGATCATATACAAGTGACAACTAGACATGAAGTCTATACAGTTGAGCCAATAAAGTTCTTTGCAGCTCGACATGAAGATGGTAGACCAATAGTCTTCTACAAGGGAGAGCCGACACCCAAACAACCACCACAAGATGACTTCGGTCTGGAACACACCATGTTTGGGTCCCAAGTAATAATTGAAGAACTCGAAGATGTGCCACAGTATATCAAAGACGTGCCAAAAATAAAATATCCCCCAGACTCAGAGTAGTTTGAGGGGTAAGATTTTTCATGAACTGTGGTACTCTACAAATGTTAGGGGGCAACCACCATTTCCTCACAATGACAGAAGAGGCCTCGGATGGGAGACACGTAAAGGCCCTATGGTGCACTATGCCGTGAACATGGTCAGCATAAACCCTGCCCACATGAGAATGGAAATTGAAAAGCAAAAGGGCCAGAGCCCCGTGAAAATTAAAAATGAAAATTCTCTCTATCAAGAACAAGAATGGGAAGTGTGTGGCTAACACAGATGACGAACAAGACTTCGTTGACTTGGAGTCTACACCCCAAGAGCTAGAAGATGGTGGGCAGACCACTGTTGATGAACTTTTGGAAATAAATCTGGGGGCACTAGACGATCCTCGTCCGGTGTTCATCAGTGCATTGTTAAATGATGAAGAAAGACAGCATACAACACAACTACTCTCAGAGTTCAAAGATTGCTTGCTTGGTCTTATAAGGAAATGCCAGGTTTAGATCCATGTGTGGCTGAACATGAATTGGCCATTTTGCCAGAGGCCAGGCCTGTGAAACAAACTCAAAGAAGAATGCACTCAGAACTGGAAAAGAAAGTGGTGGATGAAGTCAACAAGATTCTGGATGTCGATTTCATCGAAACCTGCATATACCCAATATGGCTAGCCAATATAGTGCCAGTAAAGAAGAAAAATGGACAAGTTCGGGTCTGTATTGACTTCCGAGATTTAAACAAAGCATGCCCAAAGGACGATTTTCCTTTGTCGATAACTGAAACAATGGTGGATGTCACCACAGGGCATGAAATCTTGTCCTTTATAGATGGAAGTTCAGGGTACAACCAAATTCGAATGGCCGACAAAGATAAAAATCACACGGCCTTCCGATCACCGGAGGGCATATTCAATTACAAAAGAATGCCTTTTGGCCTGAAAAATGCAGGCGCCACCTACCAAAGGGCTATGACCAAGATATTTGATGAAATGCTCCATAACTTGGTTGAATGCTATGTGGACGACTTGGTTGTCAAGACAGAGAAAAAGGAAAATCACGTGGGAGACTTGCGCAGGGTCTTCGAAAGGCTTCGCCAATATAAGTTGAAAATGAACCCCATGAAATGCGCCTTTGGCGTGTCAAGTGGAAAGTTTCTTGGATTCATTGTTCACTATCGGGGCATTGAAATAGACCCCGATAAGATCAAGGCCATTAGGGAACTGCCTCCCCCTAAGACACTTACTGAGCTACGCTCCCTCCAGGGTCGTTTGGCTTACATCAGACGATTCATATCCAACTTGTCAGGAAGATGCCAACCTTTTTGCAAATTGACAAAGAAAGGAGCCCCGTTCATTTGGGATGAAGAATGTCAAAATGCCTTGAACAAAATCAAAGAGTATCTCCTTAATCCGCTCGTACTGGGGGCACCCATTAAAGGGAAACCTTTAATTCTATACATTGCAGCCATGGATGTTTCACTGGGGGCATTGCTCGCTCAGGAAAATGAAGAGGGCAAAGAGCAACCCCTCTATTATCTTAGTCGGATGCTAGTTGGGCCAAAACACCGGTATGCACTAATGGAAAAATTATGCTTGCATTGGTTTTCGCCGTTAAGAAACTAAGGCATTATTTGCTGGCACATAAAGTCCAACTCATCTCTCGATGTGACCCACTTAAATTTCTGCTCAAGCAACCAGTCCTGTCAGGGAGGCTGGGAGAATGTGCACTACTTCTCATGGAGTTTGATATCTCCTATGTGCCGCAAAAAGTAATTAAAGGGCAGGGTATGGAGTTCTTAGCAGCCCATCCAGTGCCAGAAGACTCCCCCCTGAATATAGAATTAATCGACGAGGAGGTGCTCCCCGCTCAAGAAACTTATGAGGCACAAGAAACTCAAGTTGAATATTGGCAATTATATTTCGATGGGGCTGGACGAGCTTCTCTCAAGGCTGATGGCACATCAACAAATATGGCAGGGGCAGGAATTGTCTTCATGACCCCAGAAAAAGGGATATTACATTACTCATGCGCTCTAATGGAATCCCTCACAAATAAAGAAGCAGAATATGAAGCCCTCATAGTTGGCTTAGAAATCTCCCTAGAAATGGGCATAAGATGTATTGAAGTATTTGGCGATTCATTGCTGGTTGTCAGACAAATGTTGGGCATTTTTGAAGTCCGAAAAGAAAAATTGAAAGCCTACTTTGAGGCGGCTACAAGACTCAGCGACAGGTTCTACCACTTCAAAATAGAACATATAAGAAGAAGTCAAAACTCACAGGCTGATGCATTGGCCAAGCTCGCATCTGCCCTTAAACTTCCCCCGGAAGGTGAATTGGGAATTACCATAAAAAACAGAAGATTGCTTCCAAGCACCTTGAATCGCCATGATGGTTTGACAATCTTTGAGGCAAATGCACTGGAAGAAAATGAAAGTTAAGAAAAAGATGATTGACGCATTCCCATTATCAAGATCAAAAATGGTTGGCTACCAGACAAAAGAGGGGAGCGAGTGCAATTGCTACGAAGAGCTGCTTCCTACAAATTGATGAATGACACATTATATAAGTTCACACCTGAAAAGGACAAGTCGGTACTGCTGAGATGCCTATCTCCGAAAGAAGCCAAGATGGTCATGTGGGAGGTACATACAGGACTGTGTGGAGCCCACCAATCTGGCTCAAAAATGAAAATCAACATAAAAAGCAAAGGTTTTTATTGGCCAACAATGTTTGCAGATTGCGAACTGTTTTGCTCGAACCTGCCCCCAATGCCAGGCCTATGGGCCCGTGCCAAGAAAACTGCCAAGCAAACTCCATCCAACAACGCCGACGTGGCCATTTGCTGAATGGGGAATGGACATAGTGGGTCCCCTCCCCACATCATCCAAGGGATACAAATACATACTTACTGCCACAGATTATTTCTCAAGATGGGCTGAGGCCATACCTTTGAAAGAAACCATCGGAGAAGCGGTGGCTCGCTTTGTTCGACATCACATCATATATTGATTCGGTGTTCTGAGTCGGATCATATCTGATAATGTCACTCCATTCAAAAATCAGACAATATACAAATTGATAGCAAAATTCCATATTGAGTGGAGGACATCAACGGTTTATTACCCTCAAGCCAATGGGTTAGCCGAAGCCTTCAACAAAACTTTATGCAAGTTTATGGTCAAATTGGTAAATGGCCGAAAGTGCGATTAGGACGAAAAGATACATGAAGCTCTGTGGGCCTATCGCACCATCTACAAAACTCCTACAGGATGTTCGCCCTTTTCCCTAGTCTATGGGACCGAAGCAGTCATTCCTGTTGAAATTGAGCTCTCATCTTATAGGGTAGCTCTCCACTACGGGCTCCCTACTGACGAGGGGGGCGAAATTGAAAGACAGATTGAGGAGTTGTCAAATTTGGAAGAAAAATATTTGGTTGCATACCAACGTCTTCAGAATTATCAAGCACGGATGTCCCGCACTTTTGACAAGCTAGTGAAAGAAAGAGCTTTTAAAAAAGGAGATCTTGTCATGGTCAAGCAACAAGACGTCATGGCCTCTCGACCCAAAAACAAATTCATAGCCAATTGGCTTGGCCCATTTGTGGTCGACAAAGTGTTTGAAGGTGGCGCCTACACAATAGTCGACCAAAAGGGAAATGTTATGTTTTCGCCTTTAAATGGCACACATGAAACTGTACCATACTCCCGAGTGTGAGTACGTCTACACAATGCAATAGGTGGATCCGGCTTCGGTACACACTGAAGATATAGAAGTGATCTCGCTGCAAGATCTTCCAAATGAATTAAAAAAAAAGAGAAAAAAAAAAAAAAAAGAAAGGGGCTTAAAAACGAGGTGCCTCAGTAGACTTGATTTATTACTCTTTTAAGATGGATCAGGGGCAAAAAGGCCTAAAACCCAGCTGAGGTGAAAACCCGAAGGGCGTCTCAGGCAAAAAAATGGGAAACCCCGCTGCATGAAAACCCGAAAGAGCGTGTAGGCAAAAATAAGAGGGGGTTAATTGTGGTGAAAACCCAAAAAGGGCATCACAATTAGTATATCAAAAAAAAAGAGGGTGCTCTCTCGACCTTTCTTAGAGCGAGATTGAGTTATCCCGCATTCCTTATAAAAGGAAAGACACGAGAGTTGTCAATGACGAAACAACCCCCAAGTTCATTCGAACGAATAATCCAATTCTGGGGCTACGACTGAGACAATGATGATTGTGTCTTTCCGCCCTTATAAGAAGTGTGGGAAACTCGAACTCTGCTCAAAAAAAGAGAGAGAAGGAGAACCCAAACAAAAGAGAAAGCTCTCATTCCAGAAAAAAGTCAAACCCATATTTTTTGGCTAACAAGCTGTCAATGTCAGTCAAAAGTCAAATCCCGAGCTTCTTTGGCTAACAAGCCGTCAAGGCCAGTTAAAAAGCTTAAAATCCAGACCTCTTGGCTAACAAGCCGTCAAGGCCAGTCAAAGGTCGAAACCCATGTCTTTTGGCTAACAAGCCGTCAAGGCAGTCAAAAAGCTCAAAATCCAGACCTCTTGGGTAACAAGCCGTCAATGCCAATCAAAGGTCGAAATCCATGTCTTTTGGCTAACAAACCGTCAAGGCCAGTCAAAAGTTAAATCCCGAGCTTCTTTGGCTAACAAGCTGTCAAGGCCGGTCGAAAAGCTCAAAATCCAGACCTCTTGGCTAACAAGCCATCAAGGCCAGTCAAAGGTCGAAATCCATGTCTTTTGGCTAACAAGCCGTCAAGGCCAGTCAAAAAAAGCTTAAAATCCATACCTCTTGGCTAACAAGCCGTCAAGGTCAGCCAAAGGTCGAAATCTATGTCTTTTAGCTAACAAGCCGTCAAGGCCAGTCAAATGTCAAATCCCGAGCGTCTTTGGCTAACAAGCCGTCAAGGCTAGTCAAAAAGCTCAAAATCTAGACCTCTTGGCTAACAAGCCGTCAAGGTCAGTCAAAGGTCGAAATCCATGTCTTTTGGCTAACAAGCCGTCAAGGCCAGTCAAAAGTCCAATCCCAGGCTTCTTTGGCTAACAAGCCGTCAAGGCCAGTCAAAAAGCTCAAAATCTAGACCTCTTAGCTAACAAGCCGTCAAAGCCAGTCAAGGGTCAAAATCTACATCTTTTGGCTAACAAGTCGTCAAGACCGGTCAAAAGTCAAATCACGAGTCCTAAAGGAGCCTCAATCCTCTAAACATATTTACGGCTCTCAGGGAAGCCTCTAATTCCCTACCATATCTAAATCCTAACTCTCAATCCATAGCTCTCAGGGAAGCCTTTAATTCCCTACCATACCTAAACCCAAACTCTCAATCCATGGCTCTCAGGGAAGTCTCTAATTCCCTACCGTACATAAATCCAAATTCTCAATCCATGGCTCTCAGGGAAGCCTCTGATTCCCTACCGACTATAAACCCGAGCTTCTGGCCAACACACCATCAAGGTCGGCCAACCCAATTAAAATTCAAAATTCAAATCCTACGACTCTCAAGGAAGCCTTTAATTCCTTACTGCAAATAAAGCTTCATGGCCCTCAGGAAAGCCTTTAATTCTCTATAAAAAAAGAAGAAAAATAAAATGAATAGGGGCTTAAAAAAGAGGTGCCTCGACGGACTTGGTCTACCACTTCATCATGATGGATCAAGGGTAAAAAGGGTCTAAAATCCGGCTGAGGTGAAAACCCGAAAGAGCGTCTCAGGCAAAAATGGGTAAACCCCTCAACGTGAAAACCTGCAAAGGCACGTTGGAAAAAGCTAGAGGGGGCCAATCTTGGTGAAAATCCGAAAAGGCGCTGAGGTTGGTAATGTGGAAAAAGAAGAAGAAATCAATCAAAACCCAAATCAT
The DNA here is from genome assembly GCA_014218235.1 of Colocasia esculenta. NCBI lineage: Eukaryota > Viridiplantae > Streptophyta > Magnoliopsida > Alismatales > Araceae > Colocasia > Colocasia esculenta. Next base: position 38,430,127 of record CM024757.1, on the reverse strand, counting down.
GTGCCCGAGGGAGTCTCAATCCTCTATTCCAAAACCATGTGCCCGAGGAAGCCTTGATCGTCTCACCCAAATCACGTGCCCGAGGGAGCCTCAATTCTCTCACCCAGAACCATGTGCCCGAGGGAGTCTCAATCCTCTCACCCAAATCACGAGCCTGAGGGAGCCTCAATCTCCTCATCAAAATTGTGGCCCTAGAAAAGCCTTAATTTTCTAACACAAGCATGTTATGGCCCCAGAGGAGTCCTAATCCTCTAAATGAAATAACTCACGGCTTTCGGGGAAGTCTTAAAACCCCTATTATCAATAAAGATCACATGTTGATGATGAAACTCAGAAGCACAATGTATATAACAAATAAAAGTTCTCATCCCAAGACAGGCCCTTGGGATAGCCCAAAAAGGAGAAGTCAAAATGAATGGATAGCATGTACTGATGCTAAAAACAACGTATCTCAAGCAAGCCTATGCTCCAGGGTCGCCTGCCCTAAGAAGGTCATCCTGTGCAAAAGAATGGTGCGAACGGCTCTGTCATGCACAAGCGAGATCGTCATCTCACGCCAATTCATGGCTTGCACAATTTTTGTAGAAGTTATAGCAGTCTCTGCTTGCAAAACAGCCAGTTGGGTCTCCATGATTTTTGGCTCTAAGTAATCTCCTTCAATGTCATGTACCTGATCCAACTCTGCAAGGTCAAAATAATAGGAGATCATATTTTTGCCACAAAAGAACGAGAAAAGGAAAGGATAAAACAACCTGTCAAAATAAATATATTGCAGCAAAGTCACAATTCTTGATACATAAAGCAAAATTTTGGCATTCTTGTCGTATCAAATATACGTACGAGATGATGGTCATTGACACTGCAAGTCCAAAAGAAAGTGGAAGTTTACTGCAAGTATGACGTAATTAGCGACATCTTAAGTTCACAAATATGCCATCTCCACCATAAATCTCAATAACGTCAAAATGGTTGAAATGTTATGTTTCACTCTCGGACGCCAGTCTCGTGGGGGGCATTTGTTGCACCGGATTTTGCCTAGCCATCTCCAAAGATAGAGGTAGAGAAGCAAGGAAGAAGAAGAACAAAAAAAGAAAAAAAGGGGGTTACCTCCCTTATGGCCCGTGAAGGCCCCCAGGGCCATCGCCACCGTCGTTGGCCCTGTTTGAGGCCGACACTGTTTCCACCCCAAGCCGCTGTTGCCGTTGCTGTCGCCGACGCCCCAAGCAGCAGCTGCCGCTGCCCTTTAAAGCCGTCGCTGCTGCTTCCCAGCACCGCCGTCACCTCTGTCTGCACCGCCACCGCTACCTGGCTTTGCCACCACGGGAAGCAGAAGAAGGGGCCGAGGAGGAGAGGAGGCTGCTGCCTTCCTCACCTGCATGTGCCGCCGCTGCTGCTGGAAGAAGAGGAAGAGCTCACTGCTGACGCTGCTCGGTTGTGCTGCCCCGACCACCTTGCTGCATTGTCGCTGCCACTGCCAGCCGCCTTGCTTGCTGCCGGCCAAGCGAGGAGCAGGGGAAGGGGAGACCGCGGTCCTCCTTCCCAGCCGCCCTCTCTCGCGATGCCCTATGCCTGAAAATGGAAAAGAAAAAGAAAGGGGGGAGAAAAGAAAGAAAAGGAAATTGGCAGGGGCTAAAACACAAAATTACGACCCAAACCTCTCGGTGGAGTTACGCAAACCCCCCGGTGGAGGTACGCAAACCTCTTGGGGGAGGTACACAAACGTCCCGGTGGTGGTCTCTCCTCCATCCACTATATAAGGAGGGGGGGGGGCGCCCCAAACAAAGGGGAGGATTTCTGGAGTTTGAAACACAGAGCAAGGCTCTGAGAAAGACTGCAAGGTGGTCTGGGAGAAGGGTCTGCAAGGCAGCCAATATTGTGCAAGGCACAATTTTGATTTTCTCAAGTCTTAAGCAAGGTCCATTGGGCTTCTCTTATTGGGCCAAATTTCTTATTGGGTCTCAAATTGCTTATTAGGCCGGACTTGTATCTTTCATGCCATGATTTATTAAATGACTATGATGCTTCATGCTTAATGGACCTAATGATGGTTAATTGGCCCGCCTATGGTATATCCTTACATGTGATGTTTAATGGGCTTGGGCTAATCTCACTTGTTTAATCACGCACTATATAAATAATTGCACATAGTGTCACGTTTATTTCAAACTCTTCACCACTTGATTTCTTAATCAAAATCAACCAATTTTTCAACAAATCTTAGTAAAATATTTCACAAACATTGTTGTTTAATTTACCATAACAAAAAAAATAACAAACAAGTTATGTTTCATGTCATTTTTGATCCACCTTAAGTTAATCTGCCTTTAAATCAAATAAATAAATGAAAATGTTAATTTAATTCACATAATCATAATTTAAATAAATAAATGACGAAAATAACTAAATAAATAGAATCAATGATTTTACAATACCCAAAAAAGGAGAAAATGAATTTCAAAATCAATAAAAAATGAAATAAATATTGAAAAACTCCACAAAAATAGATTGCATGCTTGCAACTTTGTTTTCTCTCATTTCATTTAATTGTGAGTCACGCTCTTCTGTTTCAAAGGGGTTGTCTGATGGTAATCAAGGGTGTTCAGCCTTTGTGTTGATATAATTAACACTAACTGAGGTTAGTGGGGGAGGTCAAACGAGCTAAATAAGACCATGTCCATGTAAATAAATAAAAGACCAAATAAATCAAATTCAAAGATAAGATTAAAATTTTTAAAGTTTCAAAAAATGGTTCTCACAGGAAGGAACATAGAAAAGATGTCTGTAGTGCCAAGCTTGCCTGCACCATCACATGCAGAACCTGCCATGGCTTCAATGAACAGAGATGTCCCAACTCAGGCTCTCAGCAGATAGATTGGGGAAAGAATTTTCACACTTCACATGTACATGTGATGCCAGTTCCACCAACCATCTCTGTTGGTTCTCCACTTTGGTAGAGTAACCCTTTGCCATTTCCAGGGATTCTGGACTATCTCGAGTGTTTGCTTCTGTTCCAAAGAGACCCTGCTAGAGTTGTCACAGGATATTTCTATGTGAAATGACCCTCGGACCCACAAACTTTACAGAACCCTGGCCCCTCCTTCCAATCTTGCTTCTCATAATGACATGGTACATGGATTGCGGAATCGGCCATAAGAAATCCGATTCCTCTTCAAATGGGTCAATGTTTGTCATATCGGATCTTGGCTTCGTCTCAGGAGGGTCATAGAGAAGAGATCGCGAAGAGATCTCGGTAAGATCTCAGGAGATCAGGATAACATAAAAGTGTGGATCACATAAGTTCACATAGATAATTCCGTAAGGAACATAGATAATTGCATACATTCTCAAGTCTCATCCATGGATGACATAGGTTCACATATATCATACAATAAGAGTGCGGGAATTGGGATTTGAGATGTGTGTTTTCACTTTTCAATCCGTAGGAATTTACTTTAAGCATAAAAAAAATTAATTCATGATATGGGAACTCATGGTAAAATATCTTATTTATCTGAATATCACAGTGGACCATGACTAAGACTTAGTTGTTGTCAATAGGAGAGTGACTCCCTTGAAGAAGTCATGCACGTTTGACTTTTTTCACCGGAATTTCTATTTTTAGTATTTTATTGGGTTTATTTGAATTATGAATTTTTTAGATAAATTAAATTATAAGGGATTAGAAAGACATTATTTTGATAGAATCAACAAAATCACGATTTTCTTCTTGGATGGGAGAGTTGCCTTTTTATTGGTAAGAGATGATTTTTTTAAAAAATATTTTTAGTGGATTCAAATGGGAGGTACTTCCTTATTTACATGTAATATCTTAAGTAAATGAAACTACAAATACTAACATTTACCTAAATAAGGGGATCCTGACAACTCTAGCTTTAGAGGATCCTAACCCTGAGTCCCTGATTACTCATCTTGGCCTTCTCGTTTCTCGGGAAGGTGTCAAGACCGAAATTCTTGCGAGATTGCTTTCCATGAAATGGGCCGATCCAGATCTCCTCATGCCGTACCTAGTAATTACATAAGAAAAATCCCGGCCGATCCCTTCCCCTCCCAAAATCTATTTCTCTGATCCCGGTTGATCTGATCAGATTCTGGATCGGGGGGGGGGGGGGTTCCCATCCCAGACTCTGATCCGATCCAGAATTCCTTGACATGGAATGCAGAATCGGCTGATGCGGATCGAGATCGCCAATTCTGTTTCGGGTCAGCCTAGGGGGAATAGTTTACATTCCAGTGGGATCGCTGATTCTGCCACACAATTTTTTTATTATATACATTGATTAATACATGTATTAAACCATCATTTCACATATATAAACTAATACATATGTATATATACACATTAATGTCTAATATGATTGTGTACATTAATTTATATATTATGTATATAAGTACACGAACACATATAGACGTATATATGACATACATACATACATATATATATGATTACATATTCATATATATATATATTATGTATATGTATACATTCATTGTCACATATATGCATTAATTATATATATGTGCATATTGTTATTATATTTACATTGTTATATGATTGTAGTACATTAACACACACACACACACACACAGGCGCGCGCGCACACACACACACACACACCACACACACACACACGCACACACACACGCACACACACACACACACACACACACACACACACACACACACACACAACACACACACACACACACAGTGCTCCATATTCCAACAATATTCACAATCTAATGATTGCGACATATGTAGTGTATACATTTATAAGGATATACATATTAATGATGTTTATACATTAATATGATATGTATATAGTGTATGATTACATATATATTGTATATATATTAATGGATAAATTTATGAGTATGATTACATATATCATATATATATATATGTAAATATTGAAGACATTTTTTCTGATTTTGTTTCCTGATTTTCCCTATTTTTTTTCAAACAAAACTATTTTCTGGCCAGACTTCCAGCAGATCGGCCGATCAGATCCAGATGGGGATCATCTGGGCCGATCCCAATCCGATCCTTTCTTCAATGAATAATGAGGCCACTCTGTGAGGCACTTTTTTTACCAAACAGTTATCCCTTCAATCCCCATCTTATTCTTTCTCAATTTATGTCATGTCCAAGCACATTATTCACAAGTGGAAAGCATGATAGCCTAGCTCATAGTTGCACATGTAAGGTATATGGATAACTTAGTAGGTCTTTCACGGACATTTTTTTTCAAACTTTCCAGGGAATTAGAAATCATCATCTCATTTATTCTGTTTTCCAAAAATCTGAAATTAGCCATTGAACTGTTAATTATTGAATAGTTAATTATCTGTTTTTATCTACAGCACAGGAAAACAACAGATAGCATGTTAATTGGCTGCAGCTCTCGCAGTCCTGACGTTGAGGGGCCAGTTTCTCCAAAGTACTCTGACAAACTTTCTCCAGCAATTAATTCATACTTGTCTGAAGCATCTCGCCAAGAAGTCAGAGTATGATTACACCATTTCTTGTTAATTTGTGTGGAGTGATTGTGTACTTTTATATATGATAAATCCTGAAGAACTCAAGATGTAACAAGCAAGGAGTGGGTGGTTCAAAATAAGTGGAGGGCACCAGAATCCAACTGTTGGGTTTCTGTGGTTGGTTGGTGATATTTTAATATTTTATCATCTTAGATTGGAAGTGCCTAAAAATTCTAGTATGATGCTACTGCTTTTAGGCTTTAACTATTTTATTAAACTACTCCCTTGTAGTAGACAAAGTATATTCTTATTTATGTACATATTATGACTATTAAAGAATCATAAATAAACTTGTGAAATATTGCCTGTATAGACGGTATTTGCAAATTTATTTACAACTTTATTGCTGATCTAGTTGCATCAAATTATTTGTAGATACCATGTTACCCTTTGTTGTCTTCATTTGCCACTACGCAATAACCTGCATCTTGTTTTTTTTCTAAACATTCTGGTATCTTCAAAACTATTTTCTGCTGTTCATTTTCTAACTTCATAATAACCAGAATCTCTGGGATGGGTGGGTTCTAGAATTGGAGGGTCACAGAACTTGGAAGCTGGAAGTATCTATGAATCCATGTAATTGTTGATAGCAATGAATCTTCAACCATCAAAGAATATAATACCCATTTCCTTTTTGTCCCATATGCTAATCACTTTAGAGACATTTTCTAGTCATTTCATTCCTTTGATCACTTGCATGCACTTTGTCCCCCCCTACAGCCACAGGGCACGCCGGAGAATGGATATTTGTGGCACAGAGTTAGTCCCCACTTTAGCTCACCTACTCAACCATATTCATTAAGGGAAGCTCTTGCCCAGGCTCAGTCTTCCAGGATTGGAGCTTCAACTAGAGCATTAAGGGAGTCTCTTCACCCGGTGCTCCGACAAAAATTGGTATCTTTTCCTCCTCTTATTCTATCATTCTAATTATGGGTGTGGACCAACCACTTATATATTTGATTCAGGAACTTTGGGAAGAGAATCTAAGTGCTGCTGTCAGTCTCCAAGTCTTGGAGATGACTGAAAAGTTTTCAGTGGCTGCAGGATCTCATAGTATTGCAACTGATTATGGGAAGTTAGATTGCATAACATCCATATTTATGAGTTTCTTCTCCCGAAGTCAGCCATTGGCCTTTTGGAAGGCTTTGTGCCCCGTCTTTAACAATATTTTCAATCTTCATGGGGCAACATTGATGGCACGAGAAAATGATCGATTCTTGAAGCAAGTTGCTTTTCATCTTCTGCGCCTTGCAGTTTTCCGGAATGAGTCCATCAGAAAAAGAGCTGTTTTTGGGCTCCAGATTCTTGTCCGAGTAGGTTTCCATCATTGACGAGTTTCTGCTGTGCTTTTCTTGCATGATTATTCTTGAGTTATGTCTATTGGACATTTTGCAGAATTCCTTCTTCTACTTTATGCATACGACAAGGCTGAGGGTCATGCTGACAATTACATTGTCAGAATTGATGTCTGATGTACAAGTAACCCAAATGAAGTCTGATGGATCTCTTGAAGAAAGTGGGGAAGCTCGGCGTCTAAGAAGATCATTGGAGGAAATGGCAGATGAATTAGGTAGCCCAGCATTATTAAGAGAATGTGGACTTCCTCATAATGCACTTGAGGCTGTTCCTGATGGTTCAGGTGAAAATCGATGGTCTTGGCCAGAGGTGAAACATCTGTCTGACAGTCTGCTTCAAGCTCTTGATGCTGGACTGGAGCATACACTTTTGGTAAGGAAATCCAATTCAAGGAAATGTAGTAGTTCAGTTATCAAGGGTAACAGATTACTGTGAATAACATGGCTATATCGAGTTCCATAGATGACTTATAGGAAGTATAAATCATACATCATAATTAAGTAAACTGTCTGACCATCTGATCTTTTATGTGCTTATTCGTCGATTTTGCATCAAATACTCAAACACTACACTGATATCTGATAAAGTAATAAACATCCATGCATGTCTCATTTCATCCTTTGGGTTGAATCTGAACACTGGTATTATCTTCAACTGAAAGAGTCTCGATTTAATCAATTTCCCTTCCCACTCCTCCCCGCCACACCCCTTCCCCTCCCACCCCCTGAAAAAAAAAAACCTGCCTTATTCAACCTAACTATTGTCCTTTCTGCTAACTTGTCCATTGCCAACTTTTATCCTCCAGCTATCATCTAATCCTAATCAACAACAGAAAGTTGTTTGCACTGCCATCCCTCAACAAAGCTTGATGAGGTCTGTGATATTGAAGGCGGTTGTCTTGGCCTGCCTACCTGTCCCCACCCCCCAGAAGATTGTCTAGAGTGACTACCCCCAAACAAAGGGGATGATGAGAGGCCAGGTCAAAGGTAGATCAGGCTCCAAACACTCTTTGAACACATATGGGTCCTTAGTCTCCCGTCCCTTTCTGTTTCTCTCACAGAGAGACATGGGCACACTCTTCCAAGAACCCTGTCCCAGCCACAAGACCCACACAATCGTACCTGGATACTTCTTTGTCCCAGTCTTCATGTAGACACATAGTTAATTGGTAAAATTATTAACTGATTTGACATATTTGAACATGAATACATGAATTTGGAGAGTTCTACATTATTTTGGCATGGTTGAATGAATAAATATATCCAGTTTATACATTTTATGCATGTATTTTTAGTCATTTTTGAGTAAATTAGCATATATTTGTGCACCTGAAATATATGAGGTTTTTATTTTATAAATAAATTTTCACCTTAAACACCTTGGCCATTGCCTAGGCGTTTGAGGCTAAGGGATCACCTCAGTCACCTCTTGCCCCTGACTACATAGATTGAGATACCTGTTCCCCTCTCTCCAGTGCTATGGGGCATCAACTGCATGGCTGTCCTATATGTGCCTCCTGGAGTGAGACAGTGGAACGTCACAACCCACATTCTCTCATGCCTCTGGTTTCTTTGTCCTACCTGTATAAAAGGCTATTTGCTTTTTCTCCTGAGACATGAACACATCCCACTCCACATCCTCTACGCATCCTTCTCTCATCAACTGTCTCCCAACCTCCTCCTAGCACACTTAGCTAGCCTCTCCTCTTCTCACTCTATCTAGAGGATAACAACCTAGTGGAGTTGGCAAGATTATATACCATACTTAAGCAACATGTGGGTAATTGTTATTATTGACATTGTTTTCTTTGTCATGAACATCTGTTCATTAGATTTCCTGTCATTTGGTCGCCACATTGCTCTTGATTCTGGGGCCTGGGCATCCTCTTCAACGTCCTGCAAGCAACAATGTTGTTTGTGCATTAATTTAGGACTCAGGAGTCAGAACATTGATAAACATGTTGTACTAGGACTTTAAGTATTCAACTATCAGTTTGCTTTTTGCATCCTTAATTTCTGTAGTTACTGGTTTGACTATTGACCTTTTGCAGGCTTCTCTGACAACTGTTGATAGATATGCTGCTGCAGAAAGCTTTTACAAACTAGCAATGGCTTATGCATCTGTTCCAGATCTGCATATAATGTGGTTACTCCATTTATGTGATGCACATCAAGAAATGCAATCCTGGGCTGAAGCTGCACAATGTGCAGTCGCTGTTGCCGGAGTAATCATGCAGGTAACTACTTGCAGGCAATATGCTGTTTTTGAGAAAGAAGCCTACTGCATGTCCTTGACAGAATTATTTCTTTTCAGGCTCTTGTTGGAAGAAATGATGCTGTCTGGAGTAGAGACCATGTTGCTGCTTTGCGTAAGATATGTCCCACGGTTAGTGGAGCAGTTACTTCTGAGGCATCTGCTGCAGAGGTAGAAGGATATGGTGCATCCAAACTTACAGTAGATTCTGCTGTGAAATATCTACAGCTTGCAAATAAATTGTTTTCTCAAGCAGAGCTCTATCATTTCTGTGCCAGCATCTTGGAACTCATAATTCCAGTCTATAAAAGCAGAAGAGCATTTGGGCAGCTGGCAAAATGCCATACATCTCTCACTAATGTTTACGAGTCAATCCTAGAACAAGAATCAAGCCCAATTCCTTTCATTGATGCCACTTACTATCGAGTAGGATTTTATGGAGATCGGTTTGGGAAACTTGACAGAAAGGAATATGTTTACCGAGAACCACGAGATGTGCGCCTAGGTGATATAATGGAAAAACTGAGTCACATTTATGAATCCAAGATGGATGGAAATCATACTCTGCATATAATACCTGACTCGAGGCAAGTAAATGCTGACGAGCTGCAGCATGGCATCTGCTATTTGCAGATTACGGCAGTAGATCCTGTGATGGAAGACGAAGACCTTGGAAGCAGGAGAGAGAGAATATTTTCTCTCTCCACTGGAGGTGTACGTGCCCGGGTGTTCAACCGATTTTTGTTTGATACGCCATTTACAAAGAATGGAAAAACTCAGGGTGGTTTGGAAGATCAGTGGAAACGGCGTACCGTTCTTCAAACTGAGGGTTCATTCCCAGCTTTGGTGAATCGGCTTTTGGTCACAAAATCTGAATCCCTAGAGTTTTCTCCAGTTGAAAATGCCATTGGAATGATTGAAACCCGAACAGCTGCATTGAGGAATGAACTTGAAGAACCTCGCAGCTCAGAAGGCGACCAACTCCCAAGACTCCAAAGTCTTCAGAGAATACTCCAAGGCAGTGTGGCAGTTCAGGTAGATACTGATACCATTTTTATAATAAGAATGTATCTACAGCTAGCTTCTGATTATGTACTCAAATTGATCAGGTATCAGAGTACCAAAAAACCAAAAATATCAATGGTCACTTTTCATTGAAAGTAAGAGGTACAAATGAAAATAACTGAAGAAAGTTCAAAAGGCTTTAAAAGGTGTTGTTTTCAATGAAAAGTGACCATTTGTTGCTTTAAAAAAAAGACAATATTTGTGGTTTTTAAAAGCTTTGCATGAAAAATAAATCTACTGACCAGCAATTAAATCAGATGTTCCGGACTTTCTAATGTAAAATGTAAATTGCTTTCTACAGGTAAATAGTGGTGTTCTTAGTGTCTGTACAGCGTTTCTTTCTGGTGAGCCAGCTACCAGGCTTAGGTCCCAGGAGTTGCAACAGCTCATTGCTGCACTCTTGGAATTTATGGCCGTCTGCAAGCGTGCGATCCGGGTTCATTTCAGGCTGATTGGGGAGGAAGACCAGGATTTCCACACACAGCTCGTGAATGGTTTCCAGTCCCTCACGGCTGAGCTTTCACACTACATCCCCGCGATTCTTTCAGAGCTTTGACCTAGATGCTGTTCGGGTCCCTGTTTGAAGTGTTCATATGCTTAGCATCATTCCAGTTCTAATTGATGTACCCGTCGAACATGTTTTGTACATGCTTGTCATTGTGTTTCCCTTTTTCTTTTTGCCTGTAATTGTTTCCCGTTAGGATCACACTGGAGATCCGGCTGTGAATTAACGTGTATAATACGTTGTGGATAGATTAAGAGTTCTTTTGGTATCATTGAGTTTCTTGTGATCGTTCTTCTGAAACCCTAATCCACTTGGTTCCCCTTAAAGTTGTCGGTTCTAGCATTCCCCCAGGGTCCCTGGATACACATTGGGCATGGTACACGATTTACATTCTTGTATGCACATGTGCAACTTCACACAAAATATGGCAGTATAACTCAATCGGATATGATGGTTGGTTGGGTTTCAAACCGGACCGAAGCCTAACTCGTATGAAGGTTGTTCACTCCTACCCTTCTCCCAAAGATTAAGAAAAACGTGGGTTACCATCGTCCAGCGTGGAGACCGTAATATCTGGGCCGCTCTGTGGATATCTTGTCGGAGACTCCTCGGAAACAAAAGGTCATCTAGAAATTGATCTGGATTTGACACATCTTTGAAACAGACATGAAACAGCTAAAGCATGTCTCCGATGGTATGTGACGTGCCCTATGGCCGGCTTGACCGACATTTTCTCGGGCTGACCCCTTTGGTGTTATATCGATCCACTCTTGATAACATCTATGTCGTTTGTCAATACAAGCCATATTCACACTGAAGTGGAAAGCTCGCGATGGATCTGAGGTCGGCCCATCTTGGCCTGACTTGGGCTTAGCCGCAGCAACCAAGGCAAACTAGATAATCAAAACTGTCCCAACTAATTGATTAAGTCCCAACTAATGGATATTGCCCCAATTAATCGATACCAACTAATGAGTTAGATCCCACTTTATCAATTAAGTATTGACTAATTGATACCAATTGATCGATTAAGTGTTATATGTCACCAAACACTAGATTGTCCTGTGTTCCAAGCAGCTCATCTCGATCCGACTCGGGCCTTTCAGCTGCAGCAGCCCCACAAAGTAGGACAGCCATTGACAGACACAAGGGTAGATAGAATGCAAGCTAGGCTAGTTGTCCCATGACTGCGCAGAGCTCACACTCGTTCATGTAGGAAGTTAGGCCGAGAGAGTTAGACCGTGATAGCTTCGCTGAGTAGACCAATGCACGATCAACATGCGCTCAATGCATGATCAAAGGAGGAAGGCACATGATCTGCGCCAATCAGCACATGATCAAGGAGAAATGCGGCAACTCCTACTGCAAGTCTTAGAGCAGTAATGACATTCTCAGTCCCAACTCCAACTACAATGCCAGAAGCCATCCACATACCCCTAGCCTATATATACGACACTATAGCCGCAGGTGAAATAGACAGAACCCATCGATATCTCTTAGCTGCGGTTCTCTCTCTCTCTCTCTCTCTCTCTCTCAACTGCCATTGCTTCTCTCCACTCAAGGCCAACCACTGACTTAGGTATTGGAGGGTTAACCCTAGAAACTCCACTCCAAAATTGGCTTTCTTATAGGCTTGATGCGTCATCAGTGCAACATTAGCAACTTCGCTTCCCATCCTCTACTCACTCATTTGAGTACCCAAACTAGGACCGTGAAGTCGAATTGTCTTGACCCCTTGCGGATTTTGCACTGGCTTCATCATTTGTCTCATCTATGGGAAACGATGTATTTACTAAGCAAAGGGTTCATTTAATCGAAGGACCTTGACCACTAGGAAATCGAGACAACTACTAAAGGTTAGAACTCCCACCCTTTGATCTCCCCAGATTAATTTCGTTTCCTTGTCAAGTAGGTGGCTGAACTCGGAGAGGCCGTTAGGGGGTTAGCGGCCCTCTCTGAGTTGGTTGAGGCCTTCATTCACCCACCAATTAGCATCAAGCGCGGAGAGGCCGTCAAGGGATTAGTGGCCCTCCCTGAGTTGGTCGAGGCCTTCACCCGCCAATTAGCATCTTTGTCTTGGGCAGAAGGCACCCCTAAGGTCACCTAGGACCCACTGCCAATGACAATACTAGTATCTCCACCCCTCCTTGGGTCCACCGAACACTAAGGAAAGGGCTTCGAGCAACATTTCCCCTCTGCTTTGAGCTGACCCAGTGCATCTAGCCTTGGCTGCTCGACTCACAACTTCAACAGTAATTGCTCCCTCTTCTGAGGGGGAGTTGGAGAAGAAGTTGGAGGAGATTTGGAGGGAAGTCCAACACCTAGCTTGACACTTCTCCATGTCGGTTTCTCCCATAGTGACCCATCTCAAATATCCCTTCTCCAAGGAGATCCTAGTAGCTACACATCGGGGGCATGTAGAGATGCCTAACATGAGGCCCTAAAATGGGATTGCCGACCTGTCTAACCATCTCACTTGATAAAAAAATTTTGCAGACAATTTTTGACTAAACTAAAGAAACTCTTTTGCACAGTAGAAGACAATAAACACAATTTGGCGAACCTGTGAAATCAACTATCTTATAGCGTATGTAGAATGGATGTAGAAGATATGGAATCAACACACATGATTTTTAGGTGATTTGATTACACAAGGTGTGTGCCTATGTCCAACCCCTATAACTGTAGAGCCTACAGTAACTTGTTTCATAAGTACAAGCTATAAAATCCCTCACATGGTTGTTTACTAGGGCACTAACCCCAAACAAACATATCTTGTTTATCGAGTACAAGACATCTAAATCCACCCACGTGCTCACAAATTGAGCACAACAAACAATCAACTCAAGTTCAAGTATGATCAACTATGACTCAGACAAGAAAAACAACAAAATAGACAACTGGAGTATAGGTTTCCCCTGTCACAAAGGTCGGCTTCAATTAGCCATCACTAGCAAACGATGTCACCATAATGTGCAAGCCAATGTAGAAATTTTCGTATGAAGATCCTCTAGATGGAATGCAAAGCCCATAACTTTATGATGAACAATGATACCTTAGGACATTTGGAAGGCTTCTAGATCGATCACAACTTGTGCAACTTGCTTCTGGACATCCAGGGCTTCTACGGGTTCTCTCTAGAGTAGGTAGCCCGTCTTCTAACTCTAGGGCATAGAACAAGCTTGGGACCACTGGCGATTGTCCCAATTGACGAAGACACTGTTGTGTCCCTTGTTTTGATGATGTCTAAGATCATGTCTAACTATGATACATAATCCACATAATTGCTGACAAATATTTTAACTCCTTTATAGTCATAATAGGTACCATCACAAGAAAAAGATCATAAGTGCATTGACACATGTTGCTCAGGAGGTCGATGCACCAACCCTTCCAGTAAGGCCTTGAAGAATCAATACACAGTTGCGTCAACACAAGTTCATCAGGAGGTCGATGCACCTAGTCTATCCAATACCATCACAAGCAAAAGATCATATGTGCGTCGACACATGTTGCTCAGGAGGTCGACACACTAGCCCTTCTAGTAAGGCCATGAAGGATCAAGATACAGTTGCATCGACACATTCATCATGAGGTCGACACACCTGGTCTATTAAGTGAGCTATTTTCGAAGAATTTTGTTAGAGCGTCGACGCAGTGCACAAGTTGTGTCGACACACTTTTGACCTACTTTGTCTAGAACTTTTGGAGAACTATGTATGTGTCGACTCACCTCTTTTGTACGTCGACGTGCCCTTCATCTAGCGATAGAGACTAAGTGCCAGTGCACCAAATTTGGGCACATGGTCCAAGGACCAATGATTAGAGATTCCTTGGTCCGATGATGAAGGATCTGGAAAAGACTTTTTGGCGACAAGATTCCCACCTTTTCCAACTAACTAGGTGTCACGTCTTGAGGATTACACAACGGAATATTATTTGAAGAATTAATAGTAAAGTCGATATTCCAAGACGTGAGTAGTCGGCAAATAAGCCTCTAGTTAGCAAGCACTAGATGTGTTCACAACACAAACATAATTGTGCCCAAATGAACATCACTAACTTGGTATTCAAATCTTAAACTTTATCTTATTTCAAATGGAACTAATACAACTCTTTCATTGTTGAATAAAAAGAAAAATACATATGACCTCACTACCTACTACATGTTCTAACACTCAAAGTAAACTAAGGATAGCAGCTAGATTGGAACGCTCTTCACTCATACGCATTCCCATCGTCGACTTGGTCTCCTTCTTCAACTTCATAGTCACCTAGAATGTTAAAAGTAGGGAATGAGCAAACTGGCCCAGTAGGATTTATATCTTAATGTTCGGGCAATGATATAAGTGATTAACAATTTAAAACTAGGTAAGCACGATTTTCAAGATATGCATGAACGATAAATCTCATTAAACACGATACATGTACAAGATAGATTGAGCAATAACGATAGAACAAGATCTAGAACAAGGTATCAATATAGAACTTAACAATAGATCACTTTGACCAAGCATGCGAGATTGCACTTCACTTTAAGATCACGAGATGTCAATAGTTTGCAAGAACTCAAGATATCACTTGCAATAATTGCAGGATGGCCATATCACGCAAGCAAGCAAGCACGAGCACGATCATATAACACTAATCAAGCATGAAGACACTAATATACACCAAGGAAAGATCCACCTTGAAATGCACAATAGGACACATGTATGTGGTTATTGTATCTATCATTCAACACGCAAGTACTCCCAGTGCAGATGCAATGTCAGTAATCATTATACCCCATGGTTAACTGTATATTTCTGACTCTCCATCATTGGGGCTATACTGGAGCCCTTGGACACTCGCCGTGCCCGATCAGCATCTCACTTAATTTCAAATGTAGATACCCACAGTCATTCATGGCCAATAAGAAGATTGAAGATGTAAGCAATTGCAATATCACGTTCATGATGATGATGATGTCAAGAATAACAAGTCATGTGAACGTGATGTCATGATAGCAATAGTCAAGAGATAATTTCAGCAACATAAAAGTACGATTTATACTTTAGTTCACTCTTTACATTAATGGCTTAAGTCACGATTATAAATCCACACTCACAAGAACAAGATAAGAGAGGAAGTGCATTCTATCTCCAGGGAACTTCAATGGTACAACCAACTCGGTATCCGTGAGGGAATCCACGAAGTACGGAGATTTACAAAGGTCTTAAGAGAAAGGTCACTAGACTGTCGATACGGAATGACCGGCCGTGAGTTTCCAATCCCCCAAGAAAAAGGCTGCCTATAAGTGCAAGAGTGTAGTGTAGACGTGTCTCAATCCACAATTCATCGGTTTTAAACATGCAGAAAGCAAGTAACGTGATGACATGGTATTGAAACATGCACTTAACTTGACATGATTTACAGCATTTTAAGATAACACTTATTCACTAAAATGAGCTAGAACAACAAGATGATCAATCAATAATTTACAAGAATAGGTCATGTCATTAAAGAGAAAATAGAATAAGCTTTCACATTGTTACGTCTTTTTCATGGGTTAATAGCTTTTAAGCCACTGGACAGACTGCACACACTTAACAGAACCATGACATGTAAACCTTACACTCTAGATAGAGGAAAATAGGTCTCGGGTAGGCTCTTTAAATCGCGACGGACACAGTCGTCGCTATTCACAAGGTTTAAAACAGTGTACACATGGGTTTAGATAGTGTTCTAAATCGCGACGGGTCTAATGGTCGCGTTTAGGAACAGTCGATACGCGTAATCGATTCAGAACAGAAACGCGATGGTTTACACTGACGCGTTCATGGTAATCGGTACAGAAACACGACTGTCATGATGGACGCGTTTAAGGCAGTCGATGAAGGGTATCAATTGTTGACGCAGAAACGCGACGTGCATGTACGACGCGTTTATGCAAGCCTTCTTAAATACGAAATAGACACGAAAACCAAGGGCGGGAAAACATTAGAATCGCGACGACATACTTGGTTGCGTTCTTGACATGCATTGAAAACAATGTTGCACATAGTTTGATGTAGTCGGATCCTGTCAGAACAGATCCTAAACCGCGACGACATAGGCTGTCGCCTTTTAGGTAATCAGGACGGGTTAATCTATCATGATACCCGAGCCTAATACGCGACGTCTGAACTGGTCTCGTTTTAGGGTTCAGCCCGAAAACGTAGAACACTGTACCATGAAGCATGCAACGCTTATAAGTCACAAACTAGGGCTCTAGGGATAAAACTCTAAACATGAAACTTGTTGGGTACGAGGAGAAGAAGAGAACTATGGCTTTGGTTTCATGAAATTGACCTCGAGATGCTTGATAAAAGAAAAGAATGTGAAAAGCTCTAAACAAGCATGACCTTTGGAAAATGCTTAATACTCCAGGTACTCTCAATAAATTTTTTGGAAAACACATGCAAATAGAACTAGACTTGATGCTCTTCACGTTGGTATATGACTTGATTAGGTTTGGCCCGAGATAACCTACCTTTGACTGAGATTAAGAAGAGCCTTCTGCAGGTCGATGCAGAACGCAGGTGGGGAAGAAGAGCTCCAGTTGAGGCGATTTCCTCTTCCTCTGGTGCTCAAGAGTTGCTCCCCACGACTTATTTTGCGTCTTCCTCTATGGGGATGTCGTCGAGGTCAGGGTGTAGGAGGCGGTTTCGTCATGATAGGAGGCAGTCAGAGCAGAGGCAATTTTTAGTGGAGAGTGTCCAGCAGCCTACTGGGCAGCCAGAACAGTAGGGCCAGCGTTCTTTTGCTGGAAAGTGTTACCAGTGTGACCAGTTAGGTCACATGGTGCGAGATTTCCCCCTGTTACCTCGAGACCCGCAGTAGCAGAGTCAGCCTCAGTTGCGTATGCAGCTGCAGCAGTAGGTTCCTGTGTAGCAGTATCAATAAACTTCGAATTCAGGCAGGCTGAGGACCAGGGCTCATGTCATGCACATGGCCCGAGCAGAGGCAGCTTAACTTGTGGAAGGTACTGTGACTATTTTGGTTTTGCAGCCAGAGTTTTGTTTGATTCTGGTGCCTCCCACTCTTTTGTTTCTAAGGAGTTTTTTAGACTCCCTTGGGGAGCTGGACATGGGTGTGCCTAGTGAGCTTGTTGTGGAGTTGCCGATAGGAGATTTTATCCTTACCTCATACTGTGTTGAGGAGGTACTGTGTTTCCAGATATATTTCCAAACAAGCTACCTGGGCTACCTCCAGATAGAGAGATTGAGTTTACTATTGAGCTCATTCCTGGCACTGCACCTTTTTCTCAAGCACAGTACCGTATGGCACCAGTAGAGTTGCGAGAGTTGAAGAAGTAGTTAGAGGAGCTGCTGAAGAAATGCTATATTCGCCCTAGCTTTTCTCCCCAGGGGTCTCCAGTATTGTTTGTGAAGAAGAAGGATGGTAGCCTGCAGTTGTGTATTGATTACAGGAAGCTGAATCATGTGACCATCAAGAATAGGTATCCTCTACCTAGGATTGATGATCTCTTCGATCAGCTTTAGTCAGCTCGAGTTTTCTCCAAGATTGACCTGAGGTCGGGCTACTATTAGTTACAGATCAGAGATTCAGATGTGGAAAGGACAACCTTTAGGACCAAATATGGGCACTTTGAGTTTTTGGTGATGCCGTTTAGGCTCACCAATGCGCAAGCGGCCTTCATGGACCTGATGCATAGGGTGTTCCACCAGTTCTTGGACCAATTTGTCGTGGTGTTTATTGATGACATTTTGGTGTACTCTGCTTCGTAGGAGGAGCAAGCCCAACACCTGAGGATCGTGTTGTAGACTCTGCGAGAGCACCAGCTGTATGCCAAGATCAACAAGTGTGAGTTTTGGATGCAACATGTTCACTTTTTGGGACATGTGATCTCAGGTGACAGAGTTTCCTTAGATCTAGTGAAGGTCGAGGCATTTTGCAATGGGAGAGGCAGTGACAGAGATACGCAGTTTCCTTGGCTTGGCTGGTTACTACCATAGATTTATCAGAGATTTTTTGTAGATTGCAGCACCCCTGACTTGTTTGATGAGGAAGCGAGTACCTTTTGAGTGGTCAGAGCAGTGTGAGCAGAGCTTCATGGAGTTGAAGCGACTGCTTACGTCAGCGCCAGTCTTGGTGTTGCCTTCAAATACAGAGGGTTTTAAGGTCTGCATAGATGCTTCTAGAGTTGGTCTAGGAGCAGTCTTGATGCAGTATGGCAGAGTGGTGGCTTATGCATCGCGACCGCTAAAGCCCCAAGAGGAGAGTTACCCGACCCACGACTTGGAGCTGGCAGCTGTAGTCTTTGCTCTGAGGATCTGGCGTCACTACTTGTACGGAGTGAGGTTTGTGGTTCGCACTGACCACCAGAGTCTGCAGTATGTCTTTTCACATAAAGATTTGAATATGAGATAGCGGCGCTGGATGGAGTACCTGAAGGACTATGATTTCAGCATTGAGTATCAGCCTGGGAAGGCTAATGTAGTGGCAGATGCACTGAGCAGGAAGGCATAAATCAGCCATCTCGTGTTGAGAGAGTGGCAGTTGTGGCGGTTTGTAGCAGAGGGGTCCTTTAGAGTTTCCTCCAGGCGACAACAGTGTTTGCTTGGCAGTTTGACTGTTGCTCCAGCCATTGTTCGACAGGTTATAGAGGCACAACAGGAAGATTTTGAGTTTCACAGAGTGTTGCTGCTTCCAGAGGTCGAGTTGCGCGATGACGAGACTGTTAGGTTCTGAGACAAACTCTACGTGCCAGCTGAGTAGTCTGCTAGGAGAGCAGTGTTGCAGGAAGCACATGGGTCCCGGTACTCGATTCATCCAGGGTCAACCAAGATGTACCACAGACTGAGACAACAGTTTTGGTGGCCCAGGATGAAGAGAGACCTGCTCCAGCCATTGTTCGGCAGGTTATAGAGGCACAACAGACAAAATTTGAGTTTCACAGAGTGCTGCTACTTTCAGAGGTCGAGTTGCATGATGACGGGACTGTTAGGTTTTGAGACAAACTCTACGCGCCAGTTGAGGAGTCTGTCAGGAGAGTAGTGTTGCAGGAAGCACATGGGTCCCGGTATTCGATTCATCCAGGGTCAACCAAGATGCACCACAGGCTGAGGCGACAGTTTTGGTGGCCTAGTATGAAGAGAGACATAGCGGCCTTTGTTGCGAGGTGTTTGGTCTGTCAGCAGGTGAAGGCCGAGCACCAGTGCCCTGGAGGGCTTGTCCAGCCGCTAGAGATTCCCATGTGGAAGTGGGACCATGTGACGATAGATTTTGTGTGTAGACTGGCGAGGACAACATGTGGTTATGACAGTATTTGGGTGCATGTGGACAGACTGAGAAGACTGCCAGATTCTTGTCTTTTAGAGCTAGTTGGGGGGTGAGTAGATTGGCCAGACTTTACGTGGAGCGGATTGTTCCTTTGCATGGGGTGCCGATCTCTATTGTGTCAGATAGAGATCCTCGCTTCACTTCTGGGTTTTGGCGTGGTTTTCAGAGCCCTGGGGACAGAGCTGGCATTTAGCTTTGCCTACCACCCTCAGTCAGATGGACAGTCAGAGCGGACTATCCTGACCTTGGAAGACATGCTGCGAGCTTGTTGTCTAAAGTGGCAGGGGTCTTGTGTAGTACCCCGGAAAATCCATTAATTAAAAAATAAAGATAAATTGAAATTTTATCAATTAATAAATGCAAACTAGTTAAAAGGGTACGCCTCATTATTTCATGTGTATAAAACCATATAATAATTTCGTAAAAATAATAGTTATACTTTAAATGATATTCTCTAATGATCCATCAAGAAATTTGTGCATAGAAAAATTATTTGGACCTAGTTTAAAAATTTATGCGACTTATTGTCGTAATTAAGGAATATGTCGGAGAACCCATTATTATACGAGCCAAGTGAATTAAAAATCAAAATAATCATGTGGGTAGACTTTAAATAATATGGGTTGATAGCCCATTTTGATAATTGAACAAATAAGACAATCTTGGCCCATGAATAAATTCTTTAATAAAAAGATAATTAAGACCCATTACGCAAACAAGTTGTACAATTAGGCCCACGTAAGTTATTGGACCAAAAGCAAGATCCCAAAGGTTGGATAAATGTTAGAAATATTAGGATAAATAATATTAAATTAAAATGAAATAAGAAACCAATTGAATAAATATGTTAAATAGATTTAAATTAAACTAAAACACATTAAGCTAATTGGAAATGGGTTGTATTAATGGTCCAGGCATAAAAGAATGGGCCCAAATGAGAAGAGCCCATCTTAGGATGAGAATTAATTAAGCTAAATTCGTACTTAAAATATTAATAAATGGAAAATAGTTAAGATAATGATTATTTTAACTCATAATTACCTTAAAAAGAGTCCTAACCCTAGTCTAACCCAATAGGGCCCTATCCTAATCTGAAATGGGGATTTAGATAAGAGTAAATAGAAATAAAAATAGGAGATTCATATTAAATAGTGAAATTCGTAACTATATTATCTCTTAATGAAAAAGGGGTAAATAAAACATTAATATGACTCATATCTATCTAGGAAAGAGTCCTAACTCTATCCTAACCCATTGCCCACGAATTTAGACTTCTCCCCAAGCCTATTAGGTAGATAAATGCAAGAAATTGGGTGATAAATGTAGAAATTAAGAGTTTGAAGGGAAAGATGAGTTTTAAGAAAGAAGGACTCTATAGCAACCCAATACCAACCCAATTTCGGCCCTAGTAACCCTAGAATGACTATTGGAGCTTTGGAGGACGAGGAGAGGAGCTGGGGACGAAGAGCAAGGAGAGGAGGAAGCTTGGAGCAAGAGATTTTCGTCACCTTCTTCGTCTAAACCCTATGTTTCTATCTCAGCGCAAAAAGGTAGGCAATCTCTCAAGCACAAATCGTGTAAATTTTATCCTAGGTAGCCCACATGATCCTCTTTGAAAGCCTAGTTTCGCTCTTTTTTGTTCATCCAAGAGGGCGAATTAAATGTTTAAAGCCCTATCACTATCCTGTACCCGAACCCTAAAGATTGTCTTCAATCCATGTTTATACTCGATCTCATGCTGTGAAATTATTCTCATAAATACTAATTGATACTACCTTTCAAACGCCCCTATTTGCCCCAATTTCTATCATGTATTCGTTGCGAATTAAATCATTTTCCATAAACTGTGCATGATTAGGTCATCGAAAAGTAACCTTGTTAAAGCATGCACAAACCTTGGCCGTTATCTAATTACTCATGCCTGTTGGTAGATCTATGTGTCTACTTTCGTTTAAAAGTGGTTTCACAATTTTTGGATCATTGTGCGATTTGATATGGATTTTAGAAGAACTCTGTGTCAAGTAAGGGAGGGAAGGACCTAATTCAGAAAAGGGCTAAACCCTTTTTCTGGGTCGTGCCGCCTCTCTAAAGTCGCGACAGCCTGACCCGTCGTGACCTCAGAGGGGTCGTGGCCGGCCAGACCATCACGATCTGAACGCGACGGCCCGCGTCGTCGCATTCTCATCCCCTGAACCGGGCCAGGCCGGTTCGGCTGATGCGCCAGGCTGCCCCGTCGCGACATGAATCGCGACGGCCAACCCCATCGCGTTCTCAGCGCTGGTTTGACTGTCGCGCTAGGCTGTCACGTCGCGACCTGAATCGTGATGGACACCCCCGTCGCGTTTTGAAGATTTCTGCCAGAACCCAATTTTGCATATATACCCTTGCTCAAATTACTATTTAGCCATTGTTTAGCCTTAATTGAACATTGTTATTAACATTCCGACCCGATTAACCATTAATGGACAATATTTATATAATTTCCATTAATTAAAATCCAAATGCACAATTTATCATACTCTCATAATTTCTTTTCACGTGCACATACTAAACATTGTTTATTGCCACGAGACTCTATTAAAATACCCAATAATATATCAGGTAATTATTAAGTGTAATTAATTCACTTAAATTACCCTATTTTATTATTTACACTTGTCTTCATTTTACTCATGCATTTTATACACCGTTATCGCTTCCCTCGGCCTTTGAGCACTCGAGACACGACGGACCAGTCTCTACACACTTTCTCTTGGCATGGACCACCTCTCCGTTGGGAAGACTCCTGACAGGACCAGGGACTCCTTGTCAAGGCCTCCGTAAGTCTTCTTGGCTTTGGCGCACGTCCTTAGCCGATGAACTGGTTGTACCCTTAACACCCGTTACACCCTAGGGATCAGTACGATCCAACCAGCCTTAGTGTGTTCTCTCTTACTTTGTGATCACGCTGGATCGTCTAGTCTGTGTTCATAGCACGGCTAGTGGGCGGATGTGACTTCTACCAGACTACCAGTACCGGACCTGGTGCTGTGCAACTGTTACTATCGTGGTTTAACGTTGTTTTACGATTATACCCTTATCTCATCTACTATCTTGTTACTCTCATCTGTTCACTTTCACTCTATACTTTTATCTATTTTGTCTATTACTCTCATCTCTTCTTGGTACTCTATTTGGCCATACAAATGATTGTCAAAAATAACAATAAACAGTGGTATATGCCAAAGCAATAGGGCCCGGTCTGGTCCTGGGGAGAGCGCTTGAAGAGTGCCATTTCCTTGCAAGGGTAACGTGATCAGGGTGTGTACGGCATGCACCCAACGCCATTTAATAACAATCACAATTTAATCTATGACAATCACTCAATCGTTTTACTATATCTCTGGGTTGACATGATGCTCGACCAGGGAAGTGCTATTGCACCTTTGTGCAGACGTTACATATTCTTTCACTATATGGCCAATCCTTTATCGTGCTAGTTTTGCAATTATTCTTTTGAAAGGGCTATCATTCTCTTGCTATCGTGTGCTATCTTTCTCTCGACTATACTTGATAGTTCTCTCTAGTTATCCTGCCTGATAAGTCATTAATCACTTAAAGCATGCCTGTTTACATGAGATATTAAGTCCTACTGAGCGTTATCGCTCACCCTGCGCTATTGTTGTATGTGTTTCAGGTAAGTCAGGTGATGGCCCTACGCACACCAATGGGAATGGACTGGAGTGATGAGCGACCAGGAGTCATAGCGATGGAGTGTCCTTAGTACCTTAGAGTTTAGTTAGATATTTTCTTAATTATTCTTTTCAATATAATTATGTTATTGAGCCCTATGTTTTGGCTCAGAATTAGTGGTTGTAATAGTTAGGTGATTTATCAGTAAAATAAGGAGTTTATTGCAATTATTGTTCTTTAGATGTTCTGATATTTGTGACTGTATGCGCAATTTATGTTACCATACACGTTGTTCATGCCTCCCTGATGTATTCCGTTGCTAAATTGGTGGGGCATGACATCTTGGGCAGCTCACTTGCCGTTGGTCGAGTTTGCATATAATAATAATTATCATTCTAGCATTGGCATGGCACCCAATGAGGCTCTGTATGGACGACCATGTCGTACTCCTCTTGACTAGTTTGAGGTGGGTGAGCATGTTGTCACTGGGCCAGAGTTGGTTTAGCAGTCAGTAGAGGTGGTACATTGTGTCAGGCAAAGGCTTCAGACAGCATAGAGCCGACAGAAAAATTATGCAGATTAGCGCAGGTGATCACTTGAGTTTCAGGTAGGGGACCAGGTGTGTAACGTCGCGCATTTTTCGGATCTTTGTGGATCCTCTGTTTAGCGTGTGGGATGGTCAGGTTGTGACCAGTGCGACTTGTGTTGTGTGTTTCTTGTTGGATCCTTACCAGGGTTGGTTATGGATCTGTGTTGGTGTTCAGTGTGCTGGACATCAACAGTGGGTTGGCGTCCAGGTGTGTGATGTCGACTGTGTGTTGGCGGCAATGCGTTAACATGGTTTTAGTGTCCATCGATGTGGACGTCTAGCGTGATGAACTTGGCAGCCAAAGATGTGGACGCCTAGTTGGGGCGGTTTGGTTAGCGGCGCAGAGGTTGACGTTAACCTGACGCACCTGTGTTTTTAGGGCTGACCCGAGCCCTGTTCTTTCCCCACTCTCTCCTCTCCACTTCGCCCACCTTCACCCTTGAGCTTCTTCACGAGTTTCGATGGTTCGCGGGAGCACGTGGGAAGGCTGTGGTGCGCGTGGTAGCAGCAGATCAGGCGGGGAATGTCGAATTAGAGCGCGGTGTTCGTGGGGCGTTCCTCGGGTTTCGACGTGATTCAAGGTTCTTCGGGAGTTTAATCGCGTTTCTGAGGTAGGGACTGGACCCGTTGATTTTCCCTGGTTGATTTGTTATACTTTCTTTGCATAAAACGGATGTTAATTGAGTTGTTGGGAAAATGGTCCTTCATGCTGGAAATCGGGTGGTTTGATTGATCCAAGTGTTGGATCTTGTTTCTCTGATTTAATTATAGTATGTAGATGTATGGGGAAATGTCTCCCCTTGTGTTTTTACCAGTTGTGGGGCTAAGTTGCCCGTATGACTGGCTTTGGGCCGGTCTGTGTGTCTGGGAGCTGAAGATTTTGGCGTCAATATTGATTAACGTCGAGTTCTTTATTTGGATATTAACGGCCAGATGGCTAGCCATTAATATCGAGTTTATTTAGTGTTGACGGCAAGGGATAATGCTGTTTATATAAGGTGGACGGCAATCGATGTTGCCGCCAACTTGTGCATGTATCAATGCAGCGTGTTTTACGCAGTTTTTCTGGTTATGAATATCATGTGGTTGCTTGTGCATGGCAATGACAGGTGAGAGCCATTGCACATGTTATGCTCATGGAGCGCATAGCTCTTGAAGTGGGCATCTTTTATGTGGTTAATATGTGATGTACATAATCGGTTTGGCAGATCGCGATCTTTTTCTCTCTCTAGACTCTAGAGAGAGAATCTCTGGGTATCTGGTTTCTCCGGGTCTCTTCTCTCTGCTCGCCGCCGGCCCTAGGGGCTGGCGGGGGCGGTGGTTTCCCCTGCTGCCATGGCGGTCCAGGATCTTTCTTCGGTTGCTAACACTGATCCAGGACGGCGGTCTTATGCCCAGATCATCTCCTCCACCAAGCCACCGCCTTCCATACCCATTGGTATCAAACCTCCGAGTTTTACTGACTCGGGGGAACCGGCTGTTTTCTTCACTCGCGAAGAGGTTAGTAAATCTATACAGACTTTAAAGTTTGCATTGATAACCCGGTGTCCTTTTGGTCGATGCTCAATCCCGGATTTCAAGTCTCTCCTCTCCCAACGGATGCTGCTCAAAGGTGAATACATCGTTAGTGTGCTTAATAACCGACACTTGTTATTGCGCTTTGAAGAAGAAGAGGATTATCTGAAAGTCATCATGCGCAGAAGTCTCTATCTCAAGGGGCTGTTATACAGGTTTTTCAAATGGGATCCCCACTTCGATTTTAATGCTGACCCTACAGTTATTCCGATTTGGATTGGGCTACCAATGCTACCTGTGAACTATTACTTTGAGGACTTCCTGAAGTCCATTCCAGGTAATCTTGGCCGCGTTCTGAGAATATATGAACCAACTATGGCTCTTACGCAGACAAAGGAAGCTTTTGTCTGTATTGAACTTGATATTCTTAAGGCTAGGCCTGAGAGGATATGGATTGGGTGCGGTTCTGAGGGTTTCTGGCAGAATATCAGCTACTATGGTATCCCTGCGATCTGCTCCTTTTGTCACAAGCTGGGTCATGACGTTTCTACTTGTCACAAGAAGGCGAAACCCTCGGAGGGGCACGTTCAGGAAGTCATTGCAGTGCAGACGGCCCAGAATAATGCCCCCACTCCAGTGCCTGCAAAGCGATCTTGGAGACAGAAAAACCCACAGGAAAAACCATTTCAACTTTCTTCTGGAAACAGGTTTTCCATCCTTCAAGAGGGTGTTCATGGGATTGAGGGGAACCAGGTTTTGCCCAAAGAGTCACCACCAAAAGACGACCTGTTTTTACCGGAGGACGTTGTTCCTGTCGAGGGTTTGCATGGGGATGCTACGTTACGTGGACAACCGCCTACCATGGAGGATATCATTCAGGACGAAGAAACTGGCTTGCATGCCCAGGTTTCTTTACGTGAACATCCGAGCATTGAGGTCTGTGATGCCCCGGATCCGAGCACTGAGGCCTGTGATGCACATATTCCGGTGATGGAGCAGGAGCTCCGACCATCCTCTCCGGGGACGGTGGCGGATACAGCTGTTGAAAATTTAGAAGGTATTGATTCATCTGATTTGTTTCCTATCCCTCCTGACGAACAGCTACATAAGGCCTCAATCATCGCAGCTAGGGAGAATGCCTTTATGCCAACTATTGAAGATATGGAAACTACTCAGGCCAAAAGGAGGACAGGGGTGATCACTAGGTCAAAAACTAAAGCTGTGGGCGGCCAGAATGGTTACGTTTCCTCATGAATAGTTCTATTATTTACTGGAATATTCAGGGCATTTCTAATGCTGCCTCTAGGCGATCTCTGCGCAGAATCGTCAACGATCATAATGCTGATATTGTTGCTATTGCGGAGCCTATGATCCCTATTAGCCGGGCCAGCGCGTTATGTAGATCTCTTCGCATGCAATCTTTTGTTGGGAATTATGGGGAAGATTCCAAGCTGTGGGTTTTGTGGCGCAATGCCAACTTGTAGGTTCTCTCCTCTTCTGATCAACAGGTCACCCTCTCAGTTATTCAGGAAGACCAGGCTCATATGCTGATCACTTTTGTGTACGCTAGCTGTACTGTCTCCTCCAGACGCTGCCTTTTTGATGACCTTATTGCTCAGTCTGATAATGTTAGTGTTCCCTGGATCATTGGAGGTGATTTTAATTGCATCTCCACTCCCTCTGAGAAGTCTGGCGGGCTCTTTGGTAATTTGCAATCCATGGTGGACTTCAATGCTTTCATGCATGCTTCCTCCCTTGTTGATGCAGGGTTTGTTGGTTCCCCTTTCACCTGGGTTAATAACCGTACTGGTCAGGCATCCATCAAAGCTAGACTAGACCGCTTTCTGATGAATAGTGCTTTTGTTAACAACTACCAAGGTTTTAATGTAAAGCACCTTATCAGATGCACCTCCGACCATTCTCCTCTTCTGGCTTCCATTGTGACGGACACCCGTCCTCCTGCTCGTTTTGTCTTTCAGGCAATGTGGACTTATCATGACTCCTTTCTTGATGTTATTAAGTTGACATGGAATGAGTACACTACTTGGCATCCTAATCCATTCACTATTTTTTTAATGAAGCTGAAAGCGGTTAAACAGGCTTTGCGGGTCTGGAACAAAAACACATTTGGCAATGTTGAGGATAATGTCAAGCGTCTAGAATTGGAAGTTGCTCTTCATCAGGATACCTTTGATTGCTTACCCTCCCCGGAGAACCGAGCTGCTCTTAATAAAGTTTCTGCTAATTATAAAAAGGCTTTGTTATGTCTGGACACTTTTTGGGCTCAGAAAGCCCGGATGAACTGGCTGGAAAATGGGGACAGGAACTCTGGTTTTTATCATGCTGTGGTGCAAGGCCAACGCCGTCGGAGTCGTATTCACAGAATCCAGGTCGATGGGGAGTGGACGGAAAACCAAGATTTGATTCAGCAAGAGGGTGCCCGGTTTTTTCAAAATCTGATGCAGTCTTCTCAGCACTCAATTGACCACTCTCTTCTTGATGTTATACCTCAATTGATTTCTGATGAGCAGAATACCTTGCTTTATGCTTCTCCCACTATGGAGGAAGTCAGGACTTCTGTTTGGAGTATGAATGGTAACAGCTCTCCGGGTCTTGATGGTTTTTCTGGTATTTTTTATACTACTTGTTGGGATATCATCAAAGTGGATCTCTTTAATGCAGTTTCTGGTTTCTTCAAGGGGTATGCCTTCCCTAGAGGGGTTACCTCTACTCTTATTGCTTTGATTCCGAAGAAAGCCAACCCTGCTACTTTTAACGATTTTCGGCCTGTTAGCCTTTGTAATTTCTGTTACAAGATTGTATCCAGGATTCTTTGTGGAAGATTGGAGAATATTCTCCCTGGGATCATTTCGGATGAGCAAGGCGCTTTTGTGAAAGGGAGGTTTATTGTTGATAACGTTTCTCTTGCCCGTCAGCTAGTGCGGGATGTGGACCGGAAAACCAGAGGAGGTAATGCCATTTTCAAGATGGATATCCGGAAAGCATATGATAGTGTGGAGTGGGATTTCTTATTTGCTGTCCTGAAGAAATTTGGTTTCGCGTCCAGATTTATATCTTATGTTGGTATGCTTGTCTCCAACTGTTGGTTCTCTGTTCTGATCAATGGTATGCAGGCCGGTTTTTATAAGTCCACTAGGGGCCTTCGTCAAGGGGATCCCATTGCTCCGGCTCTATTTATTATCATGGAAGAAGTGCTCAGTCATGGCTTGCGGCAGATGGTCTACAATGGTTTCCTCAAATCTTATGCTGGCCCTCGGGGATGCCCGCCTCCCTCGCATTTGCTATACGCGGATGATAGTTTAATTTTTACAAATGGTAGTGTTAATAATGTGAAGCGGCTGATGAGGTTCTTGGAGGTTTACTCCTTGTCTTCATGCCAACTTATCAATGCGGATAAGAGTTCTTTCATGCTCTCCAGGAAGCGACTACTGTGTCTATCCAGCGGCTCAGAAATATCACCGGTTATAAACATATGACTGGTCCGCTTGTTTACCTAGGTGTTCCCCTCCGTTCTGGTAAGGTCCTTACCTCTGATTATAAAATGCTAATCGACAGAATCAACTCCACTTTGAGCGGTTGGAAGGCCAAGCTAATATCACAAGCTGGTAGAATTATTCTTATTAACTCGGTTTTAGCCTCTCTCCCTATATATCTGGCTGCTGCTTCTTATCTCCCAAAAGGTATCATTTATTATGTTGAGAAATGTTCAGCGGCATTTTTCTGGAATGGCAATGATGGATCAAGGCGTCGTCACTAGGTTGCATGGAACAAAATGCAATGTCCTAAGGTGGAAGGGGGCCTAGGTATTCGGAATATCAACCATGTTCAAACCTCGCTGGCGGTTAAACAGATTTGGACCATTCTTCATGGGACTTCTCTCTGGGCGAGCTATGCTAGAAAGCGTTTTGCTGGCTTTTCTCCTTTGCTTATTCCTGGTATTTCTAACCACCTAATGTTGCATGCGAATGTGCTTGTCAAAGCTAACTCCAGGTGGATTCCTGGCAAAGGTGACAAGGTCGATTTTATCCATGATTCTTGGTATGGGGATCAGTCTATTGCAGAAACATTGCTGGGGCCGCCGCCAGCTGGTATTACTTTACAGGCCGTGGTTAAGGACCCATACCACCCTGCTCGCTCTCTTGTTCCACCTCAGGTTTTTCTTGATCTGTCACTAACCCAGGACGAGGACAAATGCATTTGGAAGCCATCTTCTTCTGGAGAGTTTACTACCAAATCCACCTATGACTTGGTCAGACATACTGGAGTTCGTAGACCGGCTATCCAAAAAATTTGGCATCATCTTTTTAATCCTAGAGCGTCTCTTTTCTGCTGGAAACTGCTTCATAGAGCTGTGCCTGTGGATGGCCGGATTTCAGAGTGTGGCATTCCACTGGTTTCCATGTGCAACTGCTGTGCTATTCCTAAATGTGAAGATCTGAATCACGTTTTTATTGGCAGCGACTTAGCAACAACTCTGTGGAGATGGTTCCTCCCCTTGGTCCAGAATGATATTCATCTTCATCCTCAACTTACTACCAGGTTATGGAACTTTATTAATAATACCAATACTCAATCTCCATCTGGTTTCATATCCATTTATTGTCTCATTCTCATGCTCTGGGAGATTTGGAGGTGCCGCTGTGCCTCGAGGTTTGATCATAAAAATAATCGGCCTGCAGATATTATCCGTGCCATCAAATTCAATGTCGGTTTTGCTCTTGGAAAAATGGTTTTTAAGACGGAGACGTCCTGGAGTGCCAGTCAGGTCCTCCTTTCTTATGGATTCACTTATCAGACTTTGGCCAATCAAACAAAACTGGTTCGCTGGATACCTTCTGTGGTTGATTTTTGTTTAAATGTGGATGGTGCCTCCAAAGGCAACCCTGGTCTATGTGGTGGTGGGGGTTGCATCCGGGACAAGCACGACAATGTTCTTCTGGCTTTTTCTAATTACTATGGTGCAGGGAATAGTCTTATTGCTGAAGCTAGAGCTTTGTGTGATGGTCTACGGCTTGCTCATTTTGTGGGAGTTCGTTTGTCAGCTATCTATTCGGACTCTTCTACTCTTGTCCACTCCATGCAGCAGGGTAAATGTCCAAGCTGGCTCATCCATCGCTGGTGGCTTTCTTCTAGGGACCTGCTGGACAACGGCTCCTCTTTTGTTCATATCTTCCGGGAAACAAATCAAGTTGCAGACCGGCTTGCCAACCATGCCATTTATTCTATGTGTAATGAGGTTTTTTGGGGCTTTAAATGTTTGCCTTATGCTTGTAAAGGGCCGCTTCTGATTGATAAAACCGGCCTCCTGAACATTCGACTGTCCTATTGTTAAGGGGTCGGGTGTACCGTGTACTGCTTCCATTTTTTTATATCAATAAAATTCTAGGCAATGGGTTGATCGCCTGGGGGGGTGAGCACATTATCCTCCTCTGGAGGAGAATGCACCCGACTGGTCGCTGACCCTGTTGTCCTTAAAAAAAAAAAAAAAAAAAAAAAACGTAATCGGTTTGGTGTTTACGTAGTATGTGTGATGTGTTGGCACCCGTGGCACTCTTGGAGTGCGTTGTCTATGTGTTGGACGTGTGGTTTATGTGAATGTTGTATGGTACACCACCAGGTGTGTGTCGTGAGGTCTATATGGTTTGGATGCCATGCGTATGGTTTGCGTGTGCATGGCATATCGTACGTTATTGTGTTTATTATATCTTAATTATTATGATTGGTCTGCAGTTTTGTGGCGATGAGGTTCACATGGGAACCTAGCCCTTGATACTTTAAGATCTTTTGCAAGTCATCCTAAATGGATAAGTAGTAAAGTATGAATGTTAATGTATTATGCCTAGTATGGCAGTAAAGGTCACTATGTGACCAATGTCAGGTCGTGGCATTATTTTTAATATGGTTTATATATGTATTTGTGTAGACTAGCTTGTAGGTCGCGAGTGACCAGGACAAGCTATTCCTCACACGTGTATCGTGGTTTGTGATAAACGTATAAGTGTTGTGGTTTGTGCTAGCCAAGTGTGGTGGTCCGGCGCCTATTCCGGAATGCCTCTCTAGTCGAGTACCCCAGGTTCTTTGTGAGCCAGGCACGTGTGTTTGTTGTGCTCGGGGTTTGTCCCGGTACAGTGTGGAACCGTCGAGGTCTGTGTCGTCTTCCTGGACACCCTCACTCCTGTGCTTGAGTTGTACATCTGGCTAAGGGAAAGACGACAGTAGGGCAGCGGCTTGTGTTGGTGGGTGTGCAGTCGCTTGTAGCGCGCTCGTAGTTGGGGGTGCGGACACCAGTATTCGACACTGATCCCCAGCTAGTCCTGTTTTCCAGTGCCTCACTTTAGGGTGCTCCGGCCAGAGACCCTAGAGGTGCCAGGTATGGGCCTGCAGCTGTGTGTCTGCAGGTGTGGTGTTAGTTGGTCTTCACAGTTGTTTGACTTGTTCTTGTGGAGCGGTAGTTGGACCTTTCGTCCGTGACTGCGAGGCTGAGAGGTTGTTCTTGTGTTGTGTTGTCCGGGTTGGATACTGGCCTGATCAGCCAGTAGTCCGTTCCCGTGTGGTGACGTCGTTCTTTCTGACTCGTGCTTTGCCACTGGCTGTAGTTCGTGAGTTTGTGACTCGTGGTCGAGGTTTGACCAGTTCGAGGTGTGCCCTGGTGTTGGCACAATTGTGACTGAGTTGTGGTTTGTGTGACTTGCCGGTTGAGGTTTTACTTATAATATTGTGCCTAAATAAAGGTATAATATAATTGTGGTTCAGTGTGGTGTTTATCACCTACTTGTACCCTTGTTCGGGTATTTGTATTGTGGTGCCTCAGAATAGCAGGTACCTGTACCCTTCGTGGGTTACTGTGTAGTTTTGTGATGGTACATTGTGTACCAACCTTTTCAGGCTCTCGTGTGTTGCGGTAGTTTTGTGGTTTGACCTGCCACTTGTTGTATCCTATTCATTTTAAGTAGATCTTTGTTTATAATTTAATGTGAATTAGTTGTAATTGCCAATTATGTTACCTTGTGGGTGATTTACCGATGAGGCTTGTGGCCTAGGCATGTTGTGGTTTAGTAGAGCTGTGCTCCGTGGAGGCCGTGTGAGACCTTCCACTTGTTGAGTTTTACCCTTTTTGGGTATGGTTCCGATTATAGTTTTAGTGTGTGAAGGACTAGCTAGCTGTAGTCAGTCCTACCACTTATGTGTGGCTCTCGTCGTAGTGTGGTTTGGGGTTTAATGGAGTAGCACTTGGTTGGCTGTCCTAGTACCCACGTGATTGGGGTTTGCCTGTGAAGCTTGTAGCTTAGGCAACCAGTCGTTGGAATAATGTGCCTGTGAGGCTTGCGGCCTAGGCATTTCAGTTGTTGAGAGGACTAGCCTATGGTTCCTCTTTCTTTATAAGGAATATGCATTTGTTTATCATTACTGTTTAAAGTGTTATTTAATATAAATGTTGTGAGCATGAAATGGTTTGGCTATTGGTGCTGCCAGTGAAACCATTGGGGTTGAGATGTCCGTGGTTACGGTGTTGTTTTGGGGAGCCCCTACTGAGCCAGTGACTTGTTGAGGCTCACTCCCCTACAGTTCTTTTCAGGGCTTGCCGTGTGTTTGGCTTGCAGCGGCGTTGTGCCAGACTTGTACCACCAGCAGTTGTGTAGTAGTAAGTGTTGTGTGAGCTTGTGCTCCCTCGGGGTAAGCCCCAGGTAGTTGTACTTTTTAATTGGACATGTATTAATGTAATGTGATAGTTGTAAATTGTTATATGCAGGTATGAGCACTTGTACTTTCTTGTGTCTTATACTGTTGTGGTTTGTCTTTTATATTCTTACTGGAAAGTTGTGTGAGCTATCCCTTGCGAGACTTCGGTCCGTTCGCGGGAGGCGGATCTGGATATGGAGCCTTAATGGGCATAAATATCCCGGTCCGTCTTAAGGTGTTTGTTAGAGTGTCCCTTATGAAGGGGGTGATGAGGTTTGGTAGGCATGGGAAGTTGAGTCCCCTCTATATCGGACCCTTCACCATCACCGAGCATGTTGGAGGGTTGGCGTACCAGTTACAGTTACCTCCAGAGATGGCAGCGGTCCACGATGTGTTCCAATGTATCAATGTTACGACAGTACCTTCTAGATGAGTCGCACGTTCTCCCGAGTTCAGAGTGGACTGAGGTGACACCAGTGTTGAATGTACCGGAGATTCTGCTGTACATTGAGGATCCTTGAGTTCAGAGATTGAGGAACAAAGCAATTCCACTGGTTCGTGTGGCATGGCAGTAGCACTCAGGCCGTGAGTCGACCTGGGAAAGAGAGGACGAGATGCGCAAGTAGTTTTCGTACCTCTTTGGTGAATTCTCTTCCCCTTGTGTTTGTTTGAATTTTAGGGGCGAAATTCTTTTTTTTGGGGGGGCGGGGAGGCTGTAAGGCCACGGGCCTTATTGGACCTTTATTAGGCCTTTTCGGATCAGTGCTGGTTGACGTCAAGGGGTTTGACGTCAACATTGAGTTTACGACAGTCGAGCATGCCGTCTACTTGGTCTTGATGGCAAACGATGTTTTCGTCTACCCGTGTGTCTGGAATTTTCCGTGCATTGAACATGAAGACAATCGATGTTGACGTCAAGTTCCTTGCAGTGTAGTTGATGACACCAAGGTTGACATCAACCTACCCGAACCTTTTTTTTTAGGGGCAACCCGAGGACCCCCATTCCACCTTCTTCCCCTCTTTCCACCCACCACCCTCACCTCCTTCTTCCTCCACTACTTTCGGCGGCCGACGGGAGCTCATGGGGAGATCACAGTGCTAGTGGCGGCTTTGGATCAGGCGAGAAGACGATGGATTTGGGAGATTTACCTCGCAGGGCATGCGAGGTCATTGGCAAGATTTGAGGTTTTTCTTGAGGGTTTTTGGCATTTTGAGGTAGGGATTCTACCCCTAAGCTTCCTGTGATTTCTTTATGTGTGATACATGCATGTGATTGCTGTATTAATCATGTTTTTGGGAAGGGTTTTTCCATGCTGGGGTTTGTGGGTGTATTGCTTGATCCAACCATTGGATCGGTGTTTTCCAGCTTTATGATGGTGTTAGTTGATGAGCGAAAGCATTTCCCATCATCAGATCATGTCTTAGGGGCTTGGATTTCTCTGGGGAGCTGCCTAGGGCCGTATCAGCTGCTGGAAGCTGATGAACTTGACGGAAAGGTTGTTGCCATCTAGTTCTTCAGGATGAACTTGATGTCAAAATCTCTTTCCGTCAAGGAGCGGTTAATGGCATAGACTGTGCCATCTACCCCTAGTTAACAGCACAGGATGTGCCATCTACTCCTGGTTAACGACAATCGGGGTTGCCGTCAACCCCTCTGGTAGGTCCCAGTAGTCTGAGTCCCCTAGTTGTGTGTGAGGCTTGGCCACGTAGCATCTACCTCCTGGTGTGGTGTGCCATACATCGAGAGCGTCTCCGTCTGTGCTTGTGTTGCATTTTTCCGTACTTGTGATTATGTTGTGTTTTTCCCGGGTGTTGAGCTGGGCTCCGTCTGGATGACTGGCATTGAGCTATTCCACCAGTGAGCCTGGGCATCGAGTGCGACTCCGTCTAGTGCGTGCCCCTTGTGCTGGTTATGAGCCGGTTTCTGTGGGGCCCCTTCTCCTCGTTTGAGTCTGGCGTAGAGAAAAACCGGTCAAGGACCAGACGTGAGGGAGAGCGTCTAAGTGTGCACACATGGCTAGGGTTTGAGGACTCTGTGGTGTCGTGGAGCCAAGCCATAGGCCCTAGCTAGTTCTACCTTTTTGTGTGTGTGAGTTTGTGGTTGTTGCTATGTTTTGTTGTGTGCTGTTGAGCCTCCGAGGTTCTTGTCTTTCGGCGTGCTCCTGCGAGGACTTGGGCGTCATGACACCAGTTTCTTGTGTTTAGTGCAGTGCTACTTTACTGCAATTTACTTTCCTGCACTTCTTTTAGTACCGTTTATCGGTGGGGGTTAGTGTCCCTACTAGGTCTCTTCTTGAGACTCACTCCCTTCCCTTTCAGGTTGTTCATCGTCGGCTCTGGGTGCTGAGGAGCCGAGTCACTCCGGTGCTGCACCTACTTAGCTGCTGAGAGCGGTACTCTTTTGTGTACGTACCCGCTGTACTCTTTCCTTTTGTTGGACTTGCTCTGAGTCATAACATGTTATTATATATATAGTGGTTTGTCTTTGTTTCTTGTGGTTTGTACATTTTCTTATATGATCTCCTCATATACTTACCTTTAACCCTTCTGAGCTTCGGCTCATGGGTGGCAGTTCAGGGTTCGGGTTACTAGTGGGTAATTGGTAATTCGGATCTTGGGTCATTACACCCCCCCCTTTGGGCTTGCAACTTGGTCAACATGGAGAACTTTGTAAATGGAAGAAATAACTTAGATGCTTTGCTTGGAACAAGAATGAATTTTAACAAAGAAGGGTTATGATTTAATCCCACCAAAAAAAAGGAAGTTGGTATGAAGACCATTACTTTTATTTCTACATCAAGTTCAAAAGCTCAAAATTCAACAAATAAAACAAATGAAAAAGGGGCTTATGCAAATGTTGAAAAGAATCATGGGAAAACATCTACAAACAATAAAACCAAAGGGAAATCCAAAAGAGGTCGACCTAGTTCTAATGTAAGGCTACTAGAAGCCATGTGCGTCGACGCCCTGTGTACACCAGGTCGACAAACTAGTACTGGTAAGAAAATAACTAGGTAGGTTGACACACATCCTATGGTAGGTTGGCACACCTATCTACCAGGGTCCAGAGCACTTCAGGATGGCTGTGGGTAGGTCGACACAACCCATCAAGGGCGTCGACGCACCCCCAATCTTTTGCTAAACCCAGCTATCCTAAGTATCCTAGATGGTTTAGAAGCCACTATAACCCTTGAATGTCTCATTGGGGAAACAAATCAAAGGTTGAAAACAAGTCTTTCAATGTGAAAAGGACCAAAATCTCAAAATCTTTTGAGAATGAGAAAAAGAATGAAGTAAAGAAAAAGTTCAAGAAGAATAACAATCCAACCATAAAAAGACAAGCTTGGATTCCTAAAAGTATGCTTTTGTGTGTGGTAGAATTAAGTAATTCAAAGGGAACCAAATGTGCTTGGGTTCCAAAAACTCTTGTTTGAAATGTTTTGTAGGAATGTCTTACAGTAGAGTACAATACGTGATACATTGACAGTGGTTGTTCAAGACATATGACAAGAGACAATAGTAAGTTTTGTTTGTTGGTTGAAAAGCAAGCTAGTCATGTCACTTTTGGAGGCAACAACAAAGGAAAAATAATTAGATTAGGTAAGATGGTAAGGATCTCTCCAATTCAATTGATGATGTACATTTGGTAGGGTTGAAATACAACTTATTGAGCATAAGTCAACTATGTGACAAAGGATAGAAGGTAATATTTGCTCTCTTGTGTGCACAATTTTTGAACAAAATTCAAATTTCGTCAAATTTACTGGTAAGAGAGTAAACAATGTGTACATAGTTGACTTAAATGATCCAGATATTGTTAATTTATGTCTTGCTGCAAATAAAAATGATCTTATATGTCTTTGACATCGTAGACTAGGCCATGCTAGCTACAATATGCTGCATAAACTTGTAAAATTCAACATGGTAAAAGGTTTACCTGAAATTTCATTCAAACAAAACAATAAATTTTGTGAAGTATGCACCCAAGGCAAGCAAACAAGAAAATTATTTAAAAATAGAACTGAAAACCAATCTTCCGAACTTTTAGAACTTATTCATATGGATTTGTTGGGCCAACTAGGATTGCTAGTCTTAATGTAAAAGATTTGGTTATGCTTTTGTTGATGATTTTTTAAGATTTACTTGGGTGTTCTTTCTTGCACATAAGAATGAAGCTTTCACTGAATTGGCGGAGTTCTTTAAGAAAATTATGCAGAAAGGAAAATTTAAAATTACATCTATCATGTTAGACCATGGTGGTGAGTTTGAGAATACTGATTTTGATAATCTTTGTAGAGAAGAAGTAATTCTTCGCAAATTCTCATCACCAAGAACTCTAGAACAAAATGGAGTAGTGGAAAGAAGAAACATAACATTAGTTGAGACGACCAAAATAATATTGGTGGAAAGTGGACTGCCTAGGAGATTTTGAGTAGAAGCGGTTAATACATCTTGCTACATTTGAAACCGCGCAATGGTAAGACCTTTTAGCAAAAAGACTCCTTATGAACTCCTGAAAGGTAAGAAACCTTCCATTGCCCATTTCAAAGTTTTTGGTACAAAATGCTTCATCTTGAATAATGACAAGAGGGACTTGGATAAATTTGAACCTAAAAGTGAATTGGGTATTTTTCTTGGTTATTCAAGTCACTCTAGAGCATATAGAGTATTCAATATTAAAGACCAAGCTGTTGAAGAATCTCCTCATATAAAATTTGATGAGTTTAATGATAATTTTTGAAGGAAAGAAGATGATCGGGAGTTTCTGAAGAACAAAGAGGAACATAATCCACATGGAGAAGGGTCAAGCTCAAATGAGAATCTAGGTGAGTCTAATGAGCAAGGATCTCCAACTACCAATGTAGGTAAAACTTCTATCAATATTAGAATGCTTAGAGATCATCCTCTAGACAACATTATTAGTAGCCTGCATGAACCAAGAAAGACTAGACCTTATTTTAGACTCATTGATGAAATGGATAAAATAACCCTTGTTTCACAATTAGAACCTAAAAAAATTGAAGATGCAATAAAAGATGAATTTTGGATTAATGTTATGCAAGAGGAATTAAATCAATTTGAATGGAATAAAGTTTAGCATTTAGTTACAAGACCTTCTTCACAAAGTGTTATTGGAACAAAATATTTTTTTAGGAATAACACCAATGAAGAAGGGAAAATAATAAGAAATAAAGTTAGACTAGTTGCAAAAGGCTATCAAGAATTTGGAATTGATTTTGAAGAGTTTTTTGCTCCGGTAGCTAGACTTGAGGCCATCAGAATTATACTTGCTTTTGCATGTGCACATAACATAAAACTTCAACAAATAGATGTTAAAAGTGCATTTCTGAATGGTCTAATAAAAGAAGAAGTCTTTGTTGAACAACCTCTTGACTTTGAATGTGCTAATTTTTCTAACCATGTTCAAGCTTGATAAGGCTCTCTATGGACTCAAGAAGGCCCATCGGGCATGGTATGATAGATTTAGTTCATTCCTCACTAGTAAGAGATACATAAGAGGTAAAGTTGACCAAACCATTTTACAAAAGTGTAGAAAAATGACGTACTGATTGTAGATTGTTAGAATGTGGAGCCCGAACTCTCTAGCAGATCTGCCCCCAGAAGCTAAATTTTGGCTTACAGAAGTGAAGCAGTCGAATGCATCAGTTGAAGTCAGCAGTCGAATGCATCAGTCGAATGCATCAGTTGAAGTCAGCAGTCGAATGCATCAGTCGACTTATGCAGTGGGAGCCTGTCTGCAGTCGAATGTAGCATTCGACTGCAGCAGTCGAATTTGTCAAGGCATTCGACTTCTCCTTTCCCAGGTCAGACGACTTTGCAGTTCTGAGGCGGTTCTGAGTTAGGGGCTTTTTTGTCCATGTGAATCTCGATTATGGCGCCCTAACCTCCCAGTATATAAAGAGGGGTATATTCTCTTTGTATGGGTGTTCTGGTTGTAGTATTGACAGCTACAGAGGTATGATCAGATCTTTTCTATACCTTACTGCATCTAGACATGATATACAATTTTCAGTATGCATGTGTGCTAGATTTCAAGTTGATCCTAGAGAATCCCAAATGAGTGCTGTAAAAAGAATTTTTAGATATCTTGCAAGAACTCATGATTTGAGATTATGGTATCTAACATCATGTGATTTGAATCTAATTTCTTACTTTGATGCGGATTATGCTGAGTTTGGATAGGAAGAGTATTAGTGGATATTGCCAGTTTTTAGGAGGGTGTTTGGTTTCTTAGGCTTCCAAGAAACAGCACTCGGTTGCCCTCTCCACTGCAGAAGCAGAATATGTTGCTGCAGGGAGTTGTGGTATATATTCAAGTGTTGTGGATCAAGCATCAACTCCAAGACTACCAATTCGATCTTAGATGTGTTCCACTCATGTGCGATAACACTAGTGCTATAAACTTGGCAAAAACTCCAATCCAACACTCTAGGACTAAGCATAGTGAAATTAGACACCATTTCTTAAGA
Source organism: Colocasia esculenta (assembly GCA_014218235.1). NCBI lineage: Eukaryota > Viridiplantae > Streptophyta > Magnoliopsida > Alismatales > Araceae > Colocasia > Colocasia esculenta. The sequence goes on along the minus strand of CM024757.1, from coordinate 38,390,094 downwards.
GATGAAGTCAGCAAAAAATGTTTTGAAATGCATTTCATTGAAGCTTCTAAACAAATTGTTGATATTTTTATCAAACCTCTTTTCAATGAAAGGTTTGCTTGTTTAAGAAGAGAGCTTAGTTTGTATAAGTTTGATTGATAGCCATTGATTGCTTGAAAGAAATCTTGCAGTATTATGTATCTTGATCTTTAGGTATATCAAATGGTGACTTGTAAAAGGATAAGTTAGGCTTGTCTGAAAACTTTCACTATACGTAAGAAAATTTCTCCACCAAGTACTAAGAATCATGTGATATAAGATACAATTTGTATGAATTGTATTACTCATGCTCATTACATATCATTTTATATCATACACATGCTAAAGGGGAGCATTGTTAGTAAGAGGGAATTTTTTTTTTAATATTTGCTTGAAGCTGCCATGAATTTAATGAGAGGTTATTTGGATGTTGAACATGCTGAGTATCATGACAGAAAAGGCTGAAAAGTTAAGAATATTTTGGGTTGGTCTGAGGCAAGTTGACACACATGCTGATGCGTTGACACACTTTACACTTGCTGCAGTCAGGGTCTCTTCAATCCATGCTCTCTGACTATCTTTTACAAGTCCATGTCTCGAATAATTTCCTTTTAATCTTGAATATTCACTCATTAAGAGGGAGTATTTTCTCACAATGAATTATAACCAAGGTCAATAATTCAAAGAAGCTAAAGCTCTTACTCTCTTTTCTTGATTTCCCTTGAAATAAATGATTGGTTTGGGACTTATAAATTCTTAGATTGATTTTTAAAACCTCTAAAAAATACAAAGAGTGGATATATAATAACTTTAAGAAAATCCTCATTTTTGTAATGAGGTCTCTCTGGTTGAAGAACTTCAAAATAAGTATTGTTCTTAAACATTCTTCTATTTTGAAGTAGGCTAAGAATAAAAATCATGAAAATAAATTTTTTTTGACAGAGCAATGACTTAGTTTATGAGAAACTGTAGATCTTCACAGAAAGCGAAGAAACATGTATGTCATGAAGAACTTAGTTATCTCTGTATAAAAAGGGTTAATAAAATTATAAAAAAAATCTGATGCTAAACTGAGTAACTGGGGATTCTGACGTTTAAACAACATGTATCCTTACGTAAAAAAGTTTGCACATAACCCTTGTGGCAGAATGATTATCCAACTTGAGTAATCAAGAACTATGGTGTGTAAAAAGTATGTGTTCTTGCATGAAAAAGCAGTGATATATCTAGATCCTCCTTAAAAATTGTTCTGAAAATATTTAAGAAGATATTCAAGTAAAAATTGATTATTCTTACCTATGTAAAAATATCTAGAATGTTTATTTTCAATACTTGTTGAATTTTCCCCTAGAGATTCCTATATGAAATTGTCAAGTAAGAATGAAGGAGAATGTAAAAACACTTTGACTAGATGTTTTAACTCTATTAAATGTGCCTCTTGTTCTTTCAAAATTTTTAATGGTCAAACTAGGGCTTATAATTTTCAAACTATTTATTTATCTAAAAAGGGGTAAATAAATAAAGTAGAGAGTAATTTCTTTAATTCTTGCATGTTCCCTGAAAATTAAAAAGGCCATGTTCCTCATGATAAAATATTCATTCCCTAATTTTTATGGAGCTTAATCTGATTTTTGCTCTCAAGTAGGTCGACACACATCATCTTCTACATCGACACATATTGTCTCTTTACTCATTGGATCCAGTTAAGTTCCATTCATTTGTACCTCCACCATTCCCCTTCTAGGGCAAGTCGACGCCTTCAAAACCCCCAAAATTGGTCTTGACACACATGCCTGTTCACTTTTCATCTCTCCAAATCTCCCTTCTCTCCCACCTCCAGAAGCATCCTTCTTTTCTGGCGAGGCAACTACTCTTTATCCGTCGCCATGGATCCAAAGCTTGCGGCACGAAGGGGATGAAAATCCAAGGCAGCAACTGGTGTGGTCATCCGAGAACCTGTTGAGAGAAGAACAAAGGCAAAGCATGATGTTGTAGAGAGATCCACTCCTTAAAAATGGAAAGCAGTGTCTCCTCCAGCACCAAGCCATCGGTTCACTCACCCAAGGCTAGCTAAAGAGAAAGCCATGTCTGCAAGGAAGAAGAAGAGTACCTTTGTAGAACTGAGTAGATCCTCTGAGGAGGATGAGAATATGAGCTCAAAGGAAGAAAGCCTAGTTCATGATTCTAACCCTATAGGAGAGGGTTCTACCTTAGTCTCCCCAGCAGTAGCAACCAGGGTCACATCCAGCTCAGAAGAAGAAAATGCAGAAGCATCTAAAGTGATTAGTTCAGAAAATGAAATGGCTGAGTCTGAAATAGCAAAAGAAGAAAAAATCAAAATCTGAAAATGATGAAGAAGAGGAGTATGAGATAGGAAATGAACAAGCAGATGAGTCTGGGTCAACAAGGACGACACTGGAAGCACATCTACCATGGGTTCAGTAGAGCATTGACAGATCCTAAAACCCAGGGCTGCGAATATTTAGGATGAAGGTATAAAGGAAGCCTTCCTTGAGCTATTTGACTTAATTGAGTTTCAAGGGTGGATTGGGTTCATCAGTGAACATAGGATTTTTCATCCTAAGTTAGTGCAGGAGTTCTATACCAATCTTAAGGATACAAAGGAAGGACTAGAGTCAATAGTCATAGGAGTTCACTTCAAATTGAACCACAAGTTGGTAAGTGAAGCTCTGAACATTTCATCACTTGGGGCAGATGCCTATACATATAAATTTTGTCACCATGAGGCATATACTGTGCTCACTGGGATAGAACATGACAAAAGCATAACCAGGAAAACCCATGTCACTAGCTTTAATGCCAATAGATTTCCTCCTCTTAACAAGATATTGCATCACATGATGACCACAATCATCACACCTCAAGGAGGAGGCAGAAGCAGGGTCACAGAAACTCAAAGGTTTCTTTTATATTGCTTGATAAAGAAAGTGAAGGTCAACTTGATAGAAACATTTTGTCAGATAGTCCATGAGACCACAAGGAGGAGTTAATATCTCTACCCTATGTTACACATCTAACTGCTATCTTTCTAAAGGAAAAGGTACCTCTTGCAATTGAAAAATCTCAGACAATTCCAACATACAATATTTACTACCTGGAAAATGTCATGAAATTTATGAAATTCAAGTTGGAGGGAGAAAAATTGGTCAGAGGTTCACCTCACACACAACCCCGACTAGTTGGCAAACCACAGGTGGATCAACCACCTGTTGAGGGTTCAGCAGTAGAAGGCCCACAGGTGGACCAACCACCTACCAAAAGTGTAACGGCCCTGGATATTTATGCCCAATAAGGGTCCATATCCAGATCCGCCTCCTGCGATCGGATCGGAGTCTCGCAAGGGATATCACTGACACATGTCCAGTACGAATATAAAAGACCAGAAGTACAATATATAACATAGGAAAGTACAAGTGTATATAACTGTAATCCACAATGTACAAAAGTCCACAATTACAATATTACATGTCCAAATAAAGAGTACAACTACCTGGGGTATACCTCGAGGAAGCACAAGCTCAAACGACTCAACTACTCTACTGCTGGTGGTACAAGTCTGCACTACTCCTATGTAACCACGCCAAAGTCGGCCAACACCTAAAACAGTCTGTAAGGGAGTGAGCCTCAACAAGTCACTGGCTCAGTAGGGACCTCCCACAAAGAAAGTACAACTTCACTAAAAGACCCCAACCCTAGAGGGTCTCACTGGCAACACCGGTAGCCGAAACATAACATGCACACACACGCATGTTAATCAACAACAAACTATAAACACACCGGCTAAACCCAGTCCTCAGAAAGTAAAGGGAAACACAAGACTAGCTTAGCATCGCTAGTCCACCCTACAACCAAACCACCTTGTCCATAAGCCTCACCGGCAAACCACTGCCTAGGTTACAGTCTCACAGGCAAACCAACCGCACAAAGCATCGGGTTTGGCAACGACCAGCCAACACCCACATACCAAACCCTAACAATAAGCTTTAAAGAACAACCACAAACTCGGGATAGGTCTACACCTGTAAGGCCCCCGAATTTTGTGCATTTAATATTGTTTAATTGGTGCATGTTAAAAATACTTACTCACTTATGTGCATGAGTATAATATATGCTATTCTTGTGAGAGTATATTTATTTATTATTATGTGCAATGTGTATTTAAATAATATAGTGTATATGGTATGTAATTATTGTTATATATCTTGTAAGTATACACAAGGTATTTTTGTACATGTAATATATATTTAAATGTGCGTGCATTATTAAATTTTGAAGTACATAGTATACTTATTTAAATCCATGCATGTTGTATGAAATTATATTGTGTGCACGTAAATATCTATATGTTTAACTTTGTACATATGATATCTACTTATTTCAGTACCCATTAAACGGTTTATGATGTGATTGTGCAACTGTTTTGAAGTATGTGTCTGTTCTGGCCGAAATGCACTGTTGGCGGCATTATCCTGTGGCGCTGACTGCCAGGCCAGAGTGGTTGGCGTCCAGATCGATGGACGCCAATCATCCCTTTGGTGGCACCAGAGGTGGACGCCTATTTCTCCAGCTGTGTGCGTTTTCAGATCTGAAAACGGTAGCGGTTTTGCCGGGTTCTTGTTTAGGAAACCTTCCCAACGGAAGGATAACCTACCCCTAATGCATACACGACCCCTTAGGTTCTATAAAAAGCACTCCTTTTAGATGGATTAGGTTCTTTTGGATCTCTTGAGAAACCCTAGAAAAACCTGTGCGAAAACCCAACTTGGAGAGCTTGGATCCGACAGTTGTTTGCATCTCTAGGCGTTCTTCTTCGACTCGGAGTTGGAACTTGGATAGAAGTATCAACCCCAACATTGGAGTGCGGCCTACATCAACAGGGGATCAGATCACAGAGGATTTAGACCACCTTCTTGGCACTGGCCGAGGAGGGCTTCTCCGACCAAAACATCTGTCTACAGATTTATTTCTAGGCAAGTAGCTTATTGATTCAATCTATAGACTTGTCCTCTAGGGTTTATACATTTTTACGGATTTTTAAATCACGTCCTGGACCCCACAATTCACCAGTTCCTGTGTTAGGTCTACACTGTGTGCAGACATGAGGTAGACGGCCAAATGGTTGCCGTCTAGTTCATGTGTAGACGACAACAAATCCTGCCGTTTACTTCTTCTGACGGCAAGGACCTAGTCGCCTAATTCAACTGTCTTCTGCAAAAATGTGTAAATCCTTGTAATGTGATCTTCGCTGGTCTGTGCATGTTATGAAAGTCAGGGTTTGTCAGATATGGTGTGTTGGTCATATCATGAGGATCTACTAATTTGTCTGAGCATGATATTAACTAGAACAATTTCTATTATTAGAGAATAAGTGTGTTTTGATTGTGGTTAATTCTGATTAAATGGTTCTGTTGCATGTTATAGATCAAGAAGATTACCATGAACTTAGAATGACCGTTCCCATGTTTTGAACCTGTTAGGACCGACTCCGTACTATCTACCATGCTTAACCAAATATTCTTGCTAAATTGCATATGATCTGTGCTATTTACTAAAAATAGTTTTAATGCTCCAAAAATTGTGAAAAATTTCAGATATGTTCCCTGTATTATATGTGAACTGTGGTTAAAATTTGGTAGGATTCTAAGTATTGTGCTATTAGTTTCTGAATTTTTCTACACCATGACATGATAGATTTAAATATAGAATAATAATGTATGTTGAATGTTACTATTTCCGATTTTTTAATGAAGTTATAACTACTGTGTACATGTTTTATATCTGATGAAATGGATGGTTCATTGTCTACCATGTACCAATTGAATTATCTTATAAATTATCTGAATTCTATGTTTAATATTAAAAATAGTTTTTCTGCTCTGAAATTTATGAAAAATGTGTGATGTGTTCTGTGATGCATATGTACCCTATGTTTAAAATTTCAGTTTATTTTGATCACTATAGAATGAGTTACGAATTTCGGAAGGTTCGGTACCATAACTTGAATGTTAAGTCTCAACCAAGTTTAAAAATGTGATTAGCATCATGTTTAGTTTCTGTTAAATTCTGGTTATGACTGATTTAAGAGTTTGAATGCGATAAGTTATATTCCATGAATTATGTATGTGCATGTGCATGGGAAGTGAGAGATCAAGTGATATATGTGTGTATAATGGTTAATGTAACAACATCAATAGTAGTACCCTTAAGGGAAAGCCCAAACATATTATGTTATACCCTGGATAAGGGGCTTGTTAAAATTGTGATACCCTAGACAAGGGGCTTGTTAAATTGTGACACCCTAGGCAAGGGGCTTGTGAAATCATGGAGGTGGACAAGTTCCACTGGTAATGGTGGGAAGGGCATTCCCCGGTTTCGACAGGAACCAAGACTGGATTACTATACTTAGTGCTTAAGTATGGTGATTAAGTACATGAATGTGAATGTGCATGTGCTATATGATCGTCTAGTGGTGGTTTGGGCTGTGTCTTGGCATTGTGTAAAAATGAATATAAGTATAATGTGAAAAATGACGTGATTGTGGCACAAGTATGTGCAAGATATATGTGAATTTGGCACATGTTATGTGCAAAGAAGTGATAAGAAATATGTGAATATGAAAGTGAAAACGATGGGAAATCATGTGTAAATGAAAATGTGATAGTGTGAAAGTAAGTGCATCCGAATATGACATGAGAAGGGAAAGTTGCATGTGTTAATATGAGTTAGATTAATTGTGATTACACGTTTAGTAACATGTTGTGTTGCTTAATGTGACCGCTATGCAATGTCATGTGAATGTGATAAATTTTATATCAAAACAGCAAGCTAAATGTATAATAACGTGTTATATTTGCATGTGGATTGAGTTAGAATCATGCTAGGAGTGTTATCTGTATGGTACAAGTTTCCATGACTAATCTTGTAGAACTGTGCAATGATTTGAATAAAGTATGAAAGCATATGATTGTACGTTTGTACTCATGTTAAGGATACCTTGTTATTAGTAATAATGTTTAGATTATTGTTTTACATGTGTTAGAATAGTTGTTTAACACGATTCCATATAAATTCATTTATGTTATAGCATAAGCATGTATGACTTTAATTGCGGAATTTTTATAGTTCTTGAACTGTTAGAAGGCATGTGTGATAGGTATATAGTTTGAATTTTAAGTTACTTGCTGAGTCTATTGTGTAGACTCACCCTTGCTAAACATTTCAGGAAATTTAGAAGCCGAGGAGAAAGCAAGGTCCGACGAGGAGCATAGAGAATAATTGAAGACTTGTAAATTTATTTTCCAGTATGAAATTTGTAATTTGAACTTGGATATGTATTTGAAACTGGCTCATGTTAATATTTATTATGTTATGTCATTTCTTTATTGGACTATATAGACCGTGGTATGTGGATTAAAGTTGATGAAATAAGAATTTCTTTAAATTTCGTTGCATTAGTATTCTCTATTTGTGTATATCTCAGCCCATTTGTTACTTGTTGGGGTTTTCTCCCCTGTAGCGGCTTGCTCTCATCCGATGTGGGTTGGTATAACTGCACCGGGTGGAAGTGGGTCGTTACAGAGATGGCACAGAGCCAATGGGTTGAGATTATACATGAATAGCCATCAAATAAATCACATCTCTAAGTCATTTTAGTGGAAAGCCAGATCCAAAGAATAATTAAGATAGGATTAGAAAAGTGATAAGATGAAGGCATGATAATATGTTAGGTGTAGTGATAAATGGAGTTTGACTTGGTGTTTATTTTGTAGCGATGGTTGGAAGGACTCAACGTTCGAGTATGCCTGTTCAGGATGAGGATCTAAGGAGGACAACGAATGAGTAGCAGGAAGTACCAGCACCTTAGGGACCACCTGCGCCACCCCCTTCACCGTTGGTTGACTATGGTACATTTATGCAAGGGCTTGTACAAGTGATGTAGACTCAAGCGCAGATGCAAGCAACTCTTCAGACTCAGCTACAGGCTCAGGTTCCGGCACCAGCTCAGCGGGACCGTGGTGTAGGAGGAGTATCGATCATGGAGAGGTTCAGGAGGATGGCTCCACCCTCTTTTAAGGGGGAGAGTGAGCCGTTGGTTGTAGAGAGTTCGCTTAGAGAGATTGAGAAGCTATTTAGAGCTATCTGGTGTGCAGAAGATGACAAGGTCAGTTTGGCGACGTACATGCTTCAGGAGTGAGCGGATGTGTGGTGGTCTTCTGTTCTTCGCACGCAGTTTGAGGGAGTAGAGCTAGAGGTGACCTGGGAAGAGTTCGTGAGGTTGTTTGTGGCCAAGTATGTCCCCGAGCACATTCAGGATAAAATGGAGCAGGAATTCTTGACGTTGACTCAAGGCTCGAGGTCAGTTATGGAGTATGAGGCTAGATTCGCAGAGTTATCGAGGTATGCACCACACATAGTTGCTGATGAGAGGCGCAAGGCAAAGAAGTTTGTGATGGGGCTTAGACCATCATTGAGAGCCAGACTGGTGGCATTTGACCATAGGACCATGGAAGCGGCTCTTAGCGCGGCGTGCAGGCAAGAGAGTGAGATGGAGTTGTATCTGGAGGAGAAGAAGGTTCGGTTGAAGGGGTTGCTAGAACCATTTCAGCGGCAGAAGAGGAAGATGAAGAAGCTCATGGAAGGTCAGCAATCAGCCATAGTACCAGTAGAGTCAGCATCATAGTCAGTAGCTCCTGCAGGCAGCGAGAAGTCCGTATGTGTGCATTGCCGTAAGCGTCATGGCGGAGATGTGTGTTGGACGAGGTCGGGAAGATGTCTCAAGTGTGGTAGCAAGGATCATCGGATTAGAGAGTGTCTAAATCAGAGGAAGACGTTCGTCCCCCGAGATGTTCCAACAGCAAGAACTCAAGCACCGGTCTGAGAGTATGCGTTGACTAGAGGCGACACCGACGATTTCACCAGGTACATGATCTGATCTTTGAGGACGAAGATCTTTATAAGGGGGAGAGGGTGTAAGGCCCCCGAATTTTGTGCATTTAATATTGTTTAATTGGTGCATGTTAAAAATACTTACTCACTTATGTGCATGAGTATAATATATGTTATTCTTGTGAGTGTATATTATATTTATTACTATGTGCAATGTGTATTAAATAATATAGTGTATATGGTATGTAACTATTGTTATATATCTTGTAAGTACACACAAGGTATTTTTGTACATGTAATATATTTAAATGTGCGTGCATTATCAAATTTTGAAGTACATAGTATACTTATTTAAATCCATGCATGTTGTATGAAATTATGTTGTGTGCACGTAAATATGTATATGTTTAACTTTGTACATATGATATCTACTTATTTCAGTACCCATTAAACGGTTTATGATGTGATTGTGCAACTGTTTTGAAGTATGTGTCTGTTCTGGCCGAAATGCACTGTTGGCGGCATTATCCTGTGTAGCTGATTGCTAGGCTAGAGTGGTTGGCATCCAGATCGATGGACGCCAATCATCCCTTTGGTGGCACCAGAGGTCGATGCCTATTTCTCCAGCTATGTGCATTTTCAGATCTGAAAACGGTAGCGGTTTTGCTGGGTTCTTGTTTAGGAAACCTTCCCAACGGAAGGATAACCTACCCCTAATGTGTACACGACCCCTTAGGTTCTATAAAAAGCACCCCTTTTAGACGGATTAGGTTCTTTTGGATCTCTTGAGGAACCCTAGAAAAACCTGAGCGAAAACCCAACTTGGAGAGCTTGGATCCGGCGGTTGTGTGCATCTCCGGGCGTTCTTCTTTGACTGGGAGTTGGAACTTGGATAGAAGTATCACCCCCAACGCTGGAGTGCGGCCTACATCAACAGGAGGATCAGATCTCAGCGGATTTAGACCACCTTCTTGGCACTAGCCGAGCAGGGCTTCTCCGACCAAAACATCTCTCTACACATTTATTTCTAGGCAAGTAGCTTATTGGTTCAATCTATAGACTTGTCCTCTAGGGTTATACATTTTTACGGATTTTTAAATCGCGTCATGGACCCCTCAATTCACCTGTTCCTGCGTTAGGTCTACACTGTGTGCAGACAGAAGGTAAACGGCCAAATGGTTGCCGTCTAGTTCATGTGTAGACGGCAACAGATCCTGACGTTTACTTCTTCTGACGGTAAGGACCTGGTCGCCTAGTTCAACTGTCTTCTGTAGAAATGTGTAAATCCTTGTAATGTGATCTTCGCTGGTCTGTGCATGTTATGAAAGTCAGGGTTTGTCAGATATGGTGTGTTGGTCATATCATGAGGATCTACTAATTTTTCTGAGCATGATATTAACCAGAACAATTTCTATTATTAGAGAATAAGTGTGTTTTGATTGTGGTTAATTCTGATTAAATGGTTCTGTTGCATGTTATAGACCAAGAAGATTATCATGAACTTAGAATGACCGTTCCCATGTTTTGAACCTATTAGGACCGACTCCGATGCTTTACCAAATATTCTTGCTAAATTGCATATGATCTCTGCTATTTACTAAAAATACTTTTCATGCTCCAAAAATTGTGAAAGAATTCAGATATGTTCCCTGTATTATATGTGAACTGTGGTTAAAATTTGGTAGGATTCTAAGTATTGTGCTATTAGTTTCTGAATTTTTCTACACCATGACATGATAGATTTAAATATAGAATAATAATGTATGTTGAATGTTACTATTTCAGAATTTTTAATGAAGTTATAACTACTGTGTACATGTTTTATATCTGATGAAATGGATGGTTCATTGTCTACCATGTAACAATTGAATTATCTTATAAATATCTGAATTCTATGTTTAATATTAAAAATAGTTTTTCTGCTCTGAAATTTATGAAAAATGTGTGATGTGTTCTGTGATACATATGTACCCTGTGTTTAAAATTTCAGTTTATTTTGATCACTATAGAATGAGTTACGAATTTCGGAAGGTTCGGTACCATAACTTGAATGTTAAGTCTCAACCAAGTTTAAAAATGTGATTAGCATCATGTTTAGTTTTTGTTAAATTCTAGTTATGACTGATTTGAGAGTTTGAATGCGATAAGTTATATTCCATGAATTATGTATGTGCATGTGCATGGGAAGTGAGAGATCAAGTGATATATGTGTGTATAATGGTTAATGTAACAACATAAACAAAAGTGCCCATAAGACACTGCCACCCTAGATGCTTGGAGCTGTACTGTAGTAGTGCCCCTAAGGGAAAGCTCAAACATATTATGTGATATCCTGGATAAGGGGCTTGTTAAAATTGTGATACCCTGGACAAGGGGCTTGTTAAATTATGATACCCTAGGCAAGGGGCTTGTGAAATCCTGGAGGTGGACAAGTTCCACTGGTAATGGTGGGAAGGGCTTTCCCCGGTTTCTACAGGAACCAAGACTTGATTACTATGCTTAGTGCTTAAGTATGGTGATTAAGTACATGAATGTGAATGTGCATGTGCTATATGATCGTCTAGTGGTGGTTTGGGCTGTGTCTTGGCATTGTGTAAAAATGAATATAAGTATAATGTGAAAAATGACATGTGATAGTGGCACAAGGTATGTGCAAGATATATGTGAATGTGGCACATGTTATGTGCAAAGTGAAGTGATAAGAAATATGTGAATATGAAAGTGAAAATGATGGGAAATCATGTGTAAATGAAAATGTGATAGTGTGAAAGTAAGTGCATCCGAATATGACATGAGAAGGGAAAGTTGCATGTGTTAATATGAGTTAGATTAATTGTGATTACACGTTTAGTAACATGTTGTGTAGCTTAATGTGACCCCTATGCAAGTGTCATGTGAATGTGATAAATTTTATATCAAAACAGCAAGCTAAATGTATAATAACGTGTTATATTTGCATGTGGATTGATTTAGAATCATGCTAGGAGTGCTATTTGTATGGTACATGTTTCCATGACTAATCTTGTAGAACTGCGCAATGATTTGAATAAAGTATGAAAGCATATGATTGTATGTTTGTACTCATGTTAAGGATACCTTGTTATTAGTAATCATGTTTAGATTATTGTTTTACATGTATTAGAATAGTTGTTTAACACGATTCCATGTAAATTCATTTATGTTATAGCATAAGCATGTATGACTTTAATTGCTGAATTTTTATAGTTCTTGAACTGTTAGAAAGCATGTGTGATAGGTATATAGTTTGAATTTTAAGTTACTTGCTGAGTCTATTGTGTAGACTCACCCTTGCTAAACATTTCAGGAAATTTAGAAGCCGAGGAGAAAGCAAGGTCCGACGTGGAGCGTAGAGAATAATTGAAGACTTGTAAATTTATTTTCCAGTATGAATTTGTAATTTGAACTTGGATATGTATTTGAAACTGGCTCATGTAATATTTATTATGTTATGTCATTTCTTTATTAGACTATATAGACTGTGGTATGTGGATTAAAGTTGATGAAATAAGAATTTCTTTAAATTCCGTTGCATTAGTATTCTCTATTTGTGTATATCTCAGCCCATTTGTTACTTGTTGGGGTTTTCTCCCCTGTAGCGGCTTGCTCTCATCCGATGTGGGTTGGTATAACCACACCGAGTGGAAGTGGGTCATTACAGAGATGGCGCAGAGCCACAGGGTTGAGATTATACATGAATAGCCATCAACTAAATCACATCTCTAAGTCTTTTTAGTGGAAAGCCAGATCCAAAGAATAATTAAGATAGGATTAGAAAGTGATAAGATGAAGGCATGATAATATGTTAGGTGTAGTGATAAATGGAGTTTGACTTGGTGTTTATTTTGTAGTGATGGTTGGAAGGACTCAATGTTCGAGTATGCCTGTTCAGGATGAGGATCCAAGGAGGACAACGAATGAGCAGCAGGAAGTACCAGCACCTCAGGGACCACCTGCGCCACCCCCGCCACCATTGGTTGACTATGGTACATTTATGCAAGGGCTTGTACAAGTGATGCAGACTCAAGCGCAGATGCAAGCAACTCTTCAGACTCAGCTATAGGATCAGGTTCCGACACCAGCTCAGCGGGACCGTGGTGTAGGAGGAGTATCGATGATGGAGAGGTTCAGGAGGATGGCTCCACCCTCTTTTAAGGGGGAGAGTGAGCCGTTGGTTGCGAAGAGTTGGCTTAGAGAGATTGAGAAGATATTTAGAGCTATCCGGTGTGCAGAAGATGACAAGGTCGGTCTGGCGACGTACATGCTTTAAGAGCGAGTGGATGTGTGGTGGACTTTCGTTCTTTGCACGCAGTTTGAGGGAGTAGAGCTATAGGTGACCTGGGAAGAGTTCGTGAGGTTGTTTGTGGCCAAGTATGTCCCCGATCACATTCAGGATAAAATGGAGCAGGAATTCTTGATGTTGACTAAGGGCTCGATGTCAGTTATGGAGTATGAGGCTAGATTCACGGAGTTATCGAGGTATGCACCACCCATAGTTGCTGATGAGAGGCGCAAGGAAAAGAAGTTAGTGATGGGGCTTAGACCATCATTGAGAGCCAGACTGGTGGCATTTGACCATAGGACCATGGAAGCGGCTCTTAGCGCGGCGTGCAGGCAAGAGAGTGAGATGGAGTTGTTTCTGGAGGAGAAGAAGGTTCGGTTGAAGAGGTTGCTAGAACCATTTCAGCGGCAGAAGAGGAAGATGAAGAAGCTCATGGAAGGTCAGCAATCAGCCATAGTACCAGTAGAGTCAGCGTCGCAGTCAGTAGCTCCTGCAGGCAACGAGAAGCCCGTGTGTGTGCACTGCGGTAAGCGTCATGGCGGAGATGTGTGTTGGACGAGGTCAGGAAGATGTCTCAAGTGTGGTAGCAAGGATCATCGGATTAGAGAGTGTCCAAATCAGAGGAAGAAGTTCGTCCCCCGAGATGTTCCAACAGCAAGAACTCAAGCACCGGTCATAGAGTATGCGTTGACTGGAGGCGACACTGACGATTTCACCAGGTACATGATCTGATCTTTGAGGATGAAGATCTTTTTAAGGGGGAGAGTGTGTAAGGACCCCGAATTTTGTGCATTTAATATTGTTTAATTGGTGCATGTTAAAAATACTTACTCACTTATGTGCATGAGTATAATATATGTTATTCTTGTGAGTGTATATTATATTATTACTATGTGCAATGTGTATTTAAATAATATAGTGTATATGGTATGTAATTATTGTTATATATCTTGTAAGTACACACAAGTATTTTTGTTTGTACAAATATATATTTAAATGTGCGTGCATTATCAAAATTTGAAGTACATAGTATACTTATTTAAATCCATGCATGTTGTATGAATTATGTTGTGTGCACGTAAATATGTATATGTTTAACTTTGTACATATGATATCTACTTATTTCAGTACCCATTTAACGGTTTATGATGTGATTGTGCAACTGTTTTGAAGTATGTGTCTGTTCTGGCCGAAATGCACTGTTGGCGGCATTATCCTGTGTCGCTGACTGCTAGGCCAGAGTGGTTGGCGTCCAGATCGATGGACGCCAATCATCCCTTTGGTGGCACCAGAGGTCGATGCCTATTTCTCCAGCTGTGTGCATTTTCAGATCTGAAAATGGTAGCGGTTTTGCCGGGTTCTTGTTTAGGAAACCTTCCCAACGGAAGGATAACCTACCCCTAATGCGTACACGACCCCTTAGGTTCTATAAAAAGCACCCCTTTTAGACGGATTAGGTTCTTTTGGATCTCTTGAGGAACCCTAGAAAAACCTGAGTGAAAACCCAACTTGGAGAGCTTGGATCCGGCGGTTGTGTGCATCTCCAGGCGTTCTTCTTCGACTGGGAGTTTGAACATGGATAGAAGTATCACCCCCAACGCTGGAGTGCGGCCTACATCAACAGGCGGATCAGATCTCAGCAGATTTAGACCACCTTCTTGGCACTGGCCGAGGAGGGCTTCTCCGACCAAAACATCTCTCTACAGATTTATTTCTAGGCAAGTAGCTTATTGATTCAATCTATAGACTTGTCCTCTAGGGTTTATACATTTTTACAGATTTTTAAATCGCATCTTGGACCCCTCAATTCACCTGTTCCCGTGTTAAGTCTACACTATGTGCAGACAGGAGGTAGACGACCAAATGGTTGCCGTCTAGTTCATGTGTAGACAGCAACAGATTCTGCCGTTTACTTCTTCTGATGGCAAGAATCTAGTCGCCTAGTTCAACTGTCTTCTGTAGAAATGTGTAAATCCTTGTAATGTGATCTTTGCTGGTCTGTGCATGCTATGAAAGTCAGGGTTTGTCATATGGTGTGTAGGTCTTATCATGAGGATCTACTAATTTTTCTGAGCATGATATTAACTAGAACAATTTCTATTATTAGAGAATAAGTGTGTTTTGATTGTGGTTAATTTTGATTAAATGGTTCTGTTGCATGTTACAGAGCAAGAAGATTACTATGAACTTAGAATGACTGTTCCCATGTTTTGAACCTGTTAGGACCGACTCCGTACTGTCTACCATGCTTAACTAAATATTCTTACTAAATTGCATATGATCTGTGCTATTTATTAAAAATAGTTTTAATGCTCCAAAAATTGTGAAAAATTTAAGATATGTTCCGTGTATTATTTTTGAACTGTGGTTAAAATTTGGTAGGATTCTAAGTATTATGCAGAGTGCTATTAGTTTCTGAATTTTTCTACACCATGACATGATAGATTTAAATATAGAATAATAATGTATGTTGAATGTTACTGTTTCACAAATTTTAATGTAGTTATAACTACTGTGTACATGTTTTATATCCAATGAAATGGATGGTTCATTGTGTACCATGTACCAATTGAATTATCTTATAAATTGCCTAAATTTTATGTTTAATATTAAAAATAGTTTTTCTGCTCTGAAATTATGAAAAATGTATGATGTGTTCTGTGATACATGTGTGTCCTGTGTTTAAACTTTCAGTTTATTTTGATCGCTATAGAATGAGTTACGAATTTCATAAGGTTCGGTACCATAACTTGAATGTTAAGTCTCAACCAAGTTTAAAAATGTGATTAGCATCAAGTTTAGTTTCTGTTAAATTCTGGTTATGACTGATTTGAGAGTTTGAATGCGATAAGTTATATTCCATGAGTTATGTATGTGCATGTGCATGGGAAGTGAGAGATCAAGTGATATATGTGTGTATAATGGTTAATCTAACAACATAAACAAAAGTGCCCATAAGACACTGCCACCCTAGATGCTTGGAGCTGTACTATAGTAGTGCCTCTACGGGAAAGCTCAAACATATTATGTGATACCTTGGATTAGGGGTTTGTTAAAATTGTGATACCTTGGACAAGGGGCTTGTTAAATTGTGATACCCTAGGCAAGGGGCTTGTGAAATCATGGAGGTGGACAAGTTCCACTGGTAATGGTGGGAAGGGCTTTTCTCGATTTCTGCAGGAAACAAGACTTGATTACTATGCTTAGTGCTTAAGTATGGTGATTAAGTACATGAATGTGAATGTGCATGTGCTATATGATCGTCTAGTGGTGGTTTGGGCTGTGTCTTGGCATTGTGTAAAAATGAATATAAGTATAATGTGAAAAATGACATGTGATTGTGGCACAAAGTATGTGCAAGACATATGTGAATGTGGCACATGTTATGTGCAAAGTTAAGTGATAAGAAATATGTGAATATGAAAGTGAAAACGATGGGAAATCATGTGTAAATGAAAATGTGATAGTGTGAAAGTAAGTGCATCCGAATATGACATGAGAAGGAAAGTTGCATGTGTTAATATGAGTTAGATTAATTGTGATTACACATTTAGTAACATGTTGTGTAGCTTAATGTGACCCCTATGCAAGTGTCATGTGATGTGATAAATTTTATATCAAAATAGCAAGCTAAATGTAGTAAAGTGTTATATTTGCATGTGGATTGAGTTAGAATCATGCTAGGAGTGTTATCTGTATGGTACAAGTTTCCATGACTAATCTTGTAGAACTGTGCAATGATTTGAATAAAGTATGAAAGCATATGATTGTATGTTTGTACTCATGTTAAGGATACCTTGTTATTAGTAATAATGTTTAGATTATTGTTTTACATGTGTTAGAATAGTTGTTTAACACGATTCCATGTAAATTCATTTATGTTATAGAATAAGCATGTATGACTTTAATTGCTGAATTTTTTAGTTCTTGAACTGTTAGAAAGCATGTGTGATAGGTATATAGTTTGAATTTTAAGTTACTTGCTGAGTCTATTGTGTAGACTCACCCTTGCTAAACATTTCAGGAAATTTAGAAGCCGAGGAGAAAGCAAGATCCGACGAGGAGCGTAGAGAATAATTGAAGACTTGTAAATTTATTTTCCAGTATGAAATTTGTAATTTGAACTTGGATATGTATTTGAAACTGGCTCATGTTAATGTTTATTATGTTATGTCATTTCTTTATTGGACTATATAGATTGTGGTATGTGGATTAAAGTTGATGGAATAAGAATTTGTTTAAATTCCGTTGCATTAGTATTCTCTATTTGTGTATATCTCAGCCCATTTGTTACTTGTTGGGGTTTTCTCCCCTGTAGCGGCTTGCTCTCATCCGATGTGGGTTGGTATAACCGTACGAGATGGAAGTGGGTCGTTACAACACCAAACCTTCACTACCCAACACCCAATATTCCCCACGGAGACCAAACCGCGTCGAACACAGCCGCCGCCACTTGAATCGCGTCGACCATTCCAGACGCCATTCCAAACCTTGTCGCGACAGGGGCAAGCGCCGCGACCAGATCGCGTCGGCCCTTCCAGACGCTATTCAAAATGCTGTCGTGACAGGCCTTAGCGACGCGACCAAGTCGCGTCGGCCCGATTCGATGCCACTAGATCCGATCGGTCAATCCTTCGGTCAACACTTAGTCGCGTCCAACAACACAGACGCGTTTCCACATGAACGCGTCGGGTCAACTAGACGCAACATCAACGCCGCCTTAACACGAAGGACAAAACCCGAAATGCATCGGCTCAACGTGACGCGTTCACATGAATGCGTCGGCTGTCCTTGCCGAATTTCAACAAAGACTATGAGTTCAGCTCACAGGCCGAACCCACCTCCTCCACGAAAGAAACACCACACATATACTTATAAAACATCAAAGTAAAGCTGTAACAATATAAAATTCCATTCATTCAAACCACCCAAGCATGCACTACCCTTAAACCCAAACCAAGCATGCTTTAAAACTGGTAACGAAGGTAGGAAGTCTCCCTACCGGAAGAAGACGCCGAAGAACGCCCCAAAGCCTCCTCGCCGACGGCACGCCCATGCTCCAAGCATCGTCCTCGCGTGGTTCCTGCGCCGCACGAGCGATCTGAAGCCGAAACTGCCGGAAACCTCCATGGAATGCACCACAGCAACCTCCCCTACGCCAAACAGAGCCTCCTCTGCTCTATCTGGCCGAAACGAAGCTTTTATCACACTTTTTCAAATCGCATCTAGGACAGACGCCGCGTTTAACTTCCTTAAAAGCATCCCCTCTGTCCGACGCCAAATAGAAACCCGTGCCACGTGTCACAGAGGCGGTTCTTGGAATTGCATCCGGCATGTACGATGCGTTCAAATCGTGTCGCCAACCTCCGCTGCGATTCCAAACAGTGAATTAGTAGTGCAATTGGGCTGGCATATCCTACCCACACTGCTCACTCTGTGCTCAGAAAACTCAAACACAGCCCATTTACCATCTCTTGGTCAAGAACACCACACATAGACCCGATAAACCTGGATCCGAATGACCGTACTGTTACATTACTAACACCTAAAAAGAAATGTCATCCTCGACATTTAGGGCAAAACCACGGCAAGTCAGACTAACACCTAAAAAGAAATAAAGCTATATACAGAACAAGTAGGATACACTTTCTCTGCTCTCGTCTTTCAAATCACTGCACACGGACTATCTTGATCTGCTTATTCTCATATCTTTCCTACTTTACCTTTCTCTTTCATAATTGTTTTGCTCTTCCTTTCTCTTTATTTCCTTTCCATACTTGCTCCGCCCAATTGGTACGATCCATTCTTCCTTTACTTTCTGGCCGCAAACAATTCCACCTTGCTGTTGGCGCTTTATTTCCTTGGACTCAACTTGTTTCAACACTTTCCTGGTTGTGCTTGCAAGATCCTTTACTGGGCCGCTTTACTTTCTCAAATCATTTACTAAACACAGCTCCACTGTAGTGCTTTAACATATCATAACCTCTTTCAATTCTCAAATTTTCCAGTGTCATTTCATTTTTGGGCTGCTCCTCTTGCTCAAAACCTTTCACTTAACATTGCCACCCTTAGGTGCTCTTCCATATTAAACTCTGCTTTAAGTTCTCAAATTTCTTTGTGCCTTTCCTTTCTCTGCTCGTCACTGCCAACTGACACTCTGCTTCATCTGTATTCAAATTCTCAACTGCCAGCTTTCTCACAAAGAATCAATTACCATCTTTGAATTTCCTGTCTCTTTATACCATTCTGCGCGTACTGCTTCAACTCATATCTGATCAAGAACCACTGCCTCTTTGCTCAATTGTGCATAAACCTCAAACTTTTCTTTCAATCAAGCAGATCTTGGATAATATGGGAATACATGGTATTCCCTGCTTCTGCTGCGCCACTTTGATCACACTGAACATTCAGCAAAAATGTTCCTTGAATTTTGCCCTCATCATTATTTTCAATTACTATCCACTTTCACCATTACTCTTTTCTAGCTGGACTCAATTCTCATTTTACTCATTCCTCAATTCATCTTGCTCAATCTTTTAACACTAGAAGAAAATACTTGAATTTCTGATCTGCTTCCTTTTATATTTCAATTCTGGTTGCGTCATAGACTTCATTTTCGAATGCTACCACACTGCTACCGACATACCTTACTCTTCATATACCTTCCTGGCTTTAAATAACATCTTCCCTGGCCAACTAATCATATCATAATCATAATCTTTCAAAATACTCTTTAACTGATCTACTTTTGCTCTCAAATCAAATTCAGGAATACCTTTATCAAAGTACACTTCTGTTTAATGAAATCTCTTTCCATGCACTGGCTTGCAAGCCTTTGCTGAACATTTTCTGAACCATCTGATTATACCTGCTTCTTAATCCACTATACTCTTTCTTTCTCTGGTCAATAATACTCAACTAATCTGTACTGCCAACTGCCAATATTACAACCGCGATATATTCCTTTGAAACACTTTACTAACTGGCTAGCCTCAATACATCTTTCTCACTGTAATTCTTATTACTATCTAATCTTCTTTTCATTCATGTTCTGCCCCAGCCAAACTCTGACACATCTCTTTCAAATTCCATAATCTGCTCTACTTGATTCCATAACCAAACACAACTTCTAATCATTACTAATTCTACAGTCTTCAATAAAATCTTCTGCAGAACCTCCACAAACTATCGTCCGCCACGCAGATATCTTTCTTCCACAAATCTCTATTATCTCAATTTCTTTACACCATCACTATTCATAACAACTCTTTATTCCTGAACTCATAGATACAACCATTTCTAATCACACACATCTTAAGTCTAGCTACCACTACTCTTGTGCCTCTGCTATCATTTTCTCATCTGGGGCTGATCCGCTTTATACATTTATCCCAAAATTTTCTTACCACTCTAATCACACTATTCACCAAACTGTTCCTTGATATCAACTGGCACAAATCTCAACACAATGATCACCTGTGCTAAGGTTCTCAGCCACTAATGCACACTTAATCATCTTTATCACATATGGCTCTATTCCTCATTCCAACTCTGTTTCCTCTGCTATTCCATCATATCTTAATTTATACCTATCTTTGCCAATTCTATATCTCACTAAAACATTCTTCCTGGATTTCATAGTTGAAATCACTAATCCCAATGGTTTCATGGCTATGGATTCCTTAAACAACTTAACTGGCTTTTGACACACTGAATTTCTATCTCTAATCTTACCATTTTTCTGTCGTGTCTAACATATGCTAAGTTTACACACAACCTTTTTCATAATCTTTCTCTTTCCACAAACTATATTACTTACCAATCATCTCTGTCCCTGCTACTACCAACAGCTGCCCAACCAACATATATAATTCACATAACAAAAACTTACGTGAAAACCATTTTAAATCACGTAAAACCGCAGACTTACTACCAGCAGTGGACATTAATCCATGTATTGGGACATTGTACCTTCAATGTCTTTTCATATTCTAACTGGACTATTGCTCTGATACCAACTGTAACGGCCCTGGATATTTATGCCCAATAAGGGTCCATATCCAGATCCGCCTCCCAAGATCGGACCGGAGTCTCGCAAGGGATATCACTAACACGTGTCCAGTATGAATATAAAAGACCACAAGTACAATATATAACACAGGAAAGTACAAGTGTATATAACTGTAATCCACAATGTACAAAAGTCTACAATTACAATATTACATGTCCAAATAAAGAGTACAACTACCTGGGGTATACCCCGAGGGAGGACAAGCTCAAACGACTCAACTACTCTACTACTAGTGGTACAAGTTTGCACTACTCTTGCGTAACCACGCCAAAGTCGGCCAACACCTGAAACAGTATGTAAGGGAGTGAGCCTCAACAAGTCATTGGCTTAGTAGGGACCTCCCACAAAGAAAGCACAACTACACTAAAAGACCTCAACCCCAGAGGGTCTCACTGGCAACACCGGTAGCCGAAACATAACATGCACACACACGCATGTTAATCAACAACAAACTATAAACACATTGGCTAAACCCAGTCCTCGAAAAGTAAAGGGAAACACAAGGCTAGCTTAGCATCGCTAGTCCACCCTACAACCAAACCACCTCGACCATAAGCCTCACCGGCAAACCACTGCCTAGGTTACAGTCTCACAGGCAAACCAACCACACAAAGCATCGGGTTTGGCAACGACCAGCCAACACCCACATAACAAACCATAACAATAACCTTTAAAGAACAACCACAAACCTGGGCTAGGTCTACACTAGACCTTCACTGCCCAACACCCAATATTCCCCTCAGAGACCAAACCGCGTCGAACACATCCGCCGCCACTTGAATCACGTTGACCATTCCAGACGCCATTCCAAACCTTGTCGCGACAGGGGCAAGCGCCGTGACCAGATCGCGTCGGCCCTTCCAGACGCTATTCAAAATGCTGTCGCGATAGGCCTTAGCGACGCGACCAAGTCGCGTCGGCCCAATACGACGCCACTAGATCCGATCGGTCAAACGTTTGGTCAACACTTAGTCGCGTCCAACAACATAGACGCGTTTCCTTATGAATGTGTCAGGTCAACCAGACGCAACATCAATGCTGCCTTAACACGACGGACAAAACCCGAAACGCGTCGGCTCAGAGCGACGCGTTCACATGAACACGTCGGCTGTCCTGGCCGCGTTTCAACAAAGACTGTGAGTTCAGCTCACAGGCCGAACCCACCTCCTCCACGGGAGAAACACCACACATATACTTATAAAACATCAAAGTAAAGCTGTAACAATATAAAATTCCATTCATTCAAACCACCCAAGCATGCACTACCCTTAAACCCAAACCAAGCATGCTTTAAAACTGGTAACGAAGGTAGGAAGTCTCCCTACCAGAAGAAGACGTTGAAGAACACCCCAAAGCCTCCTCGCCGACGGCGCGCCCATGCTCCGAGCATCGTCCTCCCGTGGTTCCCATGCCGCACGAGCCATCCAAAGCTGAAACCGCCGAAAACCTCCATGGAAGGCGCCACAGCAACCTCCCCTGCGCCGGACAGAGCCTCCTCTGCTCTGTCTGGCCGAAACGAAGCTTTTATCACACTTTTGCAAATCGCGTCCAAGATAGACGCCGCATTTAACTTCCTTAAATGCGTCCCCTCTGTCCGACGCCAAATAGAAACCCGTGCCACATGTCACAGAGGCAGTTCCTGGAATCGCATCCGGCATGTATGACGCGTTCAAATCGCGTCGCCAACCTCCGCCGCGATTCCAAACAGTGAACCAACAGTGCAATTGGGCTGGCATATCCAGCCCACATTGCTCACTCTGTGCTCAGAAAACTCAAACACAGCCCATTGACCATCTCTTGGTCAAGAACACCACACATAGATCCGATAAACCCGGATCCGAACGACCGTACTGTTACAGAAAGTGTTCAAGATGGGGATATGCATGAGGCTCAATATCCATCTCCCCCACAGTATGATCATGCAGCTCTAAGTTCCATGGACCAAAATGAAAATAATGAAATTGATACATTTGATCTAGCTATAGCTCATGTAAGAGCAAGGGCAGAAACTCAAGAAACCCACCATGAGCCGCACATCAAGTAGCACCTCATGTTAGACATGAGTATGCAATGCCATCTTAGTTACTCCAACTCTTTCAAGATCAATTTGACAAGTTGTATGATTCAATGGAGCAATTGTCTTTCCAAATGGAGCAACAATCTCCTATATTTGGCTTCAGAATCAAAATGCTTGGGAACACCATATAGTCTCACTTCAATAAGCAACAACAAAGTGTTGAGTTTGCAGTAGGGAGATTCAACAGATTGGTTGAGAAGCTAGCTGAGGCGTCACATCAGGCCTCCTTCATGCAAACCAAGCTGAATAATCAACTAAAGTTAGTGGAAAGTTTGATGAAAGCCAGCAATGACAATGCTGAAGTTATAGTCTCAGAGATCCAAAAGCTGAGACTTCCCTATGCACACATTGTGCAGAACATGGAAGCATTGAAGGAACATAATTGCTTGGCTCTTACCCAACTTGACGAGATGAAGAAATAGTTTGAAAAGATCTGGAAGCTTCCATGTGAGACAGACACTGCCAACAGTACATTTGCTACATCTTCTACAACAGCACCACCCTTGCCTATGGGTTGGATCAGATGTCTGTTCATGTAAATGATGGCTTGAGGGCAGTGAATGACACCTTGAATACTAGACTCAATGGTGTTCAAATTTACTTGAGAGAGAACTATGATGATCTGTATGCTAGAATGGCAAGGACTGAGGCCAGGCTATTAGCCAGTCCCTCTCAACCCCTTGCTCCACCTCCGTGATAGAGTTTCTTTTCACCCATTCTTTTGATGATGTCAAAGGGGGAGAAAGACTAGATTTTGTGATGTTTTTGTTATGTATAAAGTTCTTTTCTAGTTGATAATTAAATGAAATGGGCAAATGGGTTTAGAACTTGATCATCACATACATGCATTATATTGTACACATCTTTGAATGAAATGAAATGTATTTTATGTTCCCACATTTTGATGGACTTGTGAGTCTAGTTGGAATGACTGAATGTGTGATGCCTGTTGGGATGGAGTGTCCTAAATGGTTACTTGAATAACATGTAAAAAATTTATGAATCATAGATGCCATCATAAAAGAGGGGGAGATTGTTGTGTCCCTTATTTTGATGATGTCCATGACCATGTCAAACTATGATACATAATCCACATAATTGCTTAAAAATATTTTAACTCTTTTATACTCATAATAGGTACCATCACAAGCAAAAGATCACATGTGCATCGACACATGTTGCTCAAGAGGTTGACACACCAACACTTCCGGTAAAGCCTTAAAGGATCAAGACATGGTTGCGGCAACACAAGTTCATTAGGAGGTCAACGCACCTGGTCTATCCAGTACCATCACAAGCAAAAGATCTTATGTGCATCAACACATGTTGATCAAGTGGTCGACGCACCAGCTCTTCCAGTAAGGCCATGAAGGATCAAGACACAGTTGCGTCGACACAAGTTCATCATGAGGTCAACACACCTGGTCTATCTAGTGAGCTATTTTCGAAGAATTTTGTTAGAGCGTAGATGAAGTGCACAAGGTGCGTCGACACACTTTTGACCTACTTTGTCCAAAACTTGTGGAGAACTATGTATATGTTGACACACCTCTTTTGTACGTTGATGTACCCTTCATACAGCTGTTGAGACTAAGTGTCAGTGTACCAAGTTTAGGCACATGATCCAAGGACCAATAATTGGAAATTCCTTGGTTTGATGATGAAGGTTCTGGAAAAGACTTTTTGGCGGCAAGATTCCCACCTTTTCCAACTAACTGGGAGTCTCATGGGTCCCACCTGGAGATTCAGTGCAGTAGCACAAAGGTGAGAGGCTACTATGGTGCGATCTGAGGAGATTTGGAAAAAGGAAGAGTAGATGAGCAAAAGAGGAGGAAGAGCCCTCTGAGAAGAGTTTTTCCTGGTGAAGCATCATGCTGCGCTTGATGGGAGAATTTGTGCTTTGCCAAAGCCATCTCTGTTGTTATCAAAGCAGAGCATCATAATTCTCATCTGATTCAAGGTTATTAGGACTCAACCGTTCGAGGGATTCAAAGAATTGATGGATTCAAGTCTAACAAATAGAAGTCTAGATCCAAAGTTCAAGAGCTGAAGCCTCGAGCACTAAATTGAGAAGATCCAGAGAAATCACACTTGTCTGCTGCAAGAGTGTTTGATCAATTGCCTCTTACCCTTCAAACTATCTTGTGCCGTTGTTTTCTTATTTCAAGCTTCATCTATGTTGTTTGGTTACTCCTACTGGGTGTTAGGAGTGTTGATCTAGCACTGGTTGAGTGTATGGATTATGAGATCTGTGTGATTTCTAAGCTATGTGTCAGCATGTCTTGTAAGATGTGAATCAACAGTTGTCTAAGAGTATCTCACAATTGGATAGTGCTTACTGAAGCCTCACTTGGTTGAAGTGAGGGGTGGATGTAGGTCTCCATATGGGAGTCGAACCACCTAAAAATTCCTGGTGTTCTCTGTGGTTTACTGTGCTTACTTCTTTTATATCACTTGAACTTTTGTTACTACATTCTTTAATTTTTAAAGGGGAAAATCTATTCACCCCCCTCTAGATTTCCAATTCCACTACCAACAGACACCTTGTATTTATAGTTGTTGAACCATTCACCTTTGTCCCTACATTTTGATGATAACTAAACTATGAAAATATATGTATTTAATGATATTTTCCAAGTTAGTTTATCAACTAGAAAAATAGAAAATTCTATTACTTAGATGAAGAACATTGTGAGTATACTGAAAATTTTCCAAGTGTTGCTTCAATTGTTAGTTATAACATGCCTATCGATTAGAAGAATAAAGTCGTAAGTACTCTAAAAATCTTTCTAAGTACCCTTCAATTACTAGTTCGAGTTCACTTCGATTACTAGAACAGATCATTTTGAATATCGCTTCGATTAGCAGTGGAAATTTTCACTTTGATTACAAGTTTAAGTATTGCTTCGATTACTAGTTCAAATATCACTTCGATTACAAGGACAAAATAGCTTCAATTACCACTTCAAGTATCACTTCAATTACAAGAACAAATCACTTCATTTAGTAGTTCAAGTATCCGATTACAAGAACAAGTAGCACTTTGATTATCACTTCGATTATAAGAACAACCTTTGGTTCAATTATCAATTTAAGGATCATATTGATTAGCTTCATAATGGCAATTGTTTAATAGTTCAACTCATTTCGATTACTATTTTGATTATTAGTTGAACTATAATCTAATTGATACATTGATTATGCCTTGATTATCAATGTATTTTTGGATCGATTATTGATTCGATTACTGATGATTTATCAATCAATTATTGCTTTGATTATTGATTTATTTCGAATTGATGATCACTTTGATTATTGGATCAATTATATCATAAAGTCTATTTAATTATTGATCTGATTATCAATGTATTTATATTGATTAGTGGTCTGATTACTGCCCATATTCCTATTGATTATGGATTCAATTATCAACTTATTTCTGAATTGATTATTACTTCGATTACTAGTATATTTCTGCACCAATCATTGATTCGATTAGCAATATATTTTTGTATCGATTAGTGCTCCGATTATAACAATTTTTATATCAATTAACACTTCAATTAGTGACATGTGTAGCATTCCAATTATCACTTTAAGGCATAATTGGATTAGTGATTGTTTGACTAATTATTTCAAAATTAGTTTAGAAAAAAAATTAAATCATTACTATGGTTTCTCTCTCACTTATGTCATACTATAAATTGTATTTCTTCAAGTACATAAGGAACGCGTCTGAATAGTTTAGTATTCTATATGCACACCAAAATATATGCATGCTTGAATAGTTTATTTCAAATCTCTATTTGCCCCCTTTTCCGTGAAAAGTATGTTAAAGTTCTAATGCAAATACTTTATTTGTACATGCCACTAAGCCATCTACAAGCTTACTAAATGTTTTCGTACTATATCAACTTTTTGTTTGCCTATGCTACGTGTATGGATATGACAAAATACCTCTAGTGGAAAGGCCATACCGAGTAGTTGGACTCTTGGGTTAAGGATTGACTTGACAATATCTTTCTTCTCTCTGTATCTTATGCATTTATTGCAATAGGTATACATTACATTTAGAGAAAGAATGTCACATCAAGATGAAGTGTATGTTAGACTCAAAACATGATTAAGAGACATGAGGATGATTAGCAGATACTTCAATGGGTAAATTCAAAATGGAATATAAAAGGAAGCTATAGACAAGATAGAAGACACGTCCAGAGTGCATGGTGACCAATGCAATCTTAGAGCGTCTCAACCAATCAAGTGAAAGCTTCTAAGCATTCCAGATCTCTCTCCTGCTATATTTTATATTTAGCATTCTAGTTCATATTTCTTGAACTTGGTCTCGAAAAGATGTCTTTTCTCTCATTCAAAAAGATAGTGTATTTCCTCTTCTTGCAAGACGAGAAGATCTGTGATAATAGGTGGTGGTTTGTTCCTCTTCTAGATTTGAAGGGAAGATCGGTGAATAGCTGGGTGTTGTGACCATACTGGGGATCTATACTTGTAAGAACCAAGCTAGGGTTTTTACTAGTGGGTGTCTCCACTCACTCGAAAATTGTAGTGGGCTGCCTTCTTGCCTAAAAAGAGAAGAAGATCAGCGGGTGGCTAGGTGTTGATGTACCCATTTGGGTTGTGAAGAGAAGACTGTAATTACGAGGATGTGACCCTCAAAATAAAAGAAACAAGCATGTATGTGCATATTACACCCCAAAATATAAATATAAGGGTGTGATCGCCACCAAGTTTTTTTTAATTAAAAGGCAGTCCTCAGAGGCTCAACCTAGAAGAGTGCACCCTCCCCCAGGGGGGGAGAATGGGATCACTCCACCAGAGAGACCCCTGGGCCAAAAAATTATATATAAAATGGGAAAATATGAACAGCTGAACCACCTTACATCAACCTTACATGGCAAACGCCCATTTTATCTAACATGAGTGTCCCCTTACAAATATGGGGGACACTGCCAGGACCCCAAAAGACGCTACTCCTCTTAATCTGACAACTATAATTGGAAAAAGCATCAGCAACTTGGTTAATCTTGTTGCCCGGTTGGCTAACCCAGAGGGGGGGGTGAATGGGTCTTTAAGTAAAATTTATCTGATAAATACCTGCGCTCAAACAAACATAAAGAGTTCTTGGAAGGGATTAGTAATGGTTAGTAAAAGCAACAATCACACGATAAAGACAATCACACAACACACAGATTTATCCTGGTTCAGATCTCCTCTCCTTAGGAGTCCTACGTCCAGTCCCTGAGCAACCCTCGGATTTCACTAACTAGGGTACAATCCCCCTACGGACAAAGACAACCACCCAGCTCAGCTGGTCTTCCTTCACTCCTGAAGGGAACACAACACCCTGGTACCACCAGGTCTTCCTTCACACACGAAGGGAGAACACAAGAAAATCTTGAAGGAAATGACTAGCCCCTAGATCAAGCTTTTACAAAACTCAATCTGAAGCTACAAGCACTGAGAGTCAAAGATCTACACAGTGGACTCTCTCAGAACTAATCTAGCTCTTCCTTGATTTTTCTTTTCGCAGTACAAGGAGCTAAGAGCCAAGATCGAAAGGAGAGAATTTCTGGCTCTAGAGATTTTCTGAAGACTTGAAAGTAGCAGAGTTCTAGACTCTCTTGAATGACAATATTGCTTCCTTCCTTTTTCGATTATCTGTCTTCAGAACTTCGTCTTGTATTTATATCTCCAATTTGAATAAGGATGAAGAGATGACCGTTGTCTCACAGCTTTAGTGAACGTTAGACTGAAGGATTTGTGGAAGCTTCCTGTCGACAGTCTTTTGTTCTTTGGAGCACGCAAAGTGATGAGATCTTCTGAGTTGGCTTGTAGTTCTATCTGTGTCAGATGTTGTAGGATAGTATATCCTTAAGGTTCTGCAAGGTTGAGCTTTAATGGTAGACAGCTATACTATCTCCAGATGTCAATCAACGTTAGAGCAGATAGACACAAATATGGTAGTGACAGTTTATCGTGCTAGAAGATGCATGCAGAGGATACATGAGAATGGAAGATATGTTCTATATCCGTGCAGAGATACGTTCAGTCTTTATTAAATGCATGGCAGTCAGACAGACGTGATGCGACTTTGACTATTCAACGTAGCTTAAATCAAGGAAAACATTTAATTAATGGAAACATGACTTATGCAGTCGTTATGAAAGTCTGATAGAATCGTTGTGATAAGTTGCTGTAGACTCATAAGAAGTTGTTATGATATCTTATAAAATCGTTACCACAACCAAGTCGTCTATACAGATGATATAAAAAATCGTTATGAAACATGGCAAGTCGTTCTGATTCCGAAGAAATCGATATGAAACACTTATCGAATCGTTATGAGATGCAAGTCGTTGTAATTCTCTAAAGAAATCGTTACGATGACCTACAAAATCGTTATGATGAGCAAGTCGTTATAACTCTCTAAAGAAATCGTTACGATGACTTACAGAATCGTTATGACGAGCAAGTCGTTATAACTCTCTAAAGAAATCGTTACGATGACTTACAGAATCGTTATGACGAGCAATCGTTATAACTCTCAAATGAAATCGTTACAATAACTTACAGAGTCGTATAATGAGCAAGTCGTTATAACTTCTGAAGAAGTCGTTACGATAACTTACAGAGTCGTTATAAAGCAAGTCGTTATAACTTCTGAAGGAGTCGTTACGATAACTTACAGAGTCGTTATAATGAGCAAGTCGTTATAACTTCTGAAGGAGTCGTTACGATAACTTACAGAGTCGTTATAATGAGCAAGTCGTTATAACTTCTGAAGAAGTCGTTACGATAACTTACAGAGTCGTTATGACATCGACTTGTTTGATACAGCAAGATTATTCAATCTTTCAAGTAAATCGTTACAGCTAATGAAGGAATCGTTATGGCTCTTCTGAGAAATGATGTATATAAGTACTTACCACAAATGCTTGACTTTCTTTATGCTTAAGGCTAAATAAAACAAGGTTAGAAAACTTTTAACATGTTTTGTTTATCACCAAAATAAGCATGTAAAAAGTATATGGGGATGGACTGTTCATCAAATCTCCCTATAAGCATGATTAAACAAATACTCCTTCTCCTTAAGCAATGAAGAAGCTTCCCGCCACCACCTATAAACTAGCCAAGATGGACAACGTCCAGTCTGCATGGAAGTCACCAAAGCGAGGGAGTCCGAATTAACAATAGATAGCCACAAACCCAGTTGGTCCGCCAGGCGAAGAGCATCACATAACGCTCGAACTTCTGCAATCATACTATTACCATAGCCATAAAAATGCGCAAAATCCACCCGAACAGAACTATGTGAATCACGTATACAACCTCCACCACCGCACTCTCCAGGATTCCCTTTGCTAGCACCATCCACATTTAAAGAGAAATCAGATAAGGGAGGTATCCATCGACGAAGCTTACATTGTTTAATTCTGCATTGGGTGAAAAATCCCAGCTGATGAAGAACCATTAGCTCATGAGAAATGGCATCCACAACAAACTAAAGTTTAGATAAAGCATGCATAATCGTGAATTTGATTTTGCTAATAACCACCGTGCAGAGACCCTCTTGTTATCATACTTGGCAAGGCATCTTCCCTTCCAAATTTCCCAGAGGACAAGGATGAATCAATGGAGGGAAACATACCCAAAAGGAGAAGAAATATTAGTAGAAGATAGGAAGCTCCACACCCTAGCCGTTATGCTGCTGTGCAGATGAATCGTAGGACTGAGAAGAGGGGAAAACCAATTCCAAAGGGTAGCCGCTAGTTCACCATGGATGAATAGGTGGTTGAGGTCCTCAATCTGAGGGCTTTGACAACAGGAACGACATGATGCTAGATGTATACCACTCTCCGCAATTCTTTGATCAATGACCACAGCTCCATTAATCAGACGCCAGCAGAACAGAGAAGCTCTCCTGTTGAAGGAATGGTGCCACCAAGCTGAGAAGTTGTGTTCAATTCCATTTTCTTCACAGAATTCCATAAATTCTTCATTTTTAAATTCACCACCAAGATTTGACCTGAGATTTGTGATCTGAAATTTCTGATTTTTCTGAACTACTTTGCTGAACTTCAGAAATGCTTGGAAAGCTTCAGATTTGGCTTCTAAAAATGATACCCAAGTATACCTTGAATAATCATCAACAAGCACATAGCCATACAACTTTCCGCCAAGACTGACTGTCCTCATTGGTCCAAACAAATCCATGTGAATTAGTTCCAATGGCTTGGAAGTTGTAACAATTGTTTTAGACTGAAAAGAGGTCTTGGTCTGCTTTCCCTTTGCACAGGCTGAACATATTCCATGTTTTCTGAGCTTGAGTTTGGGAAGTCCTTCAACCAGATCATGCCTTATCAACTTCTTGATCACTGAAGTGCTAGCATGACCAAGTCTTCTATGCCAAAGATCAGATTCATCACTTTTGGTGGTAGCTAGACACAAGTTTACTTCTTTTAACTCTGCTAGTTGCAATGTGTACAGATTCTTCACTCTTTGTGCTTTAAAGACAATCTTGTTGTCCTTCTGAATTATACACTTATCATTCTGAAAACTTACTAAATGTCCTTTGTCACATAGTTGACTTATACTGATCAGATTGTGCTTCAAACCTTCTACATACATAACATCTTCAATTAGATTCTTCTCTTTAGTACCAATGGTTCCACATCCTAGCACTTTTCCTTTTCCATTATCTCCATAAGTTACTTGACCGGATTCTTCTCTAAAACTGGTGAAAAGCTTCCTATCTCCTGTCATATGCCTTGAGCATCCATTATCCAAATACCATTTGGATGCCCTCAACCGGCCCTGCAAAATAGGCTAAGTTGTAACTTTTGGCACCCAAATTTTCTTGGGTCCATGATGGTTAGTTTTAGGAATCCATCTTAAATGTCTAGTGGTGCAGGTGCTAACAGTGTGTCCTAATTGATTGCAATGAGTACAGCACAAACTGAAATCATTTTTCTGTGCACATTGTTGCTGAATTTTGTTTTTGTTTATAGTTATGCTGATTTACCTTTTTAGTATTTTTTATGTTCTTTTCAGCCACAAATTTAGGAGTTGGATACACTTCTGGATAAATAATCTCTTCTTTATATGTGGAGGAGTGTATCCTAATCCATATTTCTTTCTACCAGATCTACAATCTTTAATTCTAACAAATAGTGAGGTTTTGCAATTAGAAATCTTTTCAATGGTAGCTTTTAGATAGTTTTTTCCTCTACTAATTTTTCTTCATTTTTGAGCAAGTTTAGATTTGATTCTAATTCTAAAATTTTGCTATTTTTATTCTTCAAATCTTCATAGAGTAACTCATTTGCTCTTTTAGTTTCATTTAGATTTTGATTCAACCTTTCAGTTTCCTTTTTAAGAAAGGTATTGCTCTTTTCTTGGTGATTAAATTTAGCTTAACTATCTTTATTTGTTTTACCACAGATTTGTATTTTTCATAGAGCACGTTAAATGCATCTTCAATATTATCAGAATCAGATTCAGAACAGGAAGTAAAAGATGTTTCAGAATTTACCTATTTAGTCTTGCCATGAGGGCTAGATTTGCCTTTTCTTCTTTCTCAGATTCCGAGCTGGAAGACTCTGAGTTGGTAGCATCTTCATTATCCCATGTTGCTGCCATAGCCTTCTTTTGAATCTTCTGAACTTCTTTTCTTTTCCTTTCTTCTTATCTGATTTGTCACTTGATCGTTTTTTTGAGTCTGGGACATTCAGATTTGTAATGTCCTGGCTGATTGCATTCATAACATGTAGGTTCTTTCTTCTTGTCTTTCTTAAAGAATTTCCTTGACCCAAATTTCTTCTTCTTAGCCAAGATTCTTTGCAGCTTCCTTGAGAGCATAGCCTCATCATCACTGTCATCTGATTTCTCTTTGGAATCCTCAAATGAAGAGGAATCTGCAATCTTTAAAGCATTTGAAATTTTCTTCTTTGAAGAATTTTCAGAGAACCTTTCCATGTTTATTTCATGTGCCATGAGGGATCCTATTAACTTATCAATAGTTAATTGTGTTAGATCATGTGCTTCCTCTATGGCTGTGACTTTAGGTGTCCAAACATTTGTTAGAGATCTTAATATTTTTCTAACAGTTTCTTCGTTTGTCAGATTTTTCCCTAAAGCACTTAAACCTACAATTATATTAGAAAATTTATTGTACATTTGAGTGATATTCTCATTTGGAATCATTTTGAATTGTTCATACTGAGATACAAGTATGTCTATTCTAGTTTTCTTAACCCTATCTGTGCCTTCATATGTAACTTGTAGCTTGTCCCACATTTCTTTTGCTGTTTTACAGGCTGATAATCTATTAAACTCTCTTTTAGATAAAGCACAGCATAGATAATTTTTTGCTTTATAATTTAGAGACATATTTCTTTTGTCAGCAATAGAAAGAGCACCAGAAGAGGATTCTGCAAGGACTTGAAAATCACCTTGTTCTATTACCTGCCAGAGGTCGAAGTCAGTACCTCTGATGAAGCATTCCATTCTCATCTTCCAATATTGATAATCTTCACCATCAAAGAATGGTGGTCTTGTAACCAATTGGCCTTCATAGTTGTGAGCTTCAGATGCCATTTCTTCTCAAATCTTTTTAGGATTCTTCTGAGAAGACCATGCTCTGATACCACTTGTTGGATCGAAATAGCAAGCTAAGCAGTCCTAGAGGGGGTGAATAGGACTTTTGATCTTTTAAAATTTCTTCTGAAAATCACAGCACTAAATAAATAGGTTAGTACTCAAAGTGATGTGTGTGATTCAAGTGTAGACTTGGCGGAAACAATCACACAAAGAAATTAGACAAAGATTTTATCCTGGTTCGGCCCTTCCCACATGGAAGTCCTACATCCAGTCCTCAAGCCAACCACTTGAGATTTCACTAATCTGCCAATGAATTTGGCCTTCTCTCACCCTTGAGAGGAATTATAATACCCACTTACTCCCGAGCAAGTCTTCCCTATACAGGGGTACAGAAATGCCTTTTCACCAAGGCCTTCCCTTCACAAGAGGGGCAAAGTGCAGAGACAGACTTCTGCACAAGTACAAAGAAAAATTGACAGGGGGTGTTTGCCTCAAAATTGAGCACAAACACACAGACTTCAGATGGATACAACAGATATAGAATTGATTCTAAATCCTATCTGAAGTGAAAGGGGGTGTACTAAAGAGAATTAACACTGAGTACAATTGCCACCCACAGACAGAACTTCTCCTATCTGAGCACAAGGAAACTCTCAAAGGAAATCAAGCATGAAGGCTTCAGAGAGCTTGAGGAAGACGAATGGCTCTTGTAGGAGAATGAGACTTGAAACACTTGTGGATTCTATGTATCACTGTATGTATCTCTCAGTACGTTGTATATCTGTATCAATTCTCTTCCTCTTGAGCTCCTTTTATAGTCTTCAAATTATGACCGTTTGAGAAGATGACCGTTTAAGCTTGTGGCCGTTTGCAATATAGCGTTTGAGGAGGAATTTTGAGTTTCTTTGTGTCCTGAAGATATTCCCAGCAGGTCTTCAAAAAAGCTTCTTCCCGAGGTCTTTATTTTGTTAACAGCTAGAAGATAAGTTCTTGTAGCAAATAGCTGAGGGAGAGGCGTGCTGAACACATGCTCAATAAATGCCTGTTGCAAGGACAAGACAAAACGAAAAAAAAGTATCTCCATACCCTTATGGTAGGTGGGTCAGAAAAGTTCAGTACATAGTATGGAACCTCGCATCCCATCAGTATTATAGATAGCAGACAGACAGACAAAAAGTTAAAGTATGGGTCTATCAGTGGTAGGTGAGATGGTCAGATGCCATGCGTCTGAATTTTACATAAATGCTATGTGTCTTGAGAAGCTAACAATAAGGCAAGGTAGGACATCAGTACTGAGAAATTTAAGGAGACACTTTTCAGAACATGTTTAGCATAGGATAATTAATTTGAGAGCTTTCATGTCAAGATCCTGTCAAAAATATAATAATAATTTTTGAAGTTATTAAGATAATATGCATACAACAATCTTGTTATTAAAAATACACAAACTAGATTTGATGATGTTCATATAGAACTGGTGTGAAAAGTACATACAGAATTTGTCAGTGTAGTCGAATGTGAACAGATGAGTTGATTGAAGAAGTAAGAGTGAAACGACTCAGAGAGATCAATATGATTCGATTACAATTAAGTACAGAGTTTCTAAAGTACTTGATTTAGGCATTTGAAGGTATTGGTCGAATACAGAGCAGACGTTCGACTTTAAGTGCAACGGCCCTCATTATACCGGTACGGTCATACCGACCCACGTCGATATAACGAGTGCTGCCACAGTGGGACATTTACCCAACACTATCACATGATTGAGATATACACAAATATAGATACAGAGTCGCGGAAGTAAAGGACTAACAGTCATCACATTCCATCATCCACATTATCATACATGATCCATATAGCAAAATAAAAGACTAAACTTTCATAATTGAAATTAACCAAGCTACATTGTCCACAAAATTAAAGTTCTACATCTAATACATAGTTTGTCCACAATTACATAATGATAATCCTAATACAAGCTACAATTTACATACTATGAAACAAAAAGGGACACAACGTCAACTCCACCAGCTAATCTCCACGCTCGGAGTCGCTCTCCACTGTCTCATCCAAAGGTGTGTCACCAACTACACCTGTACGCCGAAGCAAGGAGTGAGTCTAACAGACTCAGCAAGTAGCTCCATACACATCATTCATGCATACATCATAGTAGGGTTTACTATTTCTATTTGCAAGGCAACATATAGCATGCTTGAACATTTATGAGAGACAACCTATCATGGTATTTCTACAAAATCAAAACACATGGTACATGGTTTAAAATGTTTCAATTAACACTTCCTATCACATGCTTTCTACTCATTCAATCACATGAAGACTACACTTCCGATTTGACTAAACATGATAGCAATTTATATGGGATTAGAAATATCATAGCATGAATTAACGTATCATATTCTAACACATTTACTTCACATGGTTACACATTCCCATATTTCACATGGTTCATTTTTCAAGCATTTCACATGTACACATGTTCACATTCTAACATAAGGGTTCACATGGTTTCTTATTTCACATTTGCAGGTTCACATATATACAATTTACACATATTCACATATACACATTACACATGTTCACATATACACATTTCACAATTTATTTGCCGTGACACATAGTTCGAACCACCACTAGAAGGACACATCACATACACATAACACATAGCACATCACCTAGGCAATACAGTGATGACTCTTGGCACTGCGCAGACTGGGAGAACACGTCTCCACCCTAACCAGTGGTACTTGTCCACCTCCAGGATTTCATCCTAATGCCCTTAGGATATCTTAACACACATGAACCTTCTCATGGGGACTTTCCATGATACGGTTCCACAGCCCTCTATGGAAGCAGTGTCACACACGGCACATTTTACACATTACACATTCCGATTAACACACGTTTCACATGTGATTTTCACACTTTCTTGTTTATGCACATGGTTCAGTTCATCCCTATCATGATGCTACTAATAACAGAAATCAAGCATTTAGTAGCTCTCATGGATTAATTGGAACACACATCATTTAACCTTGATCATGGTACATGTATTCATACTCATTTTCACATGAAAATCTCATAATGTAGGCTACTGTTATCAAATTTTCCTGAAAATTTTACCACATGCTGTTTTTGGGTATAATAACACACATACAAATTTTCACATTTTTCTGAATTCACATGCATTTATAGAAATTAAAACACTCAGCTTCATGCCATTCTTAAACTAAGTCAACATAGAACATGACATGGAAATTCAGATTTGATCATGCACAGTCATGAACCACACATACATATTGGCACAGAAATTTTCCCGAATTATTTTCCCAACACATGATTTACTAGAATTTTCACAAGGTCTACACATGCTTTCTATTTCTCATTGTAGAAATTATAAGAATTCACATGGAGATGGGAAAATTCCCAAATTTGCAGGGCATGGACTGATACATACAAACATGGTTCATAAAATTCTACAGCATTTGATTCCTCCGAAATCATGGGAACAAGATTAACCAAGCATAACTCTTTCCTACACATGCTTTTCAATAATTCTAATAAATTATGCCATCTACAGAAAAATACAGGAAATTCCACACATATCACATTACCTATTTTACATAACATATAAAATTTACATTATATCCTCATGCGTAGAAATCCGGAAATTAAAGATATAAGGCAGAACAGTTCACTGTTCTGTCAAGAAGAACTAAACGGCATACTGTGGTCGTTTACAAGAGTTGGCGGCCACATCGTTGGCCACTGACTCAAGATCTCAACGTCCATGGGGCTTGCCGTCAAGTTCGGACCTGTGTAAAAACACAGTCCGAGCTCTGAAAAATGGTGAATGTAGGGGATCCAGGACACGAGGAAAATCTGTAAAAATGGTAAAAGCCTCCTAGACACATACATGGACAATGTGGAAGGGGTACTTGCCTTTGGAAAAACTCCTAAAGGGATCAAATCAGTTGGAGAAGCTCTCCTTGGGCAGTCCCAAGAAGCCTCCAAGACGCCTCCACTCCGGCTTCTGTGATGCTCCCCTCTGAAATCCAGGCCGGGGATGTGTAGCCGGTTATGTTGTCCTCCTCCTTGTCGAAGTAGATCCTCAGAAGAAGCCTTGGATCGTCGGATCAAAGCCCTCAAACTTCAGGTTTTCTCACAGGGGCTCTAGGTTTTTCCCTCCTCTTCTCACCTCTTGCAAATGTGAAAGTGGGAAGTGGGGAGAGGCCAACTCGGGTTCAGGAAGTAGGGAAGGCTCTCACCCACTCACCATGCCTATCTGACAGTTTTGGAGCCGTTGGGGGACATCCCCCCAATGGCCACCATACCTTGTTTCAGAAGATAGCAGCTCTGCTGCGCATGCAGGCCAGAGAAGTCGACGTCCAGATCTCTGGACGCCGGAGTGAGTGTTGGCGTCCAGGGTTGGACGTTGACACCACCTCAGCGGCCAGGGGTTGACGCCAATAAGGCCTTCGGCCAGAACCTAATTATGTAGAAAACCATGCATACCGGACATATATACATGCAATGTACATATAGTATCGTATCCACACTACCATCATGCAATAAGCACATTATTTATGTTCAATATAAACACATGCACACGTATTTATGCTATTTTAAATATCCACGAAAAATACGTACATACATACTCAACACAACATACACACATAAATACGAAAAAAAAAAATACGACGGAATTTCGAGGGTCTTACATTAAGAGTCGAAGTCATGAGTCGAATGCAGAATAAAGATATTTGACTGTATGAGTCGAATGTAGAACAAAGGTATTCGACTGTATGAGTCGAATGCAGAACAAAGATATTCGACTGTATGAGTTGAATGCAGAATAAAGGTATTCGACTGTATGAGTCGAATGCAGAACAAATGTATTCGACTGTTTGAGTCGAATGCAGGATAAAGGTATTCGACTGTATGAGTCGAATACTGAAGAAAGTATTCGACTGTATGAGTCGAATACTATGTAAACAACGTGGACTTTGATTTCTGACTGCTATTCTGAAGGAGTTGAATATGGCAGTCGGATTCAGTATGTTGAGAGATATTTGTGGCCTTAGAAATTTTTAGGATACTCTTTCCTGAAAAAAAGAGTTTTGTGATATAAAACATATATTTAAAGATTTGTCATAGCAAAAACATAGTTTTATAAAATCTAAGAAAGTGATTAGATTTCTTAGAGGTAGTTGCTCAACAATTCTCCCCCTTTTTGTTAATGACAAAAATCTTTCAATAGATATGTATCATATGCTATGTTTGTACCTTTTTCTCCCCCTTTGTGACATTAACAGAAAGGATAAAACATTTGAGAATTTCACAAGTTGGAAGAAATTGCATCTATAAAATGGCAAACAGTACATAGTAGCAAGTAGGTTTAAAACAAGAAATTACAACTAAAAAGTTCAGACTCTAGCTGAACGAGGTAACAACAGAGAAGCAGGGATTGATTTCAGGTATGGTTGGATGAGCTCCCAGAGTTTTTCTTCATTCTTGTTGAAGGAATGTTCAAAGAGAGCATCATCAACATTGTAGGCTGGGTTGGTGGAGGGTAATTTTTTGATAGACTTAACGTGGCGCCTCCTGTACCAACCAATCTTGTAGTGAAACTTATCAGTGTCCATCCTGACTCGGAGAGGCACAAATTTTTTGGTGGATGCCAGTTGGAGGAATTCGTTGAAGGTTAGATTCCGATAGAGGCCATGTGAGATGGCTGCATCCTTAGCCTTATAGTATATGAGGTACCTCTCAGCCCAACGATGAGTGACACTCTTATGGAAATCCATGAGAACTTTTGAGTGAAATTGATTGATGTTGAGTTTCATTTTTCGGCACTGAGAGTGGTAGGATGGATAGGCTGCTTCCCATTGCTCAGGGGTGAATCTTTCGGATTCAGCAAAACTGAGCTGGATATCAAGGAGATGCTTGGATTTCTTTGACAATGAATAAATATAAACCTCTAGAAACTGAGCTTAGATTTGTACTTGATTTTGAATCTGGCAGAAATTCGGAGGAATCGATTGAAGAATATTTTAGCAAATTCTCTTCTGTAGGAGACTGCTCCTACCAAAGGAGGGTGAAGTCCTGACGGCAAAGCCACTGACATGGAAGGAGTAATCTCTCTTTGTCCTCGGAGCAAATTCTCATACTGCCCTCTGCAAACATCATGCAATCCCAGTTTGAACCTTTCATGGTTGAAAGATCTCATTTCAAGGTACTTGGCCTGAGAGGCCCTGAGATGCTCTACAAAAAGGGCATGAAATCTAAGAGAAAGATGCTGAGCAGTTGTCAAGTGATGGGTTCTAGATTGATTTTCTAAGAACCTGGCGGCCTCTTCAGGGTATTGATCAACAAATTCTTGGGGAGTGAGGCAGTGGCTCTTCTGAGATATGAGTTGGAGATTAGAAAGAGAAGTTGGGAAGTTTGAATTAAAATAGGAAGCCAGTGTTCAAATGTGAAATCTGACAACTCATGAACTTCCAAAAAGGCTCTAATGGCAAGATATTCTCTGAACAAATCCATGTGTTGTTCAGAGTAATGAGTGAAGGCATACCAAAACGGAGGAAGTAGAGAGGAAGGTTTGTGTCCTTTGGAGGCGGACAGTTGGATACTAGGAAGTATCTCAACTAAAGGCATCAATGTTTTCTTGGAGTCATATTTTGAGGCTGTAGGAAGAGATGAATAAAAATGAGGAGGTTGAGTTGAGAGAGTCATGCTGAACTCTTCAAGAGGTTCAACTTGATATTTCAAGGGGTAGATGGAGAATTTAACGTCCTGTTTGAAGGAATCTACAGGAGTGATTACTGGAAGTAGATCCAAGGAGGAGTGTGGAGATAGTGGTGCTGATGAAGCAAGTTCAGGTGCAGGTGTAGCAGTGGGAGATGTGGCTCTGGAAGAAGGAGAAGGGAGGATTGGTTTGACAGGAACACCATCCTTGACTTATCTCCTCTTCACCTTGCTTTTAAAAGTCTGACGATCTTGAGAGGGCTCGAGAGGTCTCTTGGCTGCTGCCTTCTGCATAGGGTCCTCTATAGCTGTTGCCACTTCTTCTGGCTGATTTTTTGATTCTTGCACTTGCTGCTGCTGCTGCTGCTGCTGCTGATCACTTGGTTTAAATACAACTACTGCCAACTGAGCCTGCTGCTCAGTGGTCTGCTCAACTTGCTGCTGTTCAGATTCAATAGGCTGCTCTTCAGCCTGAACTGCTGGTTCTTTGACAGGTTGCTCAAGATTGGTTCCTCAGGTATAGGTACTTGAGGTTCTGCTTGGTGTTCATTCTCTTGAGCTGGCACTGTCTCTTCTTGCTGCTGTGAGGAGAAAGGCCCTGATGGCCTAGAGGTGCCTGGTTGGCACACCAACTGCAATAGGAGATCCTTGATTTGCTTGACTTCCTCAGACAAGCTATCAAACTTAGTATCTAACAGAACAACTTGCATAAGGAGAACTGACATGTTCTCATTTTGACTTCTAACCATTTCCAAAATATTACTGAGGCTGTTGCTGCTCTCCCCCTGAGACCTTGGCCAGGTCTCAAACTGAGAAGGAGAGTTGTCAGGCTCTCTATCTTCAAAGAGGTGATCCTGGGGGGAAAAGGCTGGAATATCTTTAGAAATGATTCTTTTGCCTCTGAGATCTCTTAGGACATCATTGATGGTGTCCTCTGGAACATCTGGAACTGGAATGGTTGGTGGAACATCTTCTTGCACAGGAATGGACTCTTCAGATCTGATCTGGATAGATGGATGTTCATGCTGAACTTCGGATGCAGAGACTTCATGTGTGAGCAGAGAAACCAAAGATTCATCAGGATATACTTCATGCTCACACTCAGGGACTGAACTTTTGTACCACAAATTCTGCTTCTTACCAACCAAGGAGTACTTGCTTCTTTTTAGAGTGAAAATACCAATCTTCTCCTTGATTCCAACAAACATCTCTCTAGATAGATCCACTGAGAATTTCTTAAAGATAAGAGTCAGTAGAGATCCATATGGAAGAGATTCTTGGAGGTATTTTGAAGCAATCATCTTCTCCAGAATAACTGCTGGCAGATTCACCCTGTGCCTCTGAATTGCCCAAAATAGCAAATTACCATCCCTAGCAGTGATGGAAGAATGAGTTCCTGCTCTAGGGGTGATGATATTGGTAATAATAGAGTGAATCAGTCTTTTCTCAACAGACAACTCATTGACTTGAAGTCCTCGCTTGCTGAGGGTCCCCAGGCTACCAATAATCCCTAGCTTTTGCTTTTCCAAAGGGATGAACTCACTAAGCCTGTGCCCTGAGTTGGGACAATCCAGCAACTCGACCAAAAGCTCTTCAGAAATTATGATTTTGGTGCCTTTAACATACCCTACAACTAAGTTCCCATTAGAGACTTGCAGTGAAGCATAAAAGGATCTGACTGCATCGGTAACAAAGGGTTAAGAAATCTGACACACTCTGGTCCAACCCATAGCATTCAGAGTCTCTTCTACCAAGACAAATTTCCAGACAAATGAGAGAACTCAACAGCCTTCCCAGAGCAAATGGGAATCTTAGCAAGACGCTGGAGTTGGTCAGGGGTCAACTGGACAGACTCGGAAGCCCTAAGGGAAGCCATCTAGATGAAAGAAACGAAAGGGACTTAGGAAACCTTTAGAGGAGAGAAGAAATGACCAGTAGAGATGAAGGATCCTACCTTTCTT
The DNA here is from genome assembly GCA_014218235.1 of Colocasia esculenta. Classification (NCBI taxonomy): domain Eukaryota; kingdom Viridiplantae; phylum Streptophyta; class Magnoliopsida; order Alismatales; family Araceae; genus Colocasia; species Colocasia esculenta. The sequence continues at coordinate 38,347,378 of CM024757.1, read as the reverse complement.
CCGGAGGAATGAGGTTTTAGATGGTTCCGGAGAGTCCATGTCGGAGCACAGTGAAGGCGCGAAGAACGTAAGAAGACTGGTGAGTCGAAAGGGGATTTCAAACGAGTGTTTTGAAAGGAGAAGGGGTTTTCTTATATAAGAAAAAGGTAACTGGTGCTTGATTTCAGGATGAATGGACGCGATGATTGATTTGACCATTTAATTACGAATGGACGCGATGATTGATTTGACCGTTTAATTACGAATGGACGTGCCTTAATGAGGTGTCAGTTACCTCAATTAAGTAATTAAAAGAATTCTGAAAGGTAAGCGTCAGTTTAAATTAACTTGATGAATCGAATTAGGTATTCGACTGCATTAGTCGAATATATCATTATAACATGAATCGAATGCATCGGTTCCTCATGAATCGAATGCATGAGTCGAATATAGGACTTAGTGATTTTTAGGATACTTTCACAGACAGTTCAAGGAAGGTTTTATCAAGGCAGTTCAAACACTGCTTTATTAGTTTAATCAGGATTGCACATACCTATTTCTCTTCTTATTGAAGTAAATCTATCTTCAGAGAGAGGTTTTGTAAAAATATCTGCTAATTGATTTTCTGTAGAAACAAATTCAAGAGAAATATTTCCATTACTTACATGGTCCCTGATGAAATGATGTCTAACCTCAATATGCTTGGTTCTTGAATGCTGAATTGGATTCTTTATTAAATTTATAGCACTTGTGTTGTCGCAAAGCATTGGAATATCTTGAAGTTGATGACCATAGTCTTCTAACTGATGCTTGATCCACAGGAGTTGAGTACAGCAACTTCCAGCTGCAATATATTCAGCTTCTGTAGTGGATAAAGCTACTGAATTCTGCTTTCTAGAAGACCAAGATATCAAACAACCTGCAAGAATTTGACATGTACCACTGGTGCTTTTTCTATCTAATTTGCATCCAGCATAGTCAGCATCACTATAACCAATCAACTTGAAATCAGAACATCTAGGATACCATAAACCTAAGTTACTTGTATTAATGAGATATCTGAAAATTCTTTTTCTGCAAGAATATGAGATTCTTTTGGATCAGCTTGGAATCTTGCACAGAGACAGACACTAAACATTATATCTGGTCTACTTGCAGTGAGATAGAGCAGTGATCCTATCATTCCTCTATAGGTCTTTTGGTCTACCTTTTTGCCAAGAGGATCACTATCTACTTAATGCCTGAGCTCATGGGTGTTCCTAAGGGCTTATATTTGTCAAAGCTATACTTAGTCAGTAAATCTGAAATGTATTTGGTTTGATAGATGTGAGTTCCTTCTTTGGTTTGCTTAATTTGTAATCCAAGAAAATAATTAAGTTCACCCATCATGCTCATTTCAAATTCACTTTGCATCAAATTTTCAAAGAATTTGCAGAGTGATTCATTAGTAGATCCAAAGATAATGTCATCAACATAGATTTGTACAATTAAGATTCCATCTGAAAATTTCTTTATAAATAGGGTGCTATCTACTTTTCCTCTTATAAAATCATGTGATATAAGATAAGCACTTAATCTTTCATACCAAGCTCTTGGTGCTTGTTTTAGACCATATAGTGCTTTCTTTAAATGGAAAACATGATCAGGATACTTATTATCTTCAAAACCAGGTGGTTGCTCAACACATACTTCTTCTTAATGAAACCATTCAGAAAATCATTTTAACATCCATCTGAAATAAATTGATATTAAGAGAGCAAGCATAAGCTAATAAAATTCTGATTGCCTCTAATCTAGCAACTGTAGCATAGGTTTCATCAAAATCTATGCCTTCCTCTTGGGAATACCTTGAGCTACAAGTCTAGCTTTGTTCCTAGTATTACCCCTGATTCATCCATTTTATTTCTGAAAACCCATCTGGTTCCAATAACTGGATGATCAGTAGGTCTAGGCACAAGGGTCCAAACTTCACTACGTTTGAACTGATTAAGCTCTTCTTGCATAGCAAGGATCCAAGATTCATCATTCAGTGCATCATTGATTGTCTTAGGCTCAACTTGTGAAACTAATGCAGAGAAGTCACAAGGAATTTGCATACCTCTTGTTCTTATTCTGGATTGAGGATCACCAATTATGTTTTCTCTAGGATGGTCCCGGTGGTACCTCAATTCTTTAGGTAGTCCTTCTTGTGATTCTTCTTGTTGTTGAAGATCTTCTAATGGAGGATCTTCTTCTTCTTTATCTTTCCCTTCTTCTTCAAGAGATGTCTTTTCTAGATCCCTGCATAGATCATCAACACATTCTTCTTCTTCTATCCTTTTGATAGAGGGGTTAGTTTCATCAAATAATACATGAACTGATTGCTCTATTGTTAAGATTTTTCTATTAAATACCTTATAGCCTCTAGGTTTTGAAACATATCCTAAGAGAAAGCCTTCATCACTTTTAGCATCTAATTTTCCTAGATTATCCTTACCATTATTTAAAATGAAACACTTACAACCAAAGGGTCTGAGATGACTGATATTTGGCTTCTTGTCCTTGTATAGCTCATATGGTGTTTTCTTCAGAATTGGTCTGATCATGCATCTATTGATGATATAGCAAGCTGTATTCACTGCTTCTGCCCAGAAGTACTTTGGTAGATTATACTCATTTAGCATTGTTCTGGCCATGTCCAACAGTGTTCTGTTCTTTCTTTCTGCTTCACCATGATCTGACCTGAGATTTGTGATTTGAAATTTCTAATTTCTGAACTACTTTGCTGAACTTCAGAAATGCTTGGAAAGCTTCAGATTTGGCTTCTAAAAATGATACCCAAGTATACCTTGAATAATCATCAACAAGCACATAGCCATACAACTTTCCGCCAAGACTGACTGTCCTCATTGGTCCAAACAAATCCATGTGAATTAGTTCCAATGGCTTGGAAGTTGTAACAATTGTTTTAGACTGAAAAGAGGTCTTGGTCTGCTTTCCCTTTGCACAGGCTGAACATATTCCATGTTTTCTGAGCTTGAGTTTGGGAAGTCCTTCAACCAGATCATGCCTTATCAACTTTTTGATCACTGAAGTGCTAGCATGACCAAGTCTTCTATGCCAAAGATCAGATTCATCACTTTTGGTGGTAGCTAGACACAAGTTTACTTCTTTTAACTCTGCTAGTTGCAATGTGTACAGATTCTTCACTCTTTGTGCTTCAAAGACAATCTTGTTGTCCTTCTGAATTATACACTTATCATTCTGAAAACTTACTAAATGTCCTTTATCGCATAGTTGACTTATACTGATCAGATTGTGCTTCAAACCTTCTACATACATAACATCTTCAATTAGATTCTTCTCTTTAGTACCAATGGTTCCACATCCTAGCACTTTTCCTTTTCCATTATCTCCATAAGTTACTTGACCGGATTCTTCTCTAAAACTGGTGAAAAGCTTCCTATCTCCTGTCATATGCCTTGAGCATCCACTATCCAAATACCATTTGGATGCCCTCAACCGGCTCTGCAAAATAGGCTATGTTGTAACTTTTGGTACCCAAATTTTCTTGGGTCCATGATGGTTAGTTTTAGGAATCCATCTTAAATGTCTAGTGGTGCAGGTGCTAACAGTGTGTTCTAATTGATTGCAATGAGTACAGCACAAACTAAAATCATTTTTCCTGTGCACATTGTTGCTGAATTTCTATTTTTGTTTATAGTTATGCTGATTTACCTTTTTAGTATTTTTTATGTTCTTTTCAGCCACAAATTTAGGAGTTGGATACACTTCTGGATAAATAATCTCTTCTTTATTATGTGGAGGAGTGTATCCTAATCCATATTTCTTTCTACCAGATCTAGAACCTTTAATTCTAACAAATAGTGAGGTTTTGCAATTAGAAATCTTTTCAATGGTAGCTTTTAGATAGTTATTTTCCTCTACTAATTTTTCTTCATTTTTGAGCAAGTTTAGATTTAATTCTAATTCTAAAATTTTGCTATTTTTATTCTTCAAATCTTCACAGAGTAACTCATTTGCTCTTTTAGTTTCATTTAGATTTTGATTCAACCTTTCAGTTCCTTTTTAAGAAAGGTATTGCTCTTTTCTTGGTTGATTAAATTTAGCTTAACTATCTTTATTTGTTTTACCATAGATTTGTATTTTTCATAGAGCTCGTTAAATGCATCTTCAATATTATCAGAATCAGATTCAGAATAGGAAGTAAAAGATGTTTCAGAATTTACCTGTTCTAGTCCTGCCATGAGGGCTAGATTTGCCTTTTCTTCTTCCTCAGATTCCGAGCTAGTAGCATCTTCATTATCCCATGTTGCTGCCATAGCCTTCTTTTTGAATCTTCTAAACTTCTTTTCTTTTCCTTTCTTCTTATCTGATTTGTCCACTTGATCTTTTTCTTGAGTCTGGGACATTCAGATTTGTAATGTCCTGGCTGATTGCATTCATAACATGTAGGTTCTTTCTTCTTGTCTTTCTTAAAGAATTTCCTTGACCCAAATTTCTTCTTCTTAGCCAAGATTCTTTGCAGCTTCCTTGAGAGCATAGCCTCATCATCACTGTCATTGATTTCTCTTTGGAATCCTCAGATGAAGAGGAATCTGCAATCTTTAAAGCATTTGAAATTTTCTTCTTTGAAGAATTTTCAGAGAACCTTCCATGTTTATTTCATGTGTTTAACTTATCAATAGTTAATTGTGTTAGATCATGTGCTTCCTCTATGGCTGTGACTTTAGGTGTCCAAACATTTGTTAGAGATCTTAATATTTTTCTAATAGTTTCTTCGTTTGTCAGATTTTTCCCTAAAGTACTTAAACCTACAATTATATTATAAAATCTATTGTACATTTGAGTGATATTCTAATTTGGAAGCATTTTGAGTTGTTCATACTGAGATGCAAGTATGTCTATTCTAGTTTGCTTAACCCTATTTGTGCCTTCATATGTAACTTGTAGCTTATCCCACATTTCTTTTACTGTTTTACAGGCTGATAATCTATTAAACTCTCTTTTAGATAAAGCACAACATAGATAATTTTTTGCTTTATAATTTAGAGACATATTTCTTTTGTCAGCAATAGAAAGAGCACTAGAAGAGGATTCTGCAAGGACTTGAAATCACCTTGTTCTATTACCTGCCAGAGGTCGAAGTCAGTACCTCTGATGAAGCATTCCATCCTCATCTTCCAATATTGATAATCTTCACCATCAAAGAATGATGGTCTTGTAACCGATTGGCCTTCATAGTTGTGAGCTTCAGATGCCATTTCTTCTTAAATCTTTTTAGGATTCTTCTGAGAAGACCTTGCTCTGATACCACTTGTTGGATCGAAATAGCAAGCTAAGCAGTCCTAGAGGGGGGTGAATAGGACTTTTGATCTTTTAAAATTTCTTCTGAAAATCACAACACTAAATGAATAGGTTAGTACTCAAAGTGATGTGTGTGATTCAAGTGTAGACTTGGCGGAAACAATCACACAAAGAAATTAGACACAGATTTTATCCTGATTCGGCCCTTCCCGCATGGAAGTCCTACATCTAGTCCTCAAGCCAACCACTTGAGATTTCACTAATCTGCCAATGAATTTGGCCTTCTCTCACCCTTGAGAGGAATTACAATACCCACTTGCTCCCGAGCAAGTCTTCCCTATACAGGGGTACAGAAATGTCTTTTCACCAAGGCCTTCCCTTCACAAGAGGGGCAAAGTGCAGAGACAGACTTCTGCACAAGTACAAAGAAAAATTAACAGGGGTGTGTTTGCCTCAAAATTGAGCACAAACACACAGACTTCAGATGGATACAACAGATATAGAATTGATTCTAAATCCTATCTGAAGTGAAAGGGGGTGGACTAAAGAGAATTGACACTGAGTACAATTGCCACCCACAGACAGAACTTCTCCTATCTGAGCACAAGGAAACTCTCAAAGGAAATCAAGCATGAAGGCTTCAGAGAGCTTGAGGAAGACGAATGGCTCTTGTAGGAGAATGAGACTTGAAACACTTGTGGATTCTATGTATCACTGTATGTATCTCTCAGTACGTTGTATATCTGTATCAATTCTCTTCCTCTTGAGCTCCTTTTATAGTCTTCAAATTATGACCGTTTGAGAAGATGACCATTTAAGCTTGTGGCCGTTTGCAATATAGCCGTTTGAGGAGGAATTTTGAGTTTCTTTGTGTCCTGAAGATATTGCCCAGCAGGTCTTCAAAAAAGCTTCTTCCCGAGGTCTTTATTTTGTTAACAGCTAGAAGATAAGCTCTTGTAGCAAATAGCTGAGGGAGAGGCATGCTGAACACATGCTCAATAAATGCCTGTTGCAAGGACAAGACAAAACGAAAAAACGTATCACCATACCCTTATGGTAGGTGTGTCAGAAAAGTTTAGTACAAAGTATGGAACCTCGTATCCCATCAGTATTATAGGTAGCAGACAGACAGACAAAAAGTTAAAGTATGGGTCTGTCAGTGGTAGGTGAGATGGTCAGATGCCATGCGTCTGAATTTTACATAAATGCTATGTGTCTTGAGAAGCTAACAATAAGGCAAGGTAGGACATCACTACTGAGAAATTTAAGGAGACACTTTTCAGAACATGTTTAGCATAGGATAATTAATTTGAGAGCTTTCATGTCAAGATCCTGTCAAAAATATAATAATAATTTTCGAAGTTATTAAGATAATATGCATACAACAATCTTGTTGTTAAAAATACACAAAATAGATTTGATGATGTTCATATAGAACTGGTGTGAAAAGTACATACAGAATTTGTCAGTGTAGTCGAATGTGAACAGATGAGTCGATTGAAGAAGTAAGAGTGATTCGACTCAGAGAGATCAATATGATTCGATTACAATTAAATACAGAGTTTCTAAAGTATTTGATTTAGGCATTTGAAGGTATTGGTCGAATACAGAGCAGACGTTCGACTGTAAGAGTCGAAGTCATGAGTCGAATGCAGAATAAAGATATTTGACTATATGAGTCGAATGCAGAACAAAGGTATTCGACTGTATGAGTCGAATGCAGAACAAAGGTATTCGACTGTATGAGTTGAATGCAGAATAAAGGTATTCGACTGTATGAGTCGAATGCAGAACAAAGGTATTCAACTGTATGAGTCGAATGCAGAACAAGGTATTCGACTGTATGAGTCAAATGCAGGATAAAGGTATTCGACTGTATGAGTTGAATACTGAAGAAAGGTATTCGACTGTATGAGTCGAATACTATGTAAACAACGTGGACTTTGATTTCTGACTGCTATTCTGAAGGAGTTGAATATGACAGTCAGATTTAGTATGTTGAGAGATAGTTGTGGCCTTAGAAATTTTTAGGATACTCTTTCCTGAAAAAAAGATTTTTGTGATATAAAATATATATTTAAAGATTTGTCATAGCAAAAACATAGTTTTATAAAATCTAAGAAAGTCATTAGATTTCTTAGAGGTAGTTGCTCAACAGGTTGTAGAGTGGAGAGCTCTGTGAGGGACAACTTTGATGAAGACACCTTGAGCAAATCTAGCTTTGCTTGATCTCCACAAGCCATGCAAGCACTGTTGGTCCTAGAGGCTATATGAGAGAGAGAGAGAGGAGAGAGAAAGTAGGAAACGAGAAGAATAGCTTCTCCTCTGTGTTTGGGGTGATGAAACTGGTTGGGTCAAGTCTCCAGCGACCTCTTGACATGGTGGTAGCGTTCCCCTCTCTCTTAGAGAGTCATAGGGTATGCTTTATGAGAGAGAGTCTAATCCCGAGTTAGAGAGAGAGAGTCCAAGTTGTGGGAGAGTTTGAGAGCTTATCTCGAGTTTGGATGGACTTGGGGGCTCCCTGAGGATAAGGATAGGAGGTTTGAGTCATCATCCAACTGAAGAGGGCTTTGAATAGGCTCTAGGATGGAATGAGAGGTCTAAAAGCATGTAAAACATGTTTATGTGCATGGTTTCTGTAGCGTCGGGTCGTAGGGTCGTGTTCTTATCGCGACCATGCACCCAGTCACGACAAGTAGAAACTGTGCGCATAGTTCAATCAACTGACCATAGATTCCTCTAAAGACATTGGATTGACAAACCATTTGTTGTGTTGGATTTTAGACTCAAAGGGATATAAAATGGTAGTATGATATGCCAAATTTGAATTAGAAATTAAAATGTTATGAGCTCTCAAAGTGAAGGTATGTTTAGAGGACATGGTCGATTGCATAGTGTTGATGTTTCAAGTGTATTCTGGCCATGGGCTTGAGATTGGGCTTGAAATTGAGGGTGATTAATGGACTCATGATGGGCCAAATAAGGACTCCAAAGTGATGACCAATTTGGGATATCAATGATGTGAATAAGAAATGTGCTCAACTTATAGGTCAAAAACGGGTGTCTACAAAGACCACCCTCGGGATGTGTGTTGTATCATCCTTAGGGGGATTGCACCCTAGGTTTAATGAAATCCTAGGAGTTTTTCTTGGAGGCTGGGTGTAGGATTAAGAAAGAGCTCAATGTTAAACTAGGATAAATTCTCTGTAGTCTTGTGTGTTTTCCTTCTTGTGTCTTTAACTAACACTAACACATTTCATGATTGCAGAAGATTTTAATTTCAATTTTTGAAGCTGCCCATTCACTCCCCTTTGGGTGTGCCACCTTGGGCAACAATAGTCCCATAAGCTTTCCTTGAGTTATATCAAGAATCCTAGTGGTTCCAGACTTAAAATAAAAAGTCTACGTTGAAGACATATGGGATCGGTCTATTCGGTCGACCAGTGCATCTTCTAGAACTGGCGTGCCTCTAGATGCCCAATCGGTCGACAAATAGTCATAATCAATTGACCAATTTTTTTTTCATTTTCATTGACTTGAAATCTGAAATTGGTCAACCTAAACTTGCACTGGCAGAACAAGTCACAATTTTAGTATGTATATAACCGCTATTAAATGAGACTTATCTTGAGATAAAATCTATTGTCTTAAGGGCATATTTAAACCTGTAAAACATATCTAACAATATAAATTAGATCTTAAAATAATTACATAAAAATATAAACAAAAATACACAATAAATGGATAATATGAAGCATAAGGGTCCATAACATGAAGTCTTTTTGATGTGTTTCTATGGCACTATTGCACACATTTCAAGGTCATAAAAATATATATTTTGACACACTTAATGCACACGTTAGACCCGCAATATCAATATGAAAAATCAAACATATGGATCATTAACATGAAGTTCATCTAATTGAAGCCATCACTCTAAAACTTATCAATACAATATAATGTTTTGCGATAATCAAAATCTACATAATATAACAATCTCCCCCTTTTGATGGTGACAAAATACATGTAGATTTTTTTCACACAAAACACAATCATTCACATTTTTTTTTCACATATTCAACAATTTTGATGAGTTTTGGACAGAACTGACAAAAAGTGATACAAGCATACATGGATGCATTCATACATCAAGACATGCAAACCACTCCCCTTCTGAAGAATACTTCTAGCTCTCTCCCTTTCACTCTTACGCAATGCCTCTCCCCTTTTCCAAAAAACCTAAAATAAAATCTACATAAATATCTCTCTCTTTTTTGACAATATCAAAAAGAATGTGGGCTACTGAATAGGGAGGTTGCAAGTGGCTCAAGAAACTAGATGTGCATTATAAAGAACTCACTAAAAGAATTAAGATGGTGCATGTTGTAAGAAAAAGTTATTATAGCCTAAGCATTTAGACACATTCTCAAGATACATTCAAAATTAAAAACCATTTAAAGTGTGGTGAAAACTCAAAAGGATAAATAGACCTTTAAATTAACACTAAAATATGTTTGTCAACCCTACATATGCATTTTGGTTCTCATTTTTTGGTAGCTTTCACTTTGCCCATTTTTTAAATTTCTTTTCTTTTCTTTTCACCAACAGAGATTTAGCCACCGTTGATGCAAAACTCCTCATTTGCTCAATGGAGAGGCCTGGTTACTAAGTTAAGTCTCTCTCCATTTTTGTGTTTCCTTTTCCTTTTTTTTTTCAATTCATTGATTGCTTTGCGAGGTAGCATTTTCCTAATGATTTCCTCAAGGATAATGTAGAATATGAAACATGATTAAAGTGTTAATGAAATATTCCATCATCTTTACGTTTTTTTTTTTAAATGATAAGGGTTGGGTCTAGCAGCCAAGAGAGTGCACCCTGTTGACCAGGTTGCCAGCCCAGAGGGGGTGGTAGGGGTGTAAACAGAACCCGATATTCCGATATTTCAACCCAATTTTGATAAAAATTATCGGTTTCGGAATCGGAAAATGATACCGATAGCTTATCGGAATCTGTATCGGATATTCCGATAAACTATCGGAATCGGAATTGAAAAATAATCGGAATCGGAATCGGTATCGATTATTCCGATAAATTATGATAAACTCAAAAGGTAAAACTATGGTAAACACCTTAGCTTATCGGAATTTCGGTTCCGGTAATGTTTTCGGAATCGGAATGGAATCGGAACTAACCATTCTGATTTTATCGGAATCGAAATTGGAACCATATTTCGGTTATCGGAATCGGAATCGAAGTCTGTGTTTTCGGTTTCGAACCTAACCCGTTTGCAGCCCTAGGGGGTGGTGAATGAATTGCTAAAAATCGTCTTTAAAATTTTCTGTAACAAACAACTTTAGAAACACTAAACGTAAACATTAGAGTTAGTAAGCAGCGAAATTAAAGACAAAAGCATTCACACATGCAATAGGAATTTTTATCCTGGTTTAGACCACCTATCACCAGGAGTCCTACGTCTAGTCCCCAAGAAACAACTTGAGATTCCACTAACCAAGGGTACAGTCCCCTTTAAGAACACTTACACATTCAGCGTCCGCTGGCCTTCTCTTCAACCCATGAAGAGGTAATACACCACCTGTGAATCAACCACCCACTACACAATAGGTCTTCTCTTCACTTAAGAAGAGGAACACTCTATGAAGAGTACAGAGGTGGTGGCCCCTAGACCAAGCTAATAACAACAATACAAAGCTTGATCTGAGGCGCGATCTGAGAGAAGAAAAGAACTACAATAAGAAGTAACTCTCTCAGATCATTACAATCTCTCTCCTAAGAAAGGATTGAAGAACAAGGCTTCGAAGAGAGCAAAGAGCTGAGGAGTTGATCTGAATGAAGGAGAGAGCTCTTGTCTAACACTTGTTGTTGACTAGCTTTTTCTCTATATGCTTGAGTGTCTCTCTTGCTACATCACTGTGTCAACATGCTCTTATTTATCTTCTCTTCTTGTGAAGTATCCATCATGTCTCATATCTTGAAACTTGTCTCCTGACAGATGTAGCAGGTCCAACGTAGGAGTGCATGACTACCGAAAATCTGTAAACAATAAATGTTTGGATAGAGACACACAGAGAGAGAGAGAGAGAGAGAGAGAGAGAGATCATATGGACATCTTCTGTGTTGGTCAACGTAGCATGTCCAACATTGCAGAAGTGTGTGACTACCGAAAACCTGCAAATAATAAATGCTGGCATACAGATAGGTCATATGGGTATCTTCACTGTCAGTCAACGTCACTGGTTATGCTGTAAGAAGATATACCAAAGAGGATAAGCTCATTCTGTCACCATTAAAGTTATAGACGACATGTCATGAAAATGGTAAATAGTAAACAATGATGTGCATGGGAACTATATCCATACGTAAGAAGATATCCTTGAAAACTTTTCGTAAGAGGATATGTAACAGATAGCAGGAAATTTGAAATGCACATCTTTAAAAATATTTTGAAAATACTATGTGCCAAGATTTGTTCATACCAAAAGTTATTCATAAAGGCAATCAATATGATTTAATTTCAATCACAATTAATATGATTATTGCAAAGATAATCATTTTGATAAATATGATCAAGGTATTGACAATAATTTATCTAAAATAGCAAAGGATAATATAATGCCAATTGATGTTTAAAAGACAATCAATGTCTAACAACAATCTTTATCTAAAGACAATCGATGTCCAAAGGCAATCGATGTCTAAAGGCAATTAATGTCTAAAGGCAATTGATGTCCAATGGCAATCGATGTCCAAAGATAATCGATGTCTAAAGGCAATCGATGTTTAAAGACAATCGATGGTTCAATGCAATCAATGTTTAAGGATATTGATGTTTCAATGCAATCGATGAAGACAATCAATGTTTAAAGACAAACAATGTTTTAATGCAATCAATGTTTAAGGATAATCGATGTTTAAATGCAATTGATGTTTAAGGATAATTGATATTTCAATACAATCGATGAAGACAATCGATGTTTAAAGACAATTGATGTTTGAAGGTAATCGTTGTTTAAGAATAATTGATGTTGAAGTAAACTGTAATCGATGTGAGCCAATCGATCTTAACTATATAATCAATGTGAGTTTGTACAACAATCGATGTGATATTAAAATAGTAATCGATGTAGACTTAGAGAATTCATATGAAAATGACTTCTTTTTTTTTATAAAAAAAGAAAGCGCAACATGGTTAGCATCTAGTCGAGTGTACTCCACCCCAGTAGGGTGAAGTAAAACCACTCCCCCAGGCGATCAACCTTCTAAACGCAATTTTATATATCAACAAAAAAGGTTACATAAGCAACGGGGCATACCCCTGATGGAATAAGAACAATCACGTCTGCCTAAAGTTACCAAGTCCCATCCGATCCCCAATAAGAGAAGGAAGGCAAGGGCAAGGAAGCTTCCTAGAAGAGGAAAAAACCTCATTACATCGCATAGAACAAGCAAAGTTGGCTAAGGCATCAGCCATTTGGTTAGCTTCCCTAAAGACATGAATAACTTGAACTCCATGAAGATGCACAAAGTCAAGAACAGTCCTCCACCATCTATAACAGTCCCAGGTGGGAACAACACCAGTACATAAATAAGTCACCATAGTCAAAGAATCTAAGGAAATATTAGTAACTATGAGGCCCTTCTCGACAGCCAAAAGCACACCATCATGCATAGCACGAACCTCAGCAGCAATGCAAGAGCCAACACCATAGTAATGAGAGAAAGCTAAAGAAACATTTCCATGTGAATCTCTAAAAATTCCACCACCACCACAAGGCCCCGGGTTGCCTTTGCTTGCTCCATCAACATTGAGCATCAAACCATAGACAGGAGGAATTCATCTCACAATCTTGGACATCTTAATAGGAGCAATAACAAATAAACCAAGGTCTCGAATGACATTCAATTGCTGGGATGTGGAGCTACATTTGAAGTCCATCCTACCAATGGCGATAGAAAGACAATCTTGAATATTGTAGCGCATAGATGTTGGAGAAATGCGAACCTGTTCAAACTTCATTTTGCACCTGGTTTTCCAAAGCTCCAAAACAATAAGGATGGAACAGTAGATAGTGACAAAACAATGCAGATTAGAGGGATAGCAAGACTTCAGAATATCCCAAAGGTGGAGAGAAATGTTATCATGAGCTCCCAGACTAGCAACAAGAAGAGGAGAAGCCCATTTCCAAAGGGATTTAGCAAGATCACTTTTAAGAAAAAGGTGATTCATATCCTCAACCTGAGGACTCCTACAACAACAACAGCGAGAGGGTAAAGGAATACCACACTCAGCAATCCGAGTCTCCACGGGGACTGCTCTGTGAAGCAGTTGCCAGCAAAACAAAGAGGCTCGCCTGCTGAAGAGATGATGCCAACTACGACTAAGAGGCATGCGTTTAACTCCACAGGTCCGAGTCAGATTATAGGGGCTGTTAATGGAGAAGACACCAATCGTTGAAGGGACCCAAACACAGGCATCCGCAGTAGTGGTAAGCTACAATTGGCTCAGGTTAACATCAATAAGGGATCACAAGTGATGGCTATTATCCAGCAAGACCTCCCGAACAGAGGGCGAAGGACCTAAGATCGGAGCTGATAAGTTATTCCGGAGAGGCCTCTGCCCTATCCAAGTATCATCCAAAAAACTAATAGTAGCCCCATCACCCAAAATCCATCTAGAATTATGGTTAACGATATCATGCGCTGCATAAAAAAGTTTCCTTGAAACGCCATGAGGATGTCGAACAAGCTCTCCGGCTTTAAAAAATCACTATTTAGCATAAGTGACCCACATAGAAGACCCATGGTATATATTCCAAATAAGCTTGATCACCATAGATAACTGCACGTGCCACAGACTGCGCACACTGAGACCACCTTCAAGAATAGGCTTTTGAATAGTAGACCAAGAGACCCAGTGCCTGCGTCTATCATTAGGAGAACCAGCTCAGAAGAAGGCAGCACAGAGGCGCTCAATGAAAGATAGAACAGTTTTAGGAATGCAAGAGGCAGACGCAAGATACACATGCATAGAATTAAGAACCGAGTTTATAAGAGTGAGTCTACCTGCTTTAGATAAAAATCTAGATTTCCAGTTGCTAATTCGAGCACTAACTCTATCCATCAAAGACTTATAATCAACCACCATGTTTCTGCCTTGCTTAATCGGCACACCCAAATATAGCATGGCTCCTTTTTGATGATGAAACTAAAAAATCTGGCTAATCTTAGATGCAACACAGGAGGGAGCAGAAGTGGAGATAAGGAAGCTGCTTTTACCATGATTAACCCTTTGGCCAGAAGACTACTCATACCTCTTGATGAAGTGCATGAATTTTCAGATATTATTAGCCTGACCATTAAGAAAGATAAGAGTGTCATCAGCGTATAACAAGTGAGAAATACGAATACAGTCCCTAGGTCCAGAGTAAGGCTGAAGTAGGCGGCTATCCAACAAGTTGCGGATGCCCCTACTGAGAGTCTCTTCCATAATGATAAAAAGAGCCGGAGCTAGTGGATCCCCTTGATGTAACCCTCTGGAAGACTTGAAGAACCTAGCAAGGGAGCCATTAAAGAGAATGGAGAACCAACAATTAGAAATAAGCATAGCCACATAAGAAGTGAATCTAGGAGAAAAACCGAACTTGCGAAGAACCGCCAAGAGGAAGTCCCATTCAACCCTGTCATAACCTTTCATCATATCAAGTTTAAGAATAACATTATGACCACGAACTTTCCTGCCAAGGTCAGAGATGAGCTGTCTAGCCAGGTAAACATTGTCCATGATACTCCTCCCTTTAACAAAAGCACCCTGCTCCATGGAGATAATAGAAGGTAGAACAGTTGAAAGCCTATTGCATATGATAGAAGACACAATCTTGTAACAGAAATTACAAAGGCTGATGGGGCGGTATTGGCTGTAACTAGAAGGGTTGTCCACTTTTGGAATGAGTGCAATAATGGAAGAGGAAACTCCTGTCGGTAGAGGAAAACCAACAAAAAATCCACAAACAACATCAATAACATCCGAGCCAATAATGTCCCAGCACAAAGTGTAAAATTTCCCTGAGAAACCATCAGGGCCAGGAGTGCTGTCACCATTCATGCTCCAAACAGTTGTTTTCACCTCCTTAGCAGAAGGCATAGCAGTAAGCATATGGTCGTCCTCTGCAGATATAAGACTAGGAATGGAGTTTAAAAGATTGGCATCAATACTATGGTCCTCAGAAGAAAGCAGATTATGAAAGAACCGCTCAGCCTCTTCCATAAGCATTTTTTGATCATCACACCAAGCACCATTGATTTTAAGCCTGTTAATATAATTTCTAGTGCGGCGACCCTGGACAACAGCATGGTAGAATGATGTGTTACGATCGCCCTCTTCCAACCATTTAACTCTAGATTTCTGACACCAAAAAATCTCCTGGCAGTGAAGAATCTGCCTGAGATTAGCATTTGCTTTGTTGAGATCGGAGCGATGCTCCATAGTACGAGAGGAATCAAAAATATCTTGCATCAACACAATTTGCTCCTCAGCTTTCTTGATGTTGTCCTCAAGGTGACCGAACACAGTCTTATTCCAAACCTTAAGAGACATCTTAACAGCCTCTAGTTTTGCCTGCAGCTTGTAGAAAGGGATAGGAGACCAGAAATCCTGGGTCGACCATGCCTTACTAACACAATTCAGAAAGGTATCATGTGTTGACCACATATTCTAAAAGATAAACCGAGATGGCTGGGAGTTGGTAATATACATGTTGATTAAAAGAGGAGCATGATCAGAGGGGCCACGAGGAAGATGCTGAACATTAATCCCTGGGAAGTTATCATAACATAAGATATTAACAAGAATTCTATCCAGTCTAGCTTTAACCGCCTGATTGACAATCCTGTTATTAGACCAAGTATGAGGAGACCCCTTAAAACCAGCATCCAGAAGCCCAGACGCCGAGATGAAGGCATTAAACTCTAGAGTAGGGTTAGAGTTATACATCAAACCACCTTTTTTCTCAGAAGAATTAAGGATAGCGTTAAAGTCACCCCCATCCACCCAAGGAACATTAACATTATCAGCCAAAGCCAGGAGGTCCTCAAATAAGTATCTTCTATCATGATAGTCACAACTAGCATAAATGGAAGAAACAAATCACAGAGGTGAATCACCATGAGAAATCATGCCCGAGACATGCTGAGAAGATTGAGAGAGCAAATTGAAAAAGAAAGGCTTATTATAAAAAATCCAAATTTTGGAGTTGTCCAAAATGTCCTCAACGTGATAATCCATGTGAAGATAATTGCGAAGGCGAGAGATTTTACTAATGCTTGTCTTAGGTTCAAAGATGGCAATAAACTGCAGCTTATATTTCTTCACCATAAGCTTGAGGGCACGCTTAGAGGCCAGGTTAGAGAGGCCCCGGATATTCTAAAAGAGCATGTGCGGCATCATGAGGAAACATACCTGCTTTTCACGACAGCTGCCTTAGCTTTAGATCTAGTAAAGATTCCATCGTTCAGCAGGATACTGCCGTCCTTAGAAACATCAACATCAGGCATAAGAAGATTGTCCACAGTTGTCTTTTGTGATACAATAGATATGGACGTGGCAATTGGAGGTAAGGAAGCAACTGGGTTACCATACACAAGCAAGTGATTACCCTCAACGTCCACATCTCCGACAATTGGAGCAGGCGTCACCGGAGAGCTGGAGACAGCAGCCCCATCACTGTTCCTGCATGGGTCCTCGACCTGGGTCAGTTCAGCGCCATGCATACGTAAATTTACATCCTTACTGCCCAGGGACAGATGCACACCATTAGAAGTTTCATATCCAGAGCCACCCATGACAGACCTCTGGGCCTGGTCGGCATTAATATCATGCAGTATGGAATCTTGGTCACCTGAGGATGACAGCAGCATATTAGAACTCTCAAACAGAGGACTGGAACTTGGCACGGATGGCTCCAGCAACTAGTTATGACCAGCCTGGGACCCCAGAACTTGAACATCACCTTCTACAACAAGCTCAACTTGCTGAGGAATAATTGTATCTTGATTAATCACCGGAACCTCCAGAACATCCTCCCATAATCGTTCAAAAGCATTGCAAACAGGAACCTCAGATGCCACCACCATAGCTGGTTTCCTTCCACGGACAGGCTTCCATTCATTAGCAGAGATAGTTGGAACAGGTGCAGTAGGAGCATCAGACTTTTTCGGCATAGTATTCTTATTCTTTTTGAAACAAGACTCTTCCTTATGACTGATCCGGTTACAAAACTTGCACAGGGAGGGCACCCTATGGTAGTTAACCTTCTGCCAAAATCCTTGATTGGCATAACCAATCCAGATTTTATCTTGTAGGGGAACATCGATATCCAGGTCAATACATACTAAAGCTTCTGCAGTCTGGGTCCAAGCCAACGTAGCTTCATGAATCCGAAGAACCTGACCTAGGTTGTTGGCTATGGAGTGCAAGTAATCTTCATTGTATAAACTAACAGGAAGACCAAGAAAACCAACCCAAATTGGCATCATGGAAGGGTCCTTCTCGAAATCAAAAGATGCAGACCAACAAAAAAATCGAAACAAATAGTCCTTGATGTATAGACTTTTTCGAAGAAGAACAAGGAGGAAATCCTCTTGAGACTCAAATTGGAGCAGAAGGTGGCGATGGTTTAAGATACTAACGATAAAATCTGACTTAAGACCAAGTCTAAAGGTGAGACAAGATTTAATATCCGGGATTGATGGTCTGCCATCAGAACACTTCACAATAGTCGCCCTTTGAAGAGGTTCTTCAGACTTGGAGATTTCTTCATGGGAAAAGAAGATAGTAGGTGCACTAACATCAGTAAAGGCTGGGGATTTAACCTGCAAAGCGACCTTCGCAGGGCGCAAGGAGGCAGAGAGCACTTGAGCAAAGGACAACTTCTTCTACTCCTGGCCTGTAGCCAGATCCTGAGGCACCGTCTCCATGCCAAGCACACCAGAGTCACCACAGAAGAGTACGAGCCACCCACCGCCGGAGCGGTGGGGGAGGAAAAAACACCCCCAGAGAGAACTGAAAACACATAGCCTCTCTCTCTAGAAAACTAGAGAGAGAAACCTGTTGAAGTCACATATATGAAAATGACTTCTAACTTAATTGAGTTTATTTAACTTATTGGAGTCATTTCACTTGTGACCTGTTGACAAACTTCAGAAAAGATGTTAGTCAAATATTATTCATGGTTTTGTTATCACCAAAATACATAAATGGGGATAAATTGTTCATCACACCCTTCCTCAAAGAGGGAGAATGTTATCACTCCACCAACGCGAGCCCAACCTAGATTTAATTTCATAAATGATATTCAATACATAGATTGTGGGCATACCCCTGAAGTACATCCAAATAAAAAGCATAAAACTTAACAAGAGCCACACCAGCCTTGTCTAGGACCACTGCCCCTCTACAGGTAGCTTGCGATAACTCCAGGGTAGACCTAAAGATTTTGTTCTCCCCCAAATTACAAGCCAAGGACGCTAGAGAATCAACTACCTAGTTACCTTCTCTATATACATGTGTAACTGAGCACTACAGGTGTCACGCCCCGACGCGGAATATCGGAGCGCGAAGGCAATTACAAGGAAAGGGTATAGAGCGAGTACTAGACATCAAACCATTGTACATTGAATCATACTAAAGAAAATCTTTCTCATTAATAACTTTTCCAATGTCTAGTTACAACCACTAATATCAGAGCTACTCTATAGGGCCCAATTACATTGCAATAGAAGGAAATAACTGACTACAACTCTAAGATAACATAATGACTCGAGGGTACTCTTGGCTTCACTCTTGGTCATTCCCTTCCTCCTGAGTGTATGTGTCATCCTCGGTCTCACCTAAGAACACAACATCAAATAACGTAGGGTGAGCGATAACGCCCAGTAGGACTTAAATCTCAGGCTCAAGCAGGCTTAAAATAATTAACGCATTTAATGACAGAGTATCTAAAGATAGCAGGTATAAGAGAGTCAAAATATAGCAAGGGATAGCACAACAGGTAACATGATAGCACAATAGCATGAGATCGAGTATAGTTTCCAAAAATAGCACAAGTATCGAATATAGCACGAATAGCAGGATGACCATAGCACAACTAGCACGAGTATAGTAATAGCACAACGAGTATAGCACTTGTTTGTCATTCTAGACATCGAGAGAGTATAGCACGTTTTGTGTTTTGATTGTCATATAGATAGTCGAGATAGATAGCACTTGAGTGTAATGCCAAACACTCTGATCATTTAACTCCCATGGGCACTAGCACTTTCGAGCGCACATCCCAAGACCAGATCGGGCCCTTTATATATTACCAGGCATTGGTTATATTGTTTATCTTTAGACAATCAGTCAATGGCCAATATAGAGTACCAAGAAGTAGATGAGAGCACTAGATGAATAGACGAGATAGTAGAGTGAACGTAAATAGACGAGCGAGTAGAGTACAAATGAGAGCTAGTGGACATTGCACGTAATGCGACGAGTAAACATGCGATAGTAACAGTTGCACAACACGCGCACGTCGTATTGGCAGTCAGGTGGAATTCACGATCTTCCCACTGGCCATGTTATGCACAAGTCCAACGGTCCGACGTGATTCAAGGTAAGAGCAAACTTCTAATAGCTGTTTGGACCATATCGATCCCTAAAGGTCTAATGGGCGTTAGGGTACAACTGGCTCGTCGACTATGTGGGAATCCATGATCAGAGGAGACTTACGGAGACCTTGTGCAAGGGTTCACTAGTTCGGCGAAAGGAATATCCGACGGAGAGTTCACCACAAGCCAAGTAAAGTGTGTATATAAAACAGGTGCTCGACGTTTTATAGGAATTCTAGAACAGTGGAGCGTCGATATCGGTATATAAACAACACAAGAAACGGATACAAGTCCTTTAAAATAGGGCAATTAATATACTTTATTGCAATAAATTCCCAGATACAATATGAGATATTTTATGCCAGATTTCAGTCATATATGGATGGTTCATGTGTGTGCATGTGTAAGAGAAATCATAGATAGAAATAAGTCGTGAATATGTATTTTAAATCATTCAATGTAGCTCCATTTTTAAAACATGTTTTTACTAGGGGTATAACTGTAAAAAGGCGTAAGAATTATTTAGAAAGTGACATAAATAATTTTTATGGGTTTTCATCAAAAACCTGTGAAGGCGACATAGGGTTGTAAGGATCGCGACAGGTACCAGGCAGAACGCGACAAGAGCATGTAAGGGTCGCGACAAGGCTTGCAGACCAGGTACTGGGAATGCGACGACTTACCTATCGCCTTCTTGGTCGCGACGGATAGGCTGTCGCAATCAGACCCCAGAAGGCGACATATCGGGCAGTCGCGATCTGGTGGTCTGTGCCTGACTCTGACAGAAGTCAGACCAGACATTGGATTGCGGACCAGAACATTTAAATTTTGATACAGGGTCGTTTAGAAAATCATAACTAATTATACATGATGAAAATTCAAGAAATCAGTGGCAAACAAAACTAGACATGCGATAGTACTTCCAGTAAATAGGAATTCGAGAGAGAGCATGGTTTGAATATGGTTTGGGAATGAACAAGAACGAGTAACATAGAACATGATATAGAGAGCAAGATTGATTTAATTCGAGCAACATGCTTGATAAAAATTAGGGTTTTTAGGGGCGAAAGTTCCCTAATGATCATCAATATCTCCCATAAAAATTTCAAGGCATGGGATTTAGTAATCATGGAGAACAAGAATTATGAAGAGGGTTCGGGGTCAAGAGAGTTACAGAACTTCAAAATTCAAGAAGAAAATATTGGCTCAATGGAAAATTATGAAACTTGAGGGTTTCTTTCCTGATAGATGAGACATCCTACAGAAAAAGTTTCATAGTTTATGCTTGTGAGAATGCCTACCTTTGACTCGATTTGTCTTCTAGGGCTTAGAACTTCAAGAACGAGGAAGAAGCTCCAAGAACTCCTTCTCCCCACGAGATCCTCTCCTCCTTGGCCTCTTCTCCACGTCCAACAACCTTTGGCAATGAGCTAGGGTCGGCCAAAAGGGTTTAAGAGATGTATTTATGTAAACACAAGTTCCTATTCCTACTACTACCCAAATTCTTCTTAATTCCGAGATTTCCTAACTCCACATTTCCTCTCTTGCTTTCCAATCTCTAATTGGGTTAGGATAGTATCTAAATTCGTGCTAGACTATATGGGGTAGGTTCAGGAATCCAATTCCAACTCTAATTGCCACTTTTATTACTTTAATAACCCCTTTCCAATTATGATATAATTAAACTTCGAATTTAGGGTATTTTCTTATTATTCTCCCTTTGTAAATTCATATTTTGACCCAATAAATTCTAGAGGGTCCATTAAGCAAAGCCCATTACTCTTTTCCATTTAATGGGTTTTATTTAATGCTCTTTTCATTTAAATATCCATTTAGTTAGGTTTTAATTCTTTATTTAAATTTTTATTTTTCTTAAAAATTTAGGTTGCTACATCCTCCCCCTCTTAAAAGAATTTGGTCCCCAAATTCATATGACCTTACGGCAGAGAATGACTTACCGAATAGATCTGGGTAGTTGCGTCTGATAATTCCTTCTGGTTCCCATGTGGCTTCTTCCACTCCGCGGTTATTCCATAAGACCTTCACCACGTGAATGGGACGATTTCTGAGTTGTTGTACCTTCCAGTCCAATATCTTGATCTGATTCTCTTCATACGTCATGTCCTTGTTTAACACCAGATCATCATGGCGAATGACATGTGTAGGATCGTACACATACTTTCTAAGCATGGAGACATGGAAGACGTTGTGCACACTTGCCAAATTTGGCGGCAAGGCCAGTCTGTAAGCAACTTCACCAATCCTTTCAAGTACTTTGAAAGGACCAATGAATCTTGGACTAAGTTTTCCTTTCACTCCGAATCTTTGAATACTACGGGTAGGAGATACCTTTAATAGCACATGATCTCCTATTTGAAATTCCAGATCCCGTCTTCTCTTATCGGCATAGCTCTTCTGTCTAGACTGAGCAATCTTGAGTCGATCTCGTATCATCTGTATATCCCGGGTTGTACTTTGTACCATGTCAGGTCCTAACCATTGTTGTTCTCCCACTTCATTCCAGCGCACAGGAGATCTACAATTCCTGCCATAAAGTGCTTCAAATGGTGCCATCTTAATACTCGCCTGGTAACTGTTGTTATAGGCAAACTCAATCAAGGGTAAGTGTTCATTCCAATGACCCTTGAAATCTATAATGTAGGCTCTTAACATGTCTTCTACAATTTGATTTGTCCTCTCAGTTTGCCCATCAGTCTGCGGGTGAAAGGCAGTACTAAAATTAAGCTTCGTACCAAGGGAAGTTTGCAGACCTTTCCAAAAATGAGAGGTGAACCTTGGATCTCGATCTGAGATAATAGATGACGGAATACCATGCAACCGCACGATCTCCTTGACATATAATGCAGCTAGCACCTCCACAGACCATGTACTCTTTATGGGTAAGAAGTGCGCAGATTTGGTCAACCAGTCAACGATGACCCATATGGCGTCAAGTCCACCACGAGTTCTGGGTAAACCCATGATGAAGTCCATGCCAATGCTTTCCCACTTCCATTCTGGGATATCTAGTGGTCTGAGTACAACCGGCAGGGCGCATATGTTCTGCCTTCACTTGTTGACATGTGAGGCAATGAGCTACATGCTCGGCTACTTCCCTCTTCATATTCGGCCACCAAAATGTCTTTTCATGTCTTGATACATTTTGGTACCTCCTGAATGAATAGTATACTTTGTTTGATGAGCTTCATCCATTTTTTCCTTTTTAGGGCTTCGTTGTCTGGGACACAGTTCTCCCTTGGAATACTAACCTTCCATCTTCAGTCATGTCTAAATCCGGTCTGTCCTAAGGTTTCCTTGACATGAACCAAGAATGGATCATTGTCCTGTTGCATCTTGATTTCCTCCAACAGATCGGATTGGATCTTGAGATTGGCAATCAAAACATGATCATCCCTATATTCAATATTTAAGTCTAGCCTCGCGAATTGTTCAAGTAATTGCATCTCGCCAAGTACTAGAGTTGAGATAGATGCCATTGGCTTCCTACTAAGAGCATCAGCCACGGCGTTTCCCTTACCTGGATGGTACTGGATGTTGAAATCGAAGTCCTTTAGGTATTCTAACCATCTTCTCTGCCTCATGTTAAGTTCTTTCTGGGAGAATAGGTACTTTAGACTTTTATGATCTGAATAGACAGTGAATTGCTCACCATAGAGATAGTGCCTCCAGATTTTTAATGCGAAGACCACGGCAGCCAACTCTAAGTCATGCACAGGGTAGTTGACTTCATGTGTCCTCAGTTGTCTTGAAGAATAGGCGATGAACTTCTCCTTTTGCATGAGTACACATCCTAGCCCGATTCCTGAGGCATCGGTGTAGACAGAGAAACCTTCTCCCTCTATTGGCAAGGCGAGAACGGGTGCTGAGGTAAGGCAGTTTTTGAGAGTTTGGAAACTCTTCTCACACTCTTTACTCCAGGAGTAGGGATTCTCCTTTCGTGTCAGACGCGTGAGTGGTACGGCGATCTTAGAGAAGTCCTTGATGAACCGCCTGTAGTAGCCAGCTAGTCCTAGGAAGCTTCTTATCTCGGTGACGTTTGTTGGTCTCTCCCAGTTGAGTACAGCTTCGACTTTGGAGGGATCAACAGAGATGCCGTCTTCCGAGATGACATGGCCCAAGAAAGACACTTCCTCGAGCCAGAACTCGCACTTGCTTAATTTTGCATGTAGTTTGTTGTCTCGTAAGACTTGCAGTGCGGTCCTCAAGTGTTCTTCATGATCTTCCTTGGTCTTAGAATATATGAGGATATCGTCGATGAAGACGACCAAAATTTGTCAAGGTATGGCCGATATATGCTTTTCATGAGTTGCATAAAGGCTGCAGGAGCATTGGTTAGACCAAAAGGCATAACAACAAATTCGTAATGTCCATACTTGCTCCTGAAGGCCGTTTTGAAGATATCGTCATCCTTGATCCTCATTTGGTGATAGCCAGATCGAAGATCAATCTTGGAGAAATATTGCGCTCCAGAAATTTGGTCGAATAGTTCGTCATCCTAGGCAATGGATATTTGTTTTTGATGGTAAGCTGATTGAGTGACGATAGTCGATGCATAGTCTCATCGACCCATCCTTCTTCTTGACGAATAGTACAGGTGCTCCCCTAGGGGAGGTACTTGGTCTGATGAACCCTTCTCTAGCTCTCCATTAGTTGTGTCTTCAATTCCTTCAGCTCGGCAGTGACATCCGTATGGTTGACGCGATACCGGTGCAGCTCCAGGAGTCAACTCAATGGAGAGTTGATGTCACGTTCAGGGGGGACTCCGGGTAAGTCTTCAGGGAATACATCTAGGTAGTCCTGGACTATGTGGATATCTTCTATTTTTAAACCCTTCTTTTCGACCATGACGGCCGCAAGGAAAGCAAAACATCCTTTCCTTATCATGTTATGGGCTTTTAAGGCGGAGACTAGAGACATCCGCTTCTTATGTCTAATCCCAGTGAATGCTAATTTAGGAAAGTCACTAAATGTCACCCTTCCTTTCTTACAATCGACGCTTGCCCCATATGTGGACAACCAGTCGGCTCCCAATATGACATCACACCCTTCTATAGACATACATACCAGGTCGGCCTTAGGTTATGGTCTCCGATCATTACATCGGAAGATGGAAAGTATTGGTTTAGTTTCTCCTTCTCCCCCAGGGTTGTGTGACAGAGAATTCACACCCCTGGTTGTAGGTTTTGCAGTCAGGGTATCAGCAAAGTGTGAGATATGAATGAATGAGTAGCTCCAGTATCAAATAACACAAATACTGGCAAAGAAAAGACTTGCAGGGTACCTTCTACCACGCCACCTTCCTGATGGTTTCTTCATTTGCAGGGCTTGCAGCCTGCCCTGTTTCTTAGGCATAGCGTGCGCTTCTCATTTTCTTTCAGCATCGGGCACTCAGGTATGCGATGCTCACGGCTTCCGCAGCGCAGACACGCTCCGGCTTTTCTCCAGCACTCATCAGCAGTGTGTCCAGGTTTATCACAGTGCTTGCAGTTACCTTTTGCTGGAGTGTTGGCGATGAAGACCTTGGGTTTCCTATCTTGGCTGGATCCCTCAATTGGGTGGAAAGGACGCTTTATGCCGTTGGTCGGCTTGGTAGATGCTGGTCCCGATGTCATTTCTTTCTTTACGAACTTCCCCTTGATACGGTCAGTGAAGTCCGTAGCATCTTCTAGTAGCTGGGCCTTCTTAACCATCTCGGCATAAGTTTGTATGTCGAGAGGCGCCAGTTGAGTAATGTACTGAGGCTTTAGGCCATTTAGAAAGCGCTTAGCCTTCATTCTCTCAGTGTTGATCAGATGTGCAGCAATTTACCAGTCTAGAAATTGGGCTTCATATTCCGCTACTGTCAGGCTTCGCTGTTTAAGAGCAGCGAATTCAGCAGCTTTCTTTCCTGTACTCGTTCAGAGAAGTACTTAGCATTATAAGCTTCCTTGAATTCGGCCCAAGTAAATTGGCCGTTATCTTTTGTGGCTTCCACGGACCTCCCACCATGCGTGGGCATCCTTCTCCAATTGGAATGTCTAATAGGAGTTTGTCTCCGTCCGCACATTGCATTACACGAAAGATCCTTTCCGTTCCTTTAGCCAGTGCTCCGCTTCATCTGGATCCGTAGACCCACTGAACCTAGGCGGGTTGAGACCCCTGAAATTGTGATGCAGCTCGCCTGCACCCAGTTGGTTCCCTCCGCAGTTACCACCGCCTTGCTGGGTGGCTTGTAGTATGGCACGAGTCAATTCCTGGAGGGACTGTTGCATGCCTCTTATCTGGGAACGTTCCGCAGTCATTGTAGCTGTTTAGTTCCTACAAAATAGTTTGATAGTTATAATGCTGATTAAAAGTTTAATTTGTGCGTGTGTGAGTTTATTTTAACTAGTTACCCTTGGCTCTAACCACAACTCACATAGGTGGGATAATTGACTCTAGTCGAGGCAGGTTAACCTAGATCATCCTGTACTAAGAATAACCTAGGCTCTGATACCACAAAACTGTCACGCCCGACGCGGAATATCGGAGCGCGAAGGCAGTTGCAAGGAAAGGGTATAGAGCGAGTACTAGACATCAAACCATTGTACATTGAATCATACTAAAGCAAATCTTTCTCATTAATAACTTTTCCAATGTCTAGTTACAACCACTAATATCAGAGCCACTCTATAGGGCCCAATTACATTGCAATAGAAGGAAATAATGACTACAACTCTAAGATAACATAATGACTCGAGGGTACTCTTGGCTTCACTCTTGGTCATTCCCTTCCTCCTGAGTGTATGTGTCATCCTCGGTCTCACCTGAGAACACAACATCAAATAACGTAGGGTGAGCGATAACGCCCAGTAGGACTTAAATCTCAGGCTCAAGCAGGCTTAAATAATTAACGCATTTAATGGCAGAGTATCTAAAGATAGTAGGTACAAGAGAGTCAAAATATAGCAAGGGATAACACACAGGTAACAGGATAGCACAATAGCATGAGATCGAGTATAGTTTCAAAAAATAGCACAAGTATCGATATAGCACGAATAGCAGGATGGCCATAGCACAACTAGCACGAGTATAGTAATAGCACGACGAGTATAGCACTTGTTTGTCATTCTAGACATCGAGAGAGTATAGCACGTTTTGTGTTTTGATTGTCATATAGATAGTCGAGATAGATAACACTTGAGTGTAATGCCAAACACTCTGATCATTTAACTCCCATGGGCACTAGCACTTTCGGGCGCACATCCCAGGACCAGATCGGGCCCTTTATATATTGCCAGGCATTGGTTATATTGTTTATCTTTAGACAATCAGTCAATGGCCAATATAGAGTACCAAGAAGTAGATGAGAGCACTAGATGAATAGACGAGATAGTAGAGTGAACGTAAATAGACGAGCGAGTAGAGTACAGATGAGAGCTAGTGGACATTGCATGTAATGCGACGAGTAAACAGGCGATAGTAACAGTTGCACAACACGCGCACGTCGTATTGGCAGTCAGGTGGAATTCACGATCTTCCCACTGGCCATGTTATGCACAAGT
The DNA here is from genome assembly GCA_014218235.1 of Colocasia esculenta. NCBI lineage: Eukaryota > Viridiplantae > Streptophyta > Magnoliopsida > Alismatales > Araceae > Colocasia > Colocasia esculenta. The sequence goes on along the minus strand of CM024757.1, from coordinate 38,319,887 downwards.
CCAGAGGTCCGACGTGATTCAAGGTAAGAGCAAACTTCTAATAGCCGTTTGGACCATATCGATCCCTAAAGGTGTAATGGGTGTTAGGGTACAACCGGCTCGTCGACCATGTGGGAATCCATGATCAGAGGAGACTTACGGAGGCCTTGTGCAAGGGTTCACTAGTCCGGCGAAAGGAATATCCGACGGAGAGTTCACCACAAGCCAAGTAAAGTGTGTATATAAAACAGGTGCTCGACGTTCTAGAGGAATTCTAGAACAGTGGAGCGTCGATATCGGTATATAAACAACGCAAGAAACGGATACAAGTCCTTTAAAATAAGGCAATTAATATACTTTATTGCAATAAATTCCCAGATACAATATGAGATATTTTATGCCAGATTTCAGTCATATATGGATGGTTTATGTGTGTGCATGTGTAAGAGAAATCATAGATAGAAATAAGTCGTGAATATGTATTTTAAATCATTCAATGTAGCTCTATTTTTAAAATAAGTTTTTACTGGGGGTATAACTGTAAAAAGGTGCAAGAATTATTTAGAAAGTGACATAAATAATTTTTATGGGTTTTCATCAAAAACCTGTGAAGGCGACATAGGGTTGTAAGGATCGCGACAGGTACCAGACAGAACGCGATAGGAGCATGTAAGGGTCGCGACATGGCTTGCAGACCAGGTACTGGGAACGCGACGGCTTACCTATCGCCTTCTTGGTCGCGACGGGTAGGCTGTCACAATCAGACCGCAGAAGGCGACATATCGGGCAGTGGCAATCTGGTGGTCTGCGCCTGACTCTGACAGGAGTCAGACCAGACATTGGATTGCGGACCAGAATATTCAAATTTTGATATAGGGTCGTTTAGAAAATCATAACTAATTATATACATGATGAAAATTCACGAAATCAATGACAAACGAAACTAGACATGCGAGAGTACTTCCAGTAAATAGGAATTCGAGAGAGAGCATGGTTTGAATATGGTTTGAGAACGAACAAGAACGAGTAACATAGAACATGATATAGAGAGCAAGATTGATTTAATTCGAGCAACATGCTTGATAAAAATTAGGGTTTTTAGGGGCAAAAGTTCCCTAATGATCATCAATATCTCCCATAAAAATTTCAAGGCATGGGATTTAGTAATCATGGAGAACAAGAATTATGAAGAGGGTTCGGGGTCAAGAGAGTTACAGAACTTCAAAATTCAAGAAGAAAATATTGGCTCGATGGAAAATTATGAAACTTGAGGGTTTCTTTCCTGATAGATGAGACATCCTACAGAAAAAGTTTCATAGTTTATGCTTGTGAGAATGCCTACCTTTGACTCGATTTGTCTTCTAGGGCTTAGAACTTCAAGAACGAGGAAGAAGCTCCAAGAACTCCTTCTCCCCACGAGATCCTCTCCTCCTTGGCCTCTTCTCCACGTCCAACAACCTTTGGCAATGAGCTAGGGTCGGCCAAGAGGGTTTAAGAGTGTATTTATGTAAACACAAGTTCCTATTCCTTCTACTACCCAAATTCTTCTTAATTCGAGATTTCCTAACTCCACATTTCCTCTCTTGCTTTCCAATCTCTAATTGGGTTAGGATAGTATCTAAATTCGTGCTAGACTATATGGGGTAGGTTCAGGAATCCAATTCCAACTCTAATTGCCACTTTTATTGCTTTAATAACCCCTTTCCAATTATGATATAATTAAATTTCGAATTTAGGATATTTTCTTATTATTCTCCTTTTGTAAATTCATATTTTGACCCAATAAATTCTAGAGGATCCATTAAGCAAAGCCCATTACTCTTTTCCATTTAATGAGTTTTATTTAATGCTCTTTTCATTTAAATATCTATTTAGCTAGGTTTTAATTCTTTATTTAAATTTTTATTTTTCTTAAAAATTCAGGTTGCTACAACAGGTCTTCCAAAATCTTCAAGATAGGCCGCGCACGAAGGAATAGTCACCCAGGAGGGTGCCACTTTTGAGTGCACTGCATTAACCAAAATTGCCGAGTCTGAATAAATCACATCCAACTGATAACCATACTTTACTGCAAGCTGCAAACCAACATGCAAAGCTCTTGTCTCAGCTAAAATACTTTGACCCATACCATAATTAAAAGCAAAACCCATCCTGAAAGTACCTGACACATCCCTAACACAACCACCTCCTCCACAAAATCTTGGGTTGCCTTTGCAACATGGTTCGCCGTACTATTCAGATCGATCGTGCCACACTCTCCATGGCACGGTATTATACCGTACCATACCGTACCACTAAGATACGGTGTAAAAATGATTTGTTTGATTTTTTTTAGTGTTCATCTAATATTGATACAATCATTTAGGGTTCGTCTAATATTGAGGATACAATCATGAACTCTTACACCTCACGTTCCTCATCTTCCTTAAAATGTAAATAAGAATTTTTAACAAGTTCTTACATAATCCTCCTCATTATGCTGAGTATGTATGTACACAAAACCCTCATAGTAGGGGGTATAAATTCCATCTCTGAACAACCTCACATTATAGGTGCTCTCCAAAAAGCTCAAATAATCAGCATAAGACATGTAATTTTCATATAGGTCTTAATACACATGTTGATATTCTATATATTGGTGTATTCCTTGGCGTACTATTGTAGGCCCTAGCTGTGGAATGATTGGAACTTGCATGTACAAACCATCATCACCGTACTAGTATCCAGAGGCATAATAGCCACCATATCCCATGATGTTGTCCATATGATCAAGCTGTGTATGTCCTAAAAAGAACTGACCCTCCCTAGCAGCCTCAGATGTTGTGTCATCTTGTGTACTCAGTCTCTTAAAATCAGATACAATCCCTTGATAGCTGCTACTGCCTATAGGACCTATGTGTCGCCCTTTGTCATTTGCTTTCCACCTTCTTGCTGTGCTTAGTGGAGCACCGTGATCTCGACTGTCTTGGGTAACATGCGTGAACTCCAACGGGACGACATAAAATATTAATATGATGCTAAGAAATTAAATAAGATAGTAAATTATACGTAAGACTTGACCATTTATATAAAACATAATTATCTTTAATTTAGAATAATTGTATATTATTAATATAATTCTGGTACTATATTTGATTATGTGCACTTCGATGGGACAACATTCGGTTTCGAAAATAAAGTCAAATTTAAAATCATCATAATTATTAGAAAAATATACTGATTCTAAAAATATAAGTATCAGAAATTATTGATGCATGGATGTTGAGATTAAGTCGACCTAATAATTTTTGAGATAATTTTTATTTGAAAAAAATTAATTTTAAAAATTAAATTAAAATTACTATAATTTGTATCATCTCTTAATTAACTTATGTTTAAAATTTCATTTCAATTAGACACAATTTAGACCACTTAGATATGTTAGATGTGAGAGGGGAAGGAAAAAAAAAAAAAGGTCAACCATGGATCAAACCGTATCGATCCGCGGTGTACCGCGGCATGCCGTAGTGGCATGCCCGAGTCACTCTATTAGGATGATCGCATCGTGTCATAACTGACAAGAGGCATGACACGGTGTAATTTGATACGGTACGGTTTGACCAACCGTGCTTTGCAAGCCCCACCAATATGAAGACTGAAATTCTCCTTTGGTAGCCGCCATCTAACAATAATTGGCTGTTTTAATTTGACCCTTGGCAGGCAACCGAAGGATGCCAGAATTTGGAGTTCTGTATATCTGAGCATTTCTGCTTAAAAGTCACCTTATTCACTGCCGCAGCAAGTTGTTCACAAATGCTCCCTTTTATTTGCTGACACCAGATTTTTTTTCCCTAGCTCCTAATGACATGCACACCTCCTCTTCCATATTTCCCACATAATAAGTACCGCATCATAAAAAGCCACACAGTCAAAGGCATTGCTCAGGTTACACTTATCAACAAAATTCCAAATACGGATGGTGATATGGTCACTAAGGTATGCTTTGTTGCTGACCAAAAGCTGCATCCACTTCCAGTACAGAATGACTGCCACATCACCCGTAATAAATAGGTTGTTAAGGTCTTCCTACTGCGGTTTGGCACAACAAACACATCGGGATACCATATGGATCCCACAATCTGCCACTCTACCGTCTACCTGCACCGCCCTGTGTAACAGTTTCCAGGTAAACATACCTGCCCATGGCGAAAAAGTACTATGCCACAAATTTTTCCACGATGATCTCTGAACTCCCCGTGGAGCTGAAAGGTGATAGGCCGATTTTACCTCAAATTTCCCATTCGCAGAAGCAGTCCATACTTGAATATCAGTGCCTCCGGGGAGTTCCTTTAACAAAATCTGGCAGCTGGTAGTTAGGCGACTCCTTATTTCATGGTTAAACTATTCATAATAAAATCTTTCACACATACCACTGGTGAACCAGCATCATCCTTAATTTGATATCTATTAATCACATTTAAGTGTATTGGTGTATTGGTTCAATTTCAAATATATTTTGACAATTATGCTAAACACAAAATTATTTAGCTACCCTTTACTGTATGCACGCACCGGAATGTAACTCCCTCTCCCTTAGTGTTCGAATTGACGTACATTAAGTTTTAAGCCAAAGCAATATAAATACCAAGGGGATATTAGGCCATAGAAAGATTAAGGAAAGTGTCTACACATATAGCGTACATGCACGCACACAGGGAATACACATGTAGGACTCAATGGCATGCATAGACTCTATCTATCATTTCCTAGACACTAAGACCTATAAACTAATGTTTTTTTTTGTGTGTTTACTTTTCTTTAAATTTTATTTAAAATATGAAATATATAATGTCCCACTCTGACTCGGTACAGTTACACCAATGCATACATTAGATAAGGGAGAGACGGCACAAGAGGAAATACCCTAATAATAGACACATAAGTTAACATTTACACAAATAGAGAATGAAATTGTAGTAGAAATAGATAAAAATTAACCATCAACTTTATAATTCACATATCGCTATCTCTATAGTCCATGTAAAATAACATAACATAACATAACATAACATGGCCAGTCTCCGAGTACATAGCATTAAGTATTCCAACTACAATTAACTTCACATACTAAGTACTAAACTCTAAATCTTGAACACAACTACTCTTCATGCTCTGCATCAGATCTTGTAACTCCTTGGCCTTGAGATTCTCAGCCTCTCCTAAAATGTCAACAAGGGCGAGTCTATGCAATAGACTCAGTAAGTAAAGAGAAATCTAAATCCACAATCTACTATATATCATACTTAGAAAAATATGGTAATTCATATCACATAAACTTACCCATGATATCATACACATATAACACTCTATTCGCATAACTATTCAAGTACTAATTGTTAGGTTTTAGGTATCCTATGAGATCCCGATGTATAGCAGAATAATAAAAATTACGATCGAGATCGGGATACCGACTACACTCCAGTGTTTCGAGATCTTACTGTGTGGGGATAACAACCCTCCCATGGTCGATGCAGTAACTACTTTGTATAGATCCGTCTATACGTCCCGCCTCTACCGCAGTCCACATGAGCCGATGGGGCAGGGGTTCCCTCCATCATGGTCTCCACCTGACGGAGCCTCCTCCTTCTTTTCACTTCTCACACACACCTTTTCTCCCACTTCACTTTGAGTGGATGTGTGTATTTATAGAAGAGGTGAGGAGAGAGAGTGGTGCCTCGTATGCATGGGAAAAAGGAGAAGAAAAAGTGAGCATGGACTTTTTCAACTCTCCCTTTCGTTTTTTTTTGGCTAGCAGACAACACTTTCTTTAGAGCAGCTACCCAACCCACCCTATGAGGAGTAGCCTTTTGATTTTGCACCGAGTCTCCCCTTTTTTTAGGAAGGGAAATGGTTTGCTTTGTAAGGCATCCTTGATTTGTCTCGGGGCAACAAAATACCCATTATTTTAATGTATGCAATAATTACAGATAAACCACTCTTGGAATCTATATTTCATAAATACCCCTATACCTTTCAGGACCTTTTGTGTGTGACCCATTAGGCCCAATATCAAGATGTCCATAGATCGAGGAACCATTAAATCTCCATTTAATGTTCATATCTAATTGGCCAAATCTCTGAAGTTGAATAAGTATTAATTCTTCAACAACTCTTAAGTTCATTGTCTTAACAACGTAAGAGCATTCACTGATTACAAACACTTCAAGGATTGTGTGGTAACCCTCAGATGATATTAGGAATATACATTCCATTTATGCCTTTAGATCATAAGTCATGTAGCAATTATGTCCTTCACTTATAATGTTTTAGATTGAATAGAACTGTTCAGTACAATCAATTTAATCCTCCCACGACTTATAGACATCGGAAACTCCTTTCCAATTCTATACATTGCTCTGGCTAGAGACTTTCATTTGGTTATGTATACATAGAGTCATATCTCTCATTCATATACAAGTAAGTGATTCTATCTTGTCACTCAATTGCCTTCGCATGAATCATAACGGACCTAATAATCACGTGCAACTAGACCTTTGGTTAAGGCTCATGGATATGGTATCCAAGTTTGATAGTCCTGCATGCAAGACATCTTTGTTGACTCAAGTCTGAGGACCACTTGCATAACAAAGATCATAGAACCAACTCAGAGATGATCCAGACTTGAGTGTTATGTGTGGGTCAGTTCAATGATGCAAGACCTTAGGCTTTTAGACTATGCTTTTGTGTTCATTTGTGTTCTAGTCGAACCTCTTGATATCATCAACCAATCAGTAACAACATAGGACCTGCTAGCATGTTCTGGTTCAACATAGGGATTATGGGAGATCAATCGATTGAGGGGGGTAAAGTTATCCCTATATATTGGTGGTAACTAAAACTCATGAGTATTTTGAATATATTTAATAATATTTTTCAAGATATTTTATGTACAAAAAATTAGATAATATCTTTCGCTTCAAATATTTGCACTAAAATTCCATATCGATTTTTGTTTAAGTCTTCTATCAATTAGAGAACAAAAAAAAGCCTTCTATCGATTTACGTTTATGTAGCAACTTGATATTTTAAATAATTAAATAAATAGTAATAATGGGAGAAATGAATTAAATAAAACTCAATAAACATTAAAAAGTAATGGGCTTATTATATTAACTCACTTAAAGGTTGATGGGCCAAATTAGGAGTTTGATTATGGGTTAAGAGGACAATACCCAAGAAATTCGTGACCATAGTTATAGGGAAAATAGAAAAGGGTAAATGAGGGATTTAAACCATGGCAATTAGCCATGAATGGCAAGCCAAATCGTCACCCACCATAGCAGCAACCTTCTAAAGGGTTTTCCACTCCAAGTGGGAGGGGAGATCACCAAAACATGGAAGGGAATAGCTGGAAATCGCACCCCACCTTTCCTAGTTACATTAGGACATGAAATAAACCCTAAACATATAAGAACTCATCCTAAGACTAAGGGGGAAGGTTCACACACTTGCTGGGGTCGTGGGAGGTGGAGCTAGGGCATCAGGAGCAGAGAAGGGAGGCTGGAAACCAAGCTCTTCCTCAACCGTGCTCTGCTGAGTCCTTCGCATCGGTCTGGTGTTAGATCTTCACAAAGGTAGGTATTCTCTGGCCAAAGAAGAATCTAACTCATCCTATCTTGTAGTGCATCTTGTCTACTGTCGTTTGCAAGTGATTTGCCCAAATTCCATCATGAATCCATCAAGTTATAAGCGTTTTCCCATCGACGTGCATATCTGTCCCCTTTCTTGTTCATGCTTGTTTGCACGCCTTACGAGACTAAATTGATTCAGTCCAAAGGCATAGATCTCTTCATCTTGATGTCCTCTACAAGTTTTGTGTTCATCACTTAGTCCCATGTGCCCTAGTTTGAGAGATATAAGTGTTGCATGATGTTCGCTACATGTTCCTGCGTTTTTCTGCATTTTTCGATTTGAATGTTGAATTGCGACCACGTCAAACGACGTGATTCAAGTAAGTGGTATTGCGTCAGCCTCTGTCATCACAATTACCTGAAAGGCGACAATCCAAGTTGATGCATTTTGGGCACGTCCCGCGCCTCAAACTGTGCGCCGTTGACCGGTCAGACGACCGCTGAAACACGATCGTTAAGGTCATCGCGTTTCGCTGTGTTTTTCTCGCCTTTGGGAAAGCGCACCGTGCAAACATTTAGGCTTTCAAGAATGCAACGGTCTCCGTCGTCGCATTTCTGCCCGCTTGATAAACCCGACCAACATCCCATCGTGATTTTCATGCATTATTCCAGCAACGTACCTTGTCTTATTTAAGTGATTATTTGGGATAATTAAGCATGTATATACCCTGTAAAGTTGTGTAATGAAAAGTAAACCATCATGTTATTAAAATTCATTTTATGTCACATAATTCTTTAATTTAAATGATAATATGCATGATCATTCAATGTTCATGATTTAATGCACATGCACACACTAAACTTACATCCTTGCCATAAAATCATGTAGAAAATACTTGAATAATTTATCTGGTAATTTAATTTAATAATTGCACATTATTCCCCATTTTAATAATGACATTATTTTCGCTTTATTACGTGATTTTGGAACATCGATATCATCGCTCCACTGTTCTAGAATTCCTCTAGAACGTCGAGCGACTCGTTTCCTCTACACACTACTCTCTTGACAAGTTGGAACCTCTCTATTGGACATTCCGTTCTGATAGACAAGGGACCTTTTGTTAAGACCTCCGTAAGACTCCGTACTATGTGGATTCCCTCATGGAGACCGAGCTGGTTCTACCCTAACACCTATAACACCCTTAGGGATCAATATGATCCAAAAAACTTTAGAAGTTCTCCCTTATCTTGACTCACGCCGGGCCTTTGGACCTATGCATAACATGGCCAGTGGAAGGGTAGTGAATTCCACCTGATTGCCAACACCAATTGTGCGTGTTGTGCAACTGTTACTATCGCCTATTTAATTCGACGTTTTATGTGCAATGACCTATGGTTCTCATCTATACTCTACTTGCTCATCTATTCACACCCTCTTTGCTATCTTGTCTATTCATCTAGTACTCTCATCTATTCCTTGGTACTCTCTATTGGCCATTTGACTGATTGTCTAAAGATAAATAATATAACTAATGCCTGGCAATATATATAAAGGGCCCGGTCAGGTCCTGGGAGGTGCGCCCAAAAGTGCTATTTGCCCGCGGGAGTTAAATGACTAGAGTGTTTGGCATTACACTCAAGTGCTATCTATCTCAACTATCTAAATGACATTCAAAAGTGCTATACTATACTCGTTGTGCTATTGTTATACATTGTGCTATGGCCATCCTACTCTATGCTATATTTGGAAACTTGTGCTATTTCAATCACGTGCTATTGTGCTATCTCTTACATTACTTGACTCTCTCATTCTATCATATATTAACTCTACTTTTAATACATTAATCATGTAAAGTTTGCCCGCACCATGAGATATAAATCCTACTGGGCGTTGTCGCTCACCCTACGTTATTTATCATTGTGTTCTTAGGTGAGGCTGAGGAGAATGAGTACACACACGAGGATGGGGAGGACCAGGAGTGATCCACGGGTGCCATGATGTCACTAAGTTATCCTAGATGTCTTAGTTAGTCTTTTATTTCCTTTTATGTATTAGAGTCAATTGGGCTCTATGTTATGGCTCTGAGTAGTTAATGTAATAGACGACAGTCGAATTATCAATGATGGGTTGATGAGGCTATGTATCGACTATCGAAAACTCAATCAGCTAACCATCAAGAACAAGTACCCATTACACAGGGTCGATGAACTTTTTGACCAGATATCTGGAGCTCAATATTTCTCCAAGATTGACCTCCGGTCTGGTTATCATCAAATGAGGATCAAGGATGACGACATCTTCAAAATGGCGTTCAGGAGCAGGTATGGACACTATGAATTCATTGTAATGCCTTTTGGTCTGACCAATGCTCTTGCAGCCTTTATGCAACTCATGAACAATATCTACCAACCCTATCTTTATAAGTTCGTGGTCGTCTTCATTGATGACATCCTCATATACTCCAAAACCAAAGAAGAACATGAAGAACATCTGAGGATTGCTCTGCAAGTCTTGCGAGACAACAAATTATATGCAAAGCTGAGCAAGTGCGAATTCTGGCTCGAAGAAGTGTCTTTCTTAGGCCATGTTATCTCAAAGGATGGTATATCTGTTGATCACTCCAAAGTTGAAGCTGTACTCAATTGGGAGAGACCAACCAATGTCACAGAAATCAGAAGCTTCTTAGGACTGGCTATTTACTACAGGCGGTTCATAAAGGATTTCTCCAAGATCACCGTTCCTCTCACGCGTTTTACACGAAAGGAGAATCCTTGCTCCTGGAGTAAAGAGTGTGAGAAGAGTTTTCGAACTCTCAAGGAATGTCTGACCTCTGCTCCGGTTCTCGCTCTTCCAATAGAGGAAGAATGTTTCTCTGTCTATACCGAAGCCTCAGGAATTGGGCTTGGCTGCGTATTGATGTAGAAGGAGAAAGTCATTGCCTACTCCTCAAGACAACTGAAGACGCATGAAGTCAACTACCCCGTGAATGATCTTGAGTTGGCTGTCGTGGTCTTCACCTTAAAAATCTGGAGGCACTATTTATATGGTAAGCAATTCACAATCTATTCAGACCATAAAAGTCTGAAGTACTTGTTCTCCACAAAAAGAACATAACATGAGGCAGAGAAGGTGGCTTGAATACCTGAAAGATTTTGATTTCAACATGCAGTACCATCCAGACAAGGGAAATGCTGTGGTTGATGCTCTTAGTAGAAAGCCGATGGCATCTGTATCGAGTCTAGTTCTCGGCGAGATGCAACTACTAGAATAATTCGCAAGATTAGACTTGAACATTGAACATAGGGATGATCGAGTCTTGGTTGCTAATATCAAGATTCAATCTGACATGCTGGGAGATATTAAAGCACAACAAGACAACGATCCATTCTTAGTTCGTATCAAGGAAACTTTAGCTGAAAAGTTAGACTTTGCTATGACTGAAGACGGAAGGCTTGTATTCCAAGGAAGGACATGTGTCCCAGACAATGAAGAACTGAAGAGAAAGTTAATGGACGAAGCTCACCAGAAGAAGTACACTATTCATCTTGGAGGTACCAAAATGTATCAGGACATGAAAAGAACGTTGTGGTGGCCGAACATGAAGAGGGAGGTAGCCGAGCATGCCGCTCATTGCCTTACTTGCCAACAAGTAAAGGCAGAACACATGCGCCTTGCTGGCGTACTCAGACCATTAGATATTTCGGAGTGGAAATGGAAAGTATTGGCATGGACTCATCATGGGTTTACTCAAGACTCATGGTGGACTCGACGCCATATGGGTCATTATCGACCGACTAACCAAATCCGCACACTTCCTACCCATTAAGAGTAAGTGGTCTATGGAAGTATTAGCTGCTCTATATGTCAAGGAGATCATGAGACTGCATGGAGTGCCATCATCCATTGTCTCAGATCAAGATCCAAGATTCACCTCTCATTTCTGGAAGGGATTGCAGACTGCACTTGGTATTAAGCTCAATTTTAGTCCCGCTTTTCACCCGCAGACTGATGGGCAGACTGAGAGAACCAACCAGATTGTAGAAGATATGTTAAGAACTTGCACCATAGATTTCCAAGGCTACTGGAATGAGCATTTATCTTTGATCGAGTTTTCCAACAACAATAGTTACCAGGCGAGTATTAAAATGGCAGCATTCGAAGCACTTTATGGTAGAAACTGTAGATCTCCTGCATGCTAGAATGAAGTTGGGGAACAACAATGGCTAGGCCCGGACATGGTATAAAATACAACTAGGGATATACAGGTGATTCGAGATCGGCTCAAGATTGCTCAGTCCAGACAAAAGAGTTATGCTGACAAGAGGAGGCGAGATTTAGAATTTCAAGTGGGGGACCATGTACTCTTAAAGGTATCCCCTACCTGTGGCATCCAAAGATTTGGGGTTAAAGGAAAGCTCAATCCAAGATTCATCGGTCCTTTTGAAGTGCTCGAAAGGGTTGGTGAGGTGGCTTACCGGTTGGCATTGCTACTAAATCTGGCATGTGTACACAATGTGTTTCAGGTTTCCATGATGAGAAAATATGTGTATGATCCTACGCACATCATTCGCCATGAGAAGTTGGTGCTGAACAAGGACATGACATACGAGGAGAAACCAGTCAAGATACTAGAACGAAAGGTGCAGCAACTCAAGAACCGTCCCATCCATGTGGTTAAAATACTGTGTAATAACCTGTGACGACCCAACCAGCAAATTGGCCCAACAACCGTGCCAGTTGGTAGACTTCCCAGGAAGGTCACCTATCGCTGATTTAGTCCATTTAAATATTCTTATATGGGGTGTTACATAACCATGGAGTAGAAGAAGCCACATGGAACCTGAAGGAATCATCAAACAAAACTACCCCAATCTTTTCAGTAAGGCATTCTCTCCTTTATGGTCATATGAATTTGGGGACCAAATTCTTTTAAGAGGGGGAGGATGTAGCAACCTGATATTTTAAATAATTAAATAAATAGAAATAATGGGAGAAATGAATTATATAAAACTCAATAAACATTAAAAAGTATCAGGCTTATTATATTAGCTCACTTAAAGGTTGATGGGCCAAATTAGGAGTTTGATTATGGGTTAAGAGGACAATACTCAAGAAATTCGTGACCATAATTATAGGGAAAATAGAAAAGGGTAAATGAGGGATTTAAACCATGGCAATTAGCCATGAATGGCAAGCCAAATCGTCACCCACCATAGCAGCAACCTTCTAAAGGGTTTTCCACTCCAATTGGGAGGGGAGATCACCAAAACATGGAAGGGAAGAGCTGGAAATCGCACCCTACCTTTCCTAGTTACAATAGGACATGAAATAAACCCTAAACATATAAGAACTCATCCTAAGACTAAGGGGGAAGGTTCACACACTTGCTGGGGTCATGGGAGGTGGAGCTAGGGCTTCAGGAGCAGAGGAGGATGGCTGGAAACCAAGCTCTTCCTCAACCGTGCTCTGCTGTGTCCTGCGCATCTGTCTGTGTTAGATCTTCACAAACATAGGTATTCTCGGGCCAAAGAAGAATCTAACTCATCCTATCTTTTAGTGCATCTTGTCTACTGTCGTTTGCAAGTGATTTTCCCAAATTCCATCATGAATCCATCAAGTTATAAGCGTTTTCCCATCGACGTGCATATCTGTCCCGTTTCTTGTTCATGCTTGTTTACGCACCTTACGAGACCAAATTGATTTGGTCCAAAGGCATAGATCTATTCATCTTGATGTCCTCTACAAGTTTTGTGTTCATCACTTAGTCACATGTGCCCTAGTTTGAGAGATATAAGTGTTTCATGATGTTCGCTACATGTTCCAACGTTTTTCTACGTTTTTCGGTTTGAATGTTGAATCGCGACTGCGTCAGACGACGCGATTCAAGTGACTGGTATTGCGTCGGCCTCTGCTGTCGTGATTACCTGAAAGGTGACAATCCAAGTCGATGCATTTTGGGCGCGTCCCACACCTCAAACTGTGCACCGTTGACCAGTCAGACGACCGCTAAAATGCGACTGTTAAGGTCGTCGCATTTCACTGTGTTTTTCCCGCCTCTGGGAAAGCACATCGTGCGAACATTTAGGGTTTCAAGAACACGACGGTCTCCATCATCGCGTTTCTGCCCGCCTAATAAACGCGACCAACATCCCTGTCGCGATTTTCATGCATTATTCCAGCAGCGTACCTTGTCTTATTTAAGTGATTATTTGGGATAATTAAGCATGTATATACCCTGTAAAGTTGTGTAATGAATAGTAAACCATCATGTTATTAAAATGCATTTTGTCACATAATTCTTTAATTTAAACGATAATATGCACGATCATTCAATGTTCATGATTTCATGCACATGCACACACTAAACTTACATCCTTGCCATAAAATCATGTAGAAAAAATTTTATCTTGTAATTTACTTTACTAATTACACATTATTCCCCATTTTAATAATGACATTGTTTCCACTTTATTACGTGATTTTGGACCACCGATATTGCCGCTCCACTGTTCTAGAATTCCTCTGGAATGTTGAGTAACTCGTTTCCTCTACACACTACTCTCTTGACATGTTGGAACCTCTCTATCGGACATTCCATTCTGGTAGACAAGGGACCTTTTGTTAAGACCTCCGTAAGACTCCGTACTCTATAGATTCCCTCATGGAGACTGAGCTGGTTGTACCCTAACACCTATAACACCCTTAGGGATCAATATGATCCAAATGGCTTTAGAAGTTCTCTCTTATCTTGACTCACGCTGGACCTCTGGACCTGTGCATAACATGGCTAGTGGAAGGGTAGTGAATTCCACCTGACTGCCAACACCAATTGCGCGTGTTGTGCAACTATTACTATCGCCCGTTTAATTTGATGTTTTATGTGCAATAACCTATGGTTCTCATCTATACTCTACTTGCTCATCTATTCACACTCTCTCTGCTATCTTGTCTATTCATCTAGTACTCTCATCTATTCCTTGGTACTCTCTATTGGCCATTTGACTGATTGTCTAAAGATAAATAATATAACTAATGCCTGGCAATATATATAAAGGGCCCGGTCAGGTCCTGGGAGGTGCGGCCAAAAGTGCTATTTGTCCGCGGGAGTTAAATGACCAGAGTGTTTGGCATTACACTCAAGTGCTATCTATCTCGACTATCTAAATGATAATCAAAAGTGCGATACTATACCTGTTGTGCTATTGTTTTACATTGTGCTATTTGTGCTATGGCCATCCTACTCTGTGCTATATTTGGAAACTTGTGCTATTTCAATCACGTGCTATTGTGCTATCTCTTACATTACTTGACTCTCTCACTCTATCATATAGTAACTCTACTTTTAATACATTAATCATGTAAAGTTTGCCTGCACCATGAGATATAAATCCTACTGGGCATTGTCGCTCGCCCTACGTTATTTGTCATTGTGTTCTTAGGTGAGGCTGAGGAGAATGAGTACCCACAAGGATGGGGAGGACCAGGAGTGATCCACGAGTGCCATGACGTCACAAAGTTATCCTAGATGTCTTAGTTAGTCTTTTATTTCCTTTTATGTATTAGAGTAAATTGGGCCCTATGTTATGGCTCTGAGTAGTTAATGTAATAGACGACAGTCGAATTATCAATGAAAGATATTTGCTTCCGCATTATTTAACTATCTAATGGTTTGATGTTATTTTACGCTCTATACTGGCTTACTTGCAACTGCCTCACGTTCTGATATTCCGCGTCGAGGTGTGACAGTTTAAGTGTTAATCGATTGCTGAACAAATGTTCAACACTGTTCCGATTGGTGAACACCGTTTTGATTGTTGAACACTTGCTTTCTTTTTGTTCCGATTGGTGAACACCGTTCAATTGCTTTCTTTTTGTTCTGATTGGTGAACACCATTCTGATTGGTGAACACCATTCAGATTGGTGAACATCACATTCCAATTGGTGAGCACTTTCCTTTCTCACATTGATTAGATAAGGACTATAGATTAGAGATCAAGACCATTCCGATTGGTTTATGTATCTTATCGATTGGTCTATATATATATATATGTTTTGATTGATGTTTTAGTGAGACTTCAATTAGCAAACACTTTATTGATTGACGCCTACTTACTCCTTATCAGCAACATATGTCGCCATTAATTTCTTCTGAGTGCCGATTTCCTAATCCAATTTTTGCTCCTATTTCTTCATGAATAGATAAGGAAAGTTCGAATAGAGTTGGGGTTCTCTTTCCTTCTATGATAAATACCCATGGTTCTCTATAAATAGAGAGGCGTTGTTTGGGGGAGAGAGAGCTTTGCTCTCTTGGATGGGGTTTGGTGTGTCGTGAGAGGAGAGAGAGGATTAATCCGATGGAGATCAACCGTGTTGCTGCAAGTTCGAGGTTGATGCTGTGAAGAGAAGGCTTCCACGACCTAAGAGGAAGGCTCTGGATGTGGAGATCGAGACCAGATCTTTTGAAAAGAGGCATATTTGATCATGTTGAGTTATGGTTATGTGAATAACCATAACAATTGTTTTGATAATGATTGTTTTGATTTGTTTTGATGATGACATAATCATTTTCATCATGTTGATATCATAATATCATTGTCTTGTGATGAACTTAAGTGCTTTCATGTTGCATATCCTTTGATTAATGTTTGCAAATCATAGATAGACAAGCCACATTGAAAACTTACTTAAATGAACATCGAATGTTCATATTTGGTCTTGAACATCCGAAACTGGGACTTCGACTGATCACGTTTTGGTTGCAGTTAGTGGAAGTCAAGATTCGACTGGGACTTCGACTGATCATATTTTGGTTGCAGTCAGTCAAAGCCAGGATTCGACTGGGACTTCGATTGATCATGTTTTGGTCACAGTCAGTCGAAACAAGACTTCGACTGAGACTTTCGATGTTGACATTTACACTTGGCCAGTCGAAGCAATGACACTTTGTATATTCCTGATATAGTCTTTGCTAGTTGAAACCAGACTTTAACCGGGACTTCGGATATTCTTATTATACTCTTTGCCAGTCGAAGCTCTGTGACTTCGGATGTCATGTTTTAGTCACTGTCAGTCGAAGTGCTCACTTCGACCATTCTTGTCTATTAGTTGACATTCAAAGTTCTTTATTGTTTTAAATTGTCAATTTCATCATCTGTTGCTCATTGAAAATATGACATGTGTCTATATTAAATGTTTGGGTACTTTTGAGTCATACATAAAGATAAGTTTGAATTGCATTATTCAAATATCCTTTCATAAATGGTTTATTAAATTTGGAAATTTTCTATGTGTAGGTCAGATGGAACACATGTCAACTTGAAGGCTGTACGGACAACCCTAAAGTGTGTGCTCATGCACTCCCAGGTGCGAGGTCAGATGATTAGGTTTATAAATATGCCCTTATCCTTCTGGAAAGGAGTGCGAAAAGAAGCGGGAAAAATGTGCATCTTGAAATCAAAGTAGAGCGAAAGCACTGCCGGGAGAAAAAGGGGAGAATAAGAGAAGAACGAGAAGCAGAAGAGATGATTGTGTTGAGGAGAAGACTGTGCTTCTGAAGACAAATATGAGAGTTGGAGAAGTATCTTAGAGTCTGTAATTCTTGAATTGGGTATTTTACAAATTCATTGTGTGTGATCTGTGTAAGCGTTCTACACAAATCACCTGATTGTTTCTATTCTCTTTTCACACTTGTATTGGGATAGATCATGCTAGAGGACCTACTCTCTCTTTGAGCTTGTTTAGCTGTACTTGGATTCATCGTGGTCCAAAGGGTTGAGCACTGTGTGCTCAGGGTTTTGAGACGTAGTGCTCAGGTTTTCTATGTCGTCGTGCTTAAAGGTTTTTGAGCCGTCGTGCTCAGGTGCTTTGAGTTGTCGTGCTCAAAGGTGTGTTGGAGCCGTCGTGCTTTGGTCTGTGTACTTGCAATTGCATAGTGGTTTCCTCCCTCGTGGGGAGGTGGACGTGGGAGACACAAGTTGTGTTTTCCGAACCACCTTAAATTCTCTAAGTACTGATTTGTCTGTGGTTTGATTTCATGATTTGTACTCTATCTACACACCACTAATCTGATCAAGTTGATATATGTGAGTTATTTTTATTCCACTAACATTCACTCATATCTACTTATTCACACTCACATACACCTTATTCGATCCCAACAACTGGTATCAGAGCAGACATAGTTCGTACTCTGAGGTGTCTATTGAATTGCCTGTGTTTTTGGTGTTATCTTGTTTAATCGCTTGCTCAATTTGTGTTGCTAGTCTCATCTAATTACTTTGGTCATTGATTCTAGAGGATTTGTTGCAGAAGGTTACTCAATTAATAGACCTCCATTTTCTGATGGTATTGATTACCCTTATTGGAAGAACAAGATGATGGTATTTCTTGAGCACAGAACTATGAAGTCTAGAGAATTGTGGAGAAAGGACCAGTAGGAGTAATTGGCGATGAAGACACATAGACAAGGGAGCAGATCAGAAGGGAAACCTTGAACTATAGTGCCACGAACATGCTACAATGCTCCATCCATCCAAAAGAGTATTCAAGGATTTCAATGTGCAAGTCTACTAAAGAGATGTGGGATAAATTAGAATTGTTATATAAGGACACATCTCAAGTTTGGGAAACAAAAGCAAACTTGCTAGTTTCTGATTATGAATTGTTTGTCATGAAATTTGATGAAAATATCTTTGAGATGTACACTAGGTTTATGGTTATCATCAATGGGCTTACAACTTTGGGTAAGGAATAGTCAAATGAAGATTTGGTAAGGAAGATTTTATGCTTTCTATCTCCTGTGTCGCCAAAACCGACTCGTGATATTATCATGAGATGTCAGATTTAAGCTAATAATAGGCATAACCCACTGTCAAAGCTTGGTAGCCAGCTCACTAGAAATGAATAAATGGTTAAGGTCTTCATAAGAAGGCATGCTTCAGCAAGAACATCGGGATACAATGGCGACCCCAAGCTCAAAAATACGAGAGTCCACCGGTATTGCTCTATATAATAATCTCTAACAGAAAATAGCAGCTCGCTTGTAAAAGTGTGGATGCCAAAGACGCGTCAGACACTCTCTCTTAATGCCATGCAAAACCATCAGGCTATAGGCAGAGGACGTGGTGAAAAAATCGTCATGAGATGCCGTCCAGACACAGTGGTCCGCTTGGTTATTGAGGTTAATATCCGCAAGAAACCTGGGGCATGGAAGGAGGCTGCGGATAGGATGGTCATTAGACTGGATGACCTCACGAACCATGGTGGGAGGCCTGTTGTAAGGGCCAGTAAAGAGATCCTTAAGACAGGATTGCCCAAGCCAAATGTCATTCAGAAAATCGATAGATCTGCCATCGCCAACAATCCACCTAGAGTTCTTGACAACATTTTGATGAGAAATATTGAAGATAACTTTGGGCATACCATGAGGAGTACCTTTTTTAAAAAAATCACCACAATCACTCGTGAATCTCAATCTGGCATATCTTGCCCACAAAGAAGAACCATAGTCGATATTCCAGATTTGCTTTGTAGCCAAAGCAAGTTGAATGTGCCATAAGCTCTTAATATGAAGACCACCTTCAGAAATAAGATGATGAATAATGTCCCAAGAGACCCAGTGTTTCCTATGAATGCCATCAGTACCACTCCAGAAAAAATTTGCACACACCTTCTCAATGTAATTGATCAGTGTCTTAGGAATAGAAGTAGCAGCAACCATGTAGATGGGGATTGAATTAAGAACAGAATTAATAAGGGTCATCCTACCAGCTTGAGACAGAAACTTTGACTTCCAACTGTTCATCTTAAGGTTGATCTTGTCAATAAGAAACTTATAGTCAGCAACTCTGGTTCTCCCAGGCCTAAGGGGAACACCAAGATACCGGGTGGCACCTAGCTGCTGCTTTAAACCCGTGAGCATGGCAATTTTCCTGGATAGAGATGGAGGAGCCTTCGACGATAATATGAAGCTGCTTTTACTTGCATTGATTTTTTGACCAGAAGAGTCCTCGTACTTTTTCAAAAATTTCTAAAGCTTGATGATGTTTGATCTTTGACCATTCAAGAAGATTAAAGTATCATCAGCAAATAAAAGATGGGAGATAATTAGGCATTTTCTTGGGCCAGAAAATGGTAGAAAAGATGTGGCAGACTGAAGATGCTTCAACCCCCTGCTAAGCGCCTCCTCCATTATAATAAAGAGAGCTGGGGCCTATGGGTCTCCCTGTCGTAAACCTCTGGTAGACTGGAAATATCCCACAGTAGAACCATTAAACATTATAGAGAACCAGCAGTTAGAGACCAACATGCCAATGTAGGAAATTAACCTATTAGAGAAACCAAATTTGCGGAGGACAACAAACATGAAATCCCACTCAACCCTATCATACGCCTTCATCATATCCAACTTAAAAATAACATTATGACCACGAGTCTTCCTGCCAAGGTCCTGAAAGAGTTGGTTGGAAAGGGAGATATTATCTACAATGTGTCTGCCTTTAACGAAAGCACCCTGTTCGTCAGATATGATCAGTGGTAATATAATGGTGAGACGGCCACAAATGATTTTGGAAATAATTTTATAGCAAAAATTACACAGGCTTATTGGGTGGAAGTCCCCAAATGTAGATGGGTGAGGGACCTTAGGGATAATAGCAATGAGCGATGAGCTGATTCCTCTAGGCAGAGGATACCCCTTAAAGAACCCTTGTATAGCAGCAATGACATTTAAAGATACCATATCCCAATAGGCCTTGAAAAAACACCCTGTGAAGCCATCAGGACTAGGAGCGCCGTCCTCATTCATAGACCAAATAGCCTACTTAATCTCATCATTAGAAGGTATAACTGTTAAGGCAGTGTTCTGATCATCATTAATAAGCATCAGAATATGTTGCAGCAAGGAAGTATCGACAATATGATTTTCAGAAGTAAGTAACTGATGGAAGAAATTAACTGCTTCATTAGATAGGACATTTTGGTCTTCACACCAAACATCATTAACTTTGAGTCTGTGTATGTAGTTTCTACGCCTATTACCTTGGACAACTGCATGGTAAAAGGCAGTATTTTTATAACCGTCATTGAGCCATTGAATTCTAGCCTTTTGAGCCCAAAAAATTTCCTGACAAGTAAATGCACGCCGAAGGCTAGCGTCAGCCCCATTGAGAGCAGATCTGTTGATCTCAGAGGGGTTGGCATCAAATTGAAGCTGCAACTCTTCCACCTTAGCTTCAACCTTATGAACATTGTCCTCCACATGCCCAAAAATATTCTTATTCCAAGACTTAAGCATATTTTTAACTTCTTTGAGCTTAAGTTGCAGAGTAACAAAAGGATTAGTAGCCGAAGAGTGAACATTATTGCAGGTCTGAGAAACATTTTGTTTGAAGGATTCATGATTTATCCACATCTTTTGAAACACAAATCTGGAAGCCTTATGCACCTGGTGAACAAGGTTCATAAGCAGCGGAGCATGGTCAGAAGGACTCCTGGGAAGGTGTTTCACACTGAAACCTGGGAAGTACATATGCCATTGGGAATTCACCAAGATCCTGTCAAGCCTCGTCTTAACTGCAGCATGTCCAAATCTATTATTCGACCAGGTAAAAGGGTAACCACAGAAACCTGCATCCATGAGGCCAGCAGTCGATATGAAGGAATTAAAGTCGAGCATAGCAGGAGTGTTAGGGAGAGCGCCACCCTCCTTCTCCGATGGACTAGCTAGACAGTTGAAGTCCCCACCTACCATCCATGGCAGCTGATTGTTACTTCCCAAGCCAAGGAGGTTATCAAACAGAACACGACGAAGCCCTAGCTCACAAGCAGCATAAACAGCCGTTAATATACACACCGGTTGGTCCCCAACAAGAATATTGCCAGAAATAAATTGGTCAAACGTTACAGTAACATGGAGAGAAACATCATTAGACCACATTAGCCATATTTTTGATTCCTCACCCATATTACCAATATGAGCATCCAGTTTAAGATAACGACATATGCTTTCTGCCTTCGAAAGAGGAATTTTTGGTTCAAAGATAGCAATGACCTTCAAATTAAATTGTTTAATCTGACGCTTAAGAGATCTCTTATAGGCCATATTGGATATGCCTCTAATATTCCAGAAAGTAGCTGTGAAATTCATGAGGACCAGTAGCCCGATGAGCCATCAACAGCTTTCGCTTTGGATCGCGTACGCACCCCCACAGTAGGAACCGTAGGAACCACCATACCTTCCTTAGATATTTTAACAGTTGCCATAAATATATTCTCAGAAGAAGCAAGAAGCGAGGTAGAAATCCACGGGGAATCATAAGGAGGATTTGGATTGTGAGACTTTCCCTTAATCACGGCCTGAAGAATCTCAGAAGATTCATTACAAAAGATGAATACTCAGTTCCGAAGATACTCATGAAATCAAAACCAGTGTGTGAGAACTTAAACACCTAACAGAAGCTTCTTTAACATGTGTAGGAGACAGGAGTGAGGAAGGAGGAAACGAATCCTACCAATACCTACTTATGTTCAACAAAAAGAATTTCACCAATTCGCTGTACAAGACATGTTCACAAGAGATGAACTCATAACTCTTAAGATGACTTACAAGGTTGGAAAACAAGTATATATATGGACATGAACTTTTAGAAAAGGTAGGAGATAAGGATTGAGAAGAGAAAAGAGAATCCTACTTGGCCTTGAAGAAAATAATGTCCTTCTTTCCCCTAACGAGGAGTCCACAATGTAGACACGCGAATTTGGCTCCACCGTGGGCAAATTTTCAAGTTGCGCCGTAACGCCCAAAAATGGCCTTCTTTTGCCTCGCAAGAGTGTTTTCCCAAATATTTCTGGATATCGTCTATTCTTCCTCGGTGCTTCCCTGGGGGGGTCTGGTCGCGGATTCAAATATTTCCAAAACCTACAAAAATCAATACTTTTCAAAATCTCAAACAAATTCAAATACTTTTCAAAATCTCAAACAAATTCAAATATTTCCAAAATCTCAAACGAATTCAAAAATTTCCAAAACCAACAAAAAATTCAAATTTCTTTCAAAAGTACAAAAAAATCCTTGATGGTATTGCATGGCAAGCACATTGCCTCCTGCTTGCGCCAAGATCGCATCAATTCTTCCAATCATGGGTTCCTCCCACCTTGCACTCCAATATCTTTTAGCCAGTCCAATTATCCTCATGGTTCGAACAAACAAACCAAATGAGTTGTTTGTTTAATGCTTTATTAATGCTCCAAGACATGCTTTGAATGAATGATGTTTTTTTTTCCCTGATATGTGTTTTCTTGGCTAATGAGTTTTGAGTGCAGGATTTGAGTTACCTCATCCGCGCAATCAGGCTGCTGCTGCCCCCACCATCACTTATCTGCATTTACTATATGTTATACCATTAGAGTACACCAAGGACCTTGTGGCTCTGAGGAATCTGGGATTTGAGTTCCCCTCTATCAAAAACAATGATTATCCCAGTGGATCCTTAGCCGCACGGATAGGCTTATGCTCGGCATGTGAGGACGACGGACCCATGCATACCCCCCAGTCTGACTCACCGGCGTGACAATATTATCCTTGGTTATTTTCTACTGCACTTTTAATCTTATTTTTCCTTTTAGCCCAGCATACATGCATATTGAAATCTCTGTGGAAAACCACTCTTCCAAGCCAATCTAAGGGCCATCCGCGCCTCAATTCAAAAGCAATCTTGAAATATTCATTTTCGGGTCGAATACCCAGCTCCCTTTGTTGTCGCCTCTGGGTAGATTTCCTTAAGATTCCTTTGCTTGGACTTATCCTTTTTTCTTTGCTCCCAGAGATCCTCCTGAGGCAGTGGCAGATGCCCCCGATGGTGAAACCTAATGGATTGTGTCCTTAGGTACTTCCCCGATGCTGGAAGTTGATCTCTCCTTCTCTCCCCAAGATCCACCTGAGGCAGTGGCAGACGCCCCCGATGGTGAAACCTAACAGACTGTGTCCTTAGGTACTTCCCCGACGCTGGAAGTTGGTCTTTTATTTTCTTTTCTACTTCCATTCCTATCCTTTTCCTTTGTCCAAGCATTTGCTTCTATAGGTCCTCCTCCTGGTGGTGATTTCCTTGGGTGTTGGGAAAAGACTCTTGTCAGGTGGTAGCCACCCAATTGTCCGTGTGTCTATTTTTCACCTTGATGTCTACTTTTCAGTCCACTCTGCTCCACTCCACTGCGCTACGCTACATTTCTTTTCATTACACTCCATTTCTTTTCACTCCATTTCACTCCATTACACTCCACTTCGTATCTCTCCGCTTCGTTCCCTTGCTAAGCAGACGTCAAGGCGTGGCATCTGTAGACACGCGAATTTAGCTCCACCGCGGGCAAATTTTCAAGTTGCGCCGTAACGCCCAAAAATGGCCTTCTTTTGCCTCGCAAGAGTGTTTTCCAAAATATTTCTGGATATCGTCTATTCTTCCTCGGTGCTTCCCCGGGGGGGTCTGGTCGCGGATCGACCTACGCGGTCAAGTCGCGGGGGTCCGGGGGCCGCTATGGTGGACGTTTTTCATCGAACCGCCTTTCAAATCGCATCCTCTATGGTGGACGTTTTTCATCGAACTGCCTTTTAAATCACGTCCTGGATCCCTGACGCGATTCAGAGTCTGACATCGGCTCGAAAAGTCATCGCGCGCAGGCCCGTAATCATGATAAAATCCCTGAATCGCATCCTCATCAGACGATGCGATTCAGAGAGGTCAAATCCGAAATGTCACGTCCGCAGACAGCGCATTCGTGAGTCGGTTGCCTCGAAACCATGCAAGTCTTAATCGCGTTCGGGCGTCCCGCCGTGATTCAAGTCGCGGCGGCATGCCCCGACGTGATTCAGAGAGACGGTGTAGCGATTCCCCATGCCTAGCCGACCTTCTAAATCGCGGCCTACCGCCCAGACGCGATTAAGCCTTAAATCACGTCTGCTGTCCTGTACTCGATTTTTCCCCAGTGCCTATAAATAGACCCCCGGGTAGCCATTCAAAAAAAAATCCCTCTCTACCCCGGCGGAGCCCTGCTGGATTCTCCCCGCGACTTCCCCACGGCGGAGCCCTGCCGGATCGGCGACCTAACTCCTCCATCGGTGTTCGGAGCCGTTCGTCTTCCTCACGCACGTCGGAGCAAGCGGGAGCTTCGTCCTCATATTCCTCCACCCGTCCAATCGGCATCGCCGTCACGCCGTCCGACATCCGGGGAAGCACCCCTCCTCTATTCACTTTTCCCTCCTCCGGACCCCACGTGGTCCTTTATATTTCACCTCCTCCGGACCCACGTGGTCCTTTATGTTTCATCTCCTCTGGGCTCACACGCTCCATACCACACACACATGCATACACACGCACATTTTTAGGGGTTTAAAAGCCACCACAAAAGGTGTGTTCTTCCCCTTTCATTTATGTCCTTTTATTCATTTTAGGATTTTGTATACTGCACATCCGTCTAATCCGTCTTTTATTTGTCTTTCTTTCAGGGTAATCAAATAAGAAAACACCTCTACCACGGCCGGCCATGCTTGTAGAGGAAGAAAGAACCCACATCATCCCTCGCGCAATCTCCCCGCTAAAAAGGTACGCTCGCGATCAGTTTCTTCCACTCGCACCCCTCGCCGTGCATCTCCATTCAGCACCCTCGCGTGCCTAGCGATCACGATCTTTTTGTTTTATCATCTTTTCCGCTTTCCACTCCATCTATTCATTCCACCCTCTTTGTGGATTGTTCTTTGTCCCCCCTAAAAAGGGAGTGGAAAACGGTATCTACACACAGCAGTAGGAAGAAGAAGCAAGAAAGTTATAAATGTAGCAGTAACCAAAGTAGAAGCAGTAGCAGCTACGCTAGCAGGGAAGCAGTAGAAGCAGTAGCTCCGGCAGCAACAGCTTCCACAAAGCAAAGGCCACAACAACACACCCTCGGCAAGAAGATTGACAAGTGCAACAGTAGAAGAAGGATGCAGAAGTGTAAAAACTCCCATAAAGAGTGTGGGGAAGCTTTTATAAGCTCCCAACCTTCATGCATGCTTGGCACGTCGGCCATGCATATGTCAAGGTATAAAACCCTTAAACCTTCCAAGGCCACTGGTCCATGCAACCATTCATGGTTACACTTAATGGGTTAACTTGTAAGACTCCTACTTAAGTGAGGTGGCTTCCCAGCTCCTCACACGTAGGCATATGTAATTCCCAAAAAAACCACCACCGTAAATAGCCCATAATTCAATGGCCCAGTAATCCTAACATAAATATATTCAAATGATGTCCATTTATGTTAAATTTCAGCCATAGGCTAATGAAAAAGTTTTACAAATTATGGTGTTTAGTTTGATTTTTAGAATTTATTTTTCACCTAGTGAAAAATCACCCGGAAAATAGTTGCGTCGGCTTAATCTCGATATCCGCACGTCAACAATTCTAGATATTTACATTTCTGATATCGCCACATTTTTGGAATTATGGTGTTCTTGGATTCTATTTTCGTTACAGGATTCTTGTGTCGCCCTGTCGGAGCGCGCCACTCTAAGTACGACACTTGAAATATCATTTATTATCTCTAATAAATCCTAAATTAAGATTATTACATCTCATGATAATAGTTATGTTTAATCATCAAATCATTCATATTTTTCTAGGAAATAAAATTTCGTGGCGTTACAACTCTCCCCCTCTAAGAAAAGAGTTTGGTCCTCCAAACTCCTTGACTAGTTTGGATGGATCACAAAGATTTAAATTTTCAGCCTTTTAAATTTTATCTAATCCAGATTAGTATCATCAATCTTGTCATGGCTATCAAGTCATATAATGTATACACTCTTTATATATCTGTTACCATGATATCGTTAGTTGATGGAAATCTGAATATTAGTTAGCATTTTGAGATCTAAGAAGCCATGTTGTGATCATGGGCTCAATTAGATGTATTCTCTACTATGTTTCTTATTTCTAGCAGCAGATATACTCTTGTTGGTTGGGTTGAGTGTGAATATAATACATTTCTTCTCACTTTGATGATGACAAGTTGTGATCTTAATGCATAACTATTGAAACATGTGAAATACATCACACCTGAAATTACAATATTCAAAAAGCATGTTTCCAAGCACATTTATCATTTTATTCATGATAATATATTTAACTAATGATTTATGTGTTATTTTCTCAGGAACAATCATTTATTACAAGGGCAGGTCGACACACCCATGATGGTGTCGACACAATGTTCAAGCCCTAAGCTAAAATATGAAGAATTGGTCCACTAGTGTCGACACTAGACCAGGCAGCTCGACACTAGAGACAGATCCCAGAGAAATATGTTAACATGCCTTCATCTCAGGTCGACACTAAATCAGATAGTGTCGACACTAGAGAGCCTTCCCAGAGGTCTGTTGTTCAGATAGCCAAAGCAGGTCGACACCAATGCAGGCAGGTCGACACTAGATGGCTCTCCAGAAGGCCTGTTGTTCAGATAGCCAAAGCAGGTCGACACGAGATGAGATCAGGTCGACACTAGAGAGCCTTCCCAGAAGGGCTTTTGCTGTCTGGGACATGAGGTCGACACTGAATCATCTCAGGTCGACACTAGAGACCTCTCCCAGGGAATTGAGTTGTCAGTCTGGGACAGTGTGTCGACACACCTCATGGGCAGGTCGACACACTCCGGAATCTCTGTGACTTAAACTTTGTCCTGGACACGTGGCACCCTAGGGAGATGTTGGATCAATCTTGGATCTTGTGCCCACGTACCCCAAGGGTATTTGGGATATTTAGGGTATAAATACCCTCCTTTTGGGCATCCATCCAAAGAGAACCTTCTCAGAGCCTCCAGAAACTGGTTGTTGGCGGCAAGAAGAGTTCATCTCCCTGCTCCTGCTTTCGTGGTGCCTCCTGAAGCCATTCTCATCTGTTCAAGTGTGAGAAGTGAAGATTGATCGTTGAAGAAGCATCTCAAGGAGGCAGAGCAAGTAGAAACCGACTTCTGTGGAGAATTCAGGAAGATCCTCAAGATCAGATTGCAGAGCATCGTCCAGGAGTTTCCAGAGATCAAAGCACTTCACAATTCGATCTTCTACAAGGGAGTACATCTGAAGAGAAAAGCTATCAGTACAATTTTCATTCCATTTTCTTTCTGAGTATTCTGAGATTGTGCATGGGTTGTTGCATAAGTCTCATGAATTCACTCTTGTTGGACTAGATCCGTTGCTAGAGGATCTGAGTCTTGTGCTCTTCTAGCAAGTTGTTTGTGAGCCGTCGAGCTCAGTGGTTCTGAGTCGTCGTACTCAAGGTGTTGTTGAGAAGTCTTGCTCAGGGTCTAGAGTAGTCTTGCTCTAGAAGTCGTGTGAGTTGTAAACTCAAGGGTTGGAGTTGTCAGGCTCCAGTGGGTGTGTTGTTACCCAGGTTGGTTAGTGAATCCTCACTGTGTGAGGGGGTGGATGTAGGAAACTGGGTGATTTCCGAACCACCTAAAAATCTCTGTGCATTGATCTGATTGTGGTTTGAACTTATCCTTCGTTAGATGCATGCATAGGATCGTTTAATTCATCTAATCAATCTGTTCACACACACTTCGTTTGCACAACTCACTCAATTATCTTTAGATATGTGAAATCTGTTTTTCAATTCGTCTGATTCAAGAGTGTTAAAATTGGTTAAGCTTCCGCATTAGCAGGCCTAGATCTATTCAACCCCCCTTCTAGATCTGTCCTCATCTTTTATCGATCCTTCAATTGGTATCAGAGCGGGTTTACACTTGATCTGATTGATCTGAGTAGTTTCTGAGTGTTATGTGTGCTTGATTGTTTGCTTGTTTGTTTTGCTAAGTGTCTCCTTCTTTGCATCATCATTTTAATTAAATGGATTCAGAGGATTCATAGCTGAGGGCCATTCCATTAATAGGCCACCATTCTAATGGAACGGACTATTCTTATTGGAAAAATAGAATGCAAGTGTTTCTTAGGGCCCAAAATTATGAAATCTGGAAAGTAGTGGAAGTAGGTCCCTATGAGAACCAGGGAGAGGAAGAACCTGGACTAGGGACAGATAAGAAGAGCTACATTGAATTACAGTGCCATGAATATGATTCATGTGCTGTTCACCCAAAGAGTACTCAAGAATCTCAATGTGCAAATCTGCAAAAGAGATGTGGGATAAACTTGAGTTACTCTATGAGGGAACATCTCAGGTTAAAGAAACCAAGGCTAACATACTTGTCTCTGAATATGAATTGTTCATGAGGAAGTCTAATGAGACAATCTCTGAAATGTTTGCCAGGTTCATGATCATAGTCAATGGACTAAAGGCCTTAGGTAAGGACTATACTGATGCTGACTTGGTAAGAAAAATTCTACGTTCTCTCTCTTCAATTTGGCACACAAAAGCCACTGTCATTGAAGATTCTAAAGATCTGTCCAAAATCTCTTTGGATGAATTGATAGGATCTTTAATGACATATGAAATCAATTTAAAAAGAAATGAAGAACATATAATCAAAACCAAGCCAGTAGCTCTAAAGGCCTCATCTAGTAACAAAGACAAGAGTAAGGATAAAACTAGTTCTGATGAGTCTGAGTCAAATGAGGATGAGATTGCCCTCATGACCAGGCAATTCAGAAAATTCTTGAAGTATAGAAAAGGAAAAATGTCTGGCAAAAAGAAATATTCATCAGGAAAAAGAAACACTTCCTTTTCTAATGCTAATTTTAACAAGAATAAAAAATCTGACGAAACTGTCATATGCTACAGGTGCAAAAAGCCAGGACATATGAAGGGAGAATGTCCTGAAAACAAGAAGGAGAAGCATAAAAAGATTCACAGGTTCAAGAAGCCAAAGGCCATGGTAGCCACTGGTCTGATGAGGACTCAAGTGAAAAAGAAGAAGAAGAAAAATCCTCAAGCTCGGAAAGTGAGGAGATCTGCTTCATGGCCAATAGCTCAGATGGAAAGGTAAGCACATCTTCGAAGATTTTTCAGTTGAAGATTGACAAGATGCTTATGCAGAACTTGTTGAAAAATATACTGAAATGAGGAAAGAAAATAAGCATCTCAAAAAGAAAATGAAAACATTTATCATAACCAATCTTAAACAAAAGAATTTGTGAACTAGAAAATGAAGTAATGAAATTGAATGAAGAAAAAGAAAATCTTCTGAACTTGATTGATGAACTCAAGCTAGCCTCTCAAAAGGCCACCCAGGAATTCAAAGAATTATCCGAAAAGCTGGAAAAGGAAAACCAAGATAAACAACAGAAGATGAAGAAATCAAAATCTTGGAAAACCAGCTACAAGAAAAGGATAAAGTTATTGAAACATTCACAAATGGTAAAGATAATCTGGAGGCCTTGTTGGGAGCAAAAATGAGTTCAATTTCTCATGGACTAGGATTAATAAACAGAAACCTAAGAAAGATAAATCTGGTGAGAGAAGAGATAAAGCACCATTAATTGAATTTGTCAAAGGTCCTAGTTGAGAACACAGAAATAAAACAAACATCAAGCAAAACTCCAAAAATTCCAAAAACTCAGAAACAAAGCAAGTCAACCAGGTCGACACAGTCACCTGACAGGTCGACACCAGTCCACAAGAAGAAGGATTCTGTGGCTGTTGTGTCGACACCAGACAAGGTGAGGTCGACCTGCTCAACACCAACCAAGACAAACAATAAAAAAAAAAAATTCAAATAAAAATTTGAAAAATCAGAAAAAGTCAAAGGAAGTCATTCATGAAAAACTTGGACCTCCAAGACAAGATATCAAGCTGATTGGAACCAATGGCATTACAAACCATGTTGGTATCATCCCCAATTCTTCTATCCAAATTTTTGATGTACCAACAAAATCCTTGGATTCCACCTCCTCATCTAAACTCTAAAGTTCAAATTAAAACTTCCCCTCCTACCAAAAACAAAAACACTGGTGTTTTCATCCCAAAAGGAAAGAAGAAAGTGAAAAAGACAGAGAACACCACTGTAATAAAACAAAAAAAAAAAACAAGTCAAATTTGGGTGAGAAAAGATTTGATAATGTTGTCCAAACTTCTGATGGTCCCAACTCTGTTGGGTACCAAAATCTTCTCTCCACTAATTGTTTTTGCAGGAAGGTCGTGCACCCAATTCAAATGTGTGGTTCCTTGACAGTGGGTATTCACGACATATGACTGGAGATAGAGCTAAATTCTTTCCTGCTAGAGAAGGAGGGAGGTTCAGTAACATTTGGAGGTAAAATAAAGGAAAGATCATTGGATCTGGAAAGGTTGGTCAAACTTCCTCAAACTCTGTTGATAGTGTTTATTAGTTGATGGTCTTGATTACAATCTGCTAAGTATTAGCCAACTATGTGACAAAGGTCACAAAGTTGTGTTTGAATCCAATTTCTGTAAGATCATTGATTCATCAACTGATAAAATAAAATTTTGTGGAAAAAGGGAAAACAATGTTTACATGATCGACCTTAATAAAAACTTTTCTGAAAATCTTTGCTTTGTTGCTAATAAAGATGAAATTGCATGGACTTGGCACAAAAGACTTGGCCATGCAAGTTTCAGAACTTTGAATAAATTGTTAAGGCTAAACTTGGTTAAGGGTCTTCCTGAATCTTTCTCTAACATTGAAAATCAAGTTTGTGGGATTGTGCCCAAGGAAAACAAACCAGGAAATCTTTTAAGAACTTCAATGAGGTACTCACATCTAGGCCACTAGAACTACTTCACATGGACCTTTTTGGCCCAACAAGAGTTCTAAGTCTAAGTGGCAAGAGATATGGATTTGTAATCATTGATGATTTTACCAGATTTACTGGGTTATCTCTTGTCCCACAAAAGTGATACTTGCCTTGAGTTCAGGAAATTCTGTACCACTGCCTAACAAACTTTCATATAAAATCAAAAATATTTTGACTGATCATAGGGGTGAATTTGAAAACCAATCCTTTCTGATTTATGTGCTGAACTTCAAATTCTCCACAAGTTTTCTTCACCAAGAACTCCAGAACAAAATGGAGTTGTGGAAAGAAAGAATAGAACTCTTGTGGAAATGGCTAGATCCATGCTCTTAGAAGTAATTTGCCCAAATCCTTCTGGGCTGAAGATGTAAACACAACAAATCACATTTTGAATAGAGCTTGATCAGACCAAAAATCAGAAAAACCCCCTATGAATTATTGAAAAACAAAAAGCCAACTGTTTCTTACTTCAAAATCTTTGGGTGCAAATGTTATGTACACAACAATAATAAAGAAAATCTTGACAAGTTTGATGCTAAGAGTCAGAAAGCTATCTTCCTTGGTTATTCAGAAGTGTCAAGAGCTTTCAGAGTGTACATTCTCAAAAAAAAAATGTTGAAGAATCTCCACAATTATTTTGATGAAAATTCCTTTTCAACTAACAATTCTAAATCTTGCAGGAAAATTCAAGACAGTGAAGAGGATGATTTCATTGTGGACTCTTCACAACTGTTGAGGAGCTTGAAGACATTGGTGAGAACTTGAACATCAATCACCATCTTCAAGTGGATCAGGTAACATTGCTCCAGATTTAAGTACCCCTCAACAGGTAATTTCTGAACATCGAATTTTGAGAGATCACCCATTAGATAATGTAGTTGGCAATTTGCATGATAGAGTTAGGACTAGATCATCATTCTTGCATGATTGAAGAAGACCCACTAGCTCTAATTTCCAAATTGAACCAAAGTAATTGATGAAGCTTTATCAAGTTCTGATTGGATTAATGCCATGCATGATGACTTCATCAATTTGAAAGAAACCAAGTATGAGAATTAGTACCTAGACCTAGTGACCAAACAGTCATTGGCACTAGATGGGTCTTCAGAAATAAATTGAATGAATCTGGTCATGTCATAAGAAATAAAGCTAGGCTAGTTGCAAAGGGTACAATCAAGAGTTTGGAATTGACTTTGAAGAATCATATGCCCCTGTAGCTAGACTAGAAGCAGTTAGAATTTTCCTTGCTTTTGCATCCTCCATGAAATTCAAAGTTTATCAAATGGATGTTAAAAGTGCATTTTTAAATGGATATATCAAGGAAAATGTTTTTGTTGAACAACCTCCTGGATTTGAAAATGAAAAACATCCTAACCATGTTTTCAAGCTTCATAAGGCTCTCTATGGTCTTAAACAAGCTCCAAGAGCTTGGTATGACCGTTTGAGTTCCTTTTTGCTTGAAAAAGGATACTCTAGAGGTAATGTTGATCAACATTGTTCACAAAAACAGTCAATAAAGAAATAATTGCAGTCCAAATTTATGTGATGACATAATATTTGGATCAACCAATAAAGGCCTGTGTAATGAATTTTCAAATCAAATGAAAAATGAATTTGAAATGAGTTTAATGGGAGATCTAAAGTTTTCTTGGGATTGCAGGTTAACCAAACACATGAGGGAGTCTTCATCAGTCAAACCAAGTATGCGAAAGAACTTTGAAAAGGTTTGACTTTCAGAACTTCAAGCATTCAAACACACCAATTGCCATTAATGCTAAGCTAGAAGAAGACTCTCATGGTAAGTCAGTAGACCCAATGACCTACAGAGGTATGATTGGTTCTCTACTTTATCTTACAACTTCTAGACCTGACATTCAGTTTAGTGTGTGTTTGTGTGCTAGATTTCAATCAAATCCTAAAAAAGTCACATGTTAGCTGTTAAAAGAATTTTCAAATATCTGTTGGAACATGTGATTTAGGAATTGGTATCCTTCTAATTGCAAGTTAGATTTGATTGCCTATTGTGATGCTGACTATGCTGGTTGTAAATTAGATAGAAAAAGCACAAGTGGCTTGTGTTTGTACTTAGGTGGGTGCCTAATCTCTTGGGCTTCTAAGAAGCAACATTCAGTTGCTCTGTCTACTACAGAGGCTGAGTATGTTGCAGCAGGTAGATGTGGAACTCAAATTCTTTGGGTGAAACATCAACTTCTTGATTACAACCAAGAGTTAGGTTGTGTTCCATCCTTTGTGATAACACAAGTGCAATAAATCTGTCTAAAAACCCCATTCAGCATTCCAGAACCAAGCATATTGAAATTAGGCATTTCTTGAGAGATGAGGTAGCAAAGAAATCATTTGAACTCCACTTCATAGAAACTGAAAAAACAAATTGCTGACATCTTCACAAAACCCCTCCTGATAGTAGATTCTCATCCTAAGGAGAGAACTTGGTCTTTGTAAATGTCCATTAGGATTGGGTTGAGTGTTAGGCATCTTCTGAGGGGGAGTTCTTTGCATCATCATATTCATTTGCTTCCTTGATTCATACTGATCATATCTCTCTCTATTTCACTTCTATTTCTTTTGACAATGAACTCTTCAACTCACATTGTGTTGAACTTCTTGGTATATCAAATGGTGATTTGAAGAAGGACAAGTTCTGCTTGTCTGGACACTTTCACTATGCGAGAGTATGTGTCTCCGCCAAGTACCAAGAAATGAAAATGCAATTATTGAGGGGGAGCTTTTATTGTTCAAAGAGAATCTTTCCTGATTTCAAAAACTTGCATATCTTTATTCTGATGAAAAGTGGTTGAAATCCTCATCTCAGGGAGAGCTAGAGAATTCACAAGTCATATCTTTTGAAAAATTCACAACTTTTCTTGCATTACATCAATTTCCTTGCATGATTCCTCATTCAGGTGTCTAGAGTCTCAAAATGATCCTTTGAGTGATCTACTATATTCATTTGTCAACTCTCACCTATATTCTTCAAAACTATAGAAATTCAGATTTCTTTCAAAGACTGAAGGACTATGTGTGCCTTGAATCTAAACATGTTTTTGTTTGCAATTGATGTTGGATATAGATGATGTCTTTTTTATCAAAAATCTTCAAAATTTGTCAATTCAACAGAGCAATGGCATATGTGCTGAGAAACTGCACACCTTCACAATGAATGAAGTGCCATGTATGTCATGAGGCACTAAGCTATCTCTGTTCAAAGGGGTTCAAAATCAAAAATAAATAAAAGAAAAATAAATATGTCCTATTCCTTTTTGATGATGACTGAGTAACTGGAAATATTTGGTCTAAAAAACGTATATTTTCATGTCAAAAGGTCATCATTTACCCCTTTGAGACTTGATAATGGATAAAATTTAGTATCCAGGGACTATAGTG